>CM062818.1:691352885-691860497 GCA_031772625.1 Pinus tabuliformis
GGCACGTTAGATGGTCACCTTGTGGGCATTTTATTGCAACAACAAATGGATTTCAAAGTCCAAGCCATTTTGTACTAGTGTTAGAGAGGGGAGATTGGTTTGCCACTTTTTATTTTTTGGGTCATAGTGCTCCAATTGTAGTTGTGAAGTTCAAAAGATTTATGTTTTGAAAATATCAACTCAATGGATCAGGGTTAGTGGGACATGAACAAGTTGACATGAGTGGGTGTGTTAATGGTGAAGTGAATTTGGTGCAAAGGATTCATAACCATATAATATAGTAATGGGAATCCATGATTGTAGCATCATTGTGTGGACCATAGGAGAAATTGTTTCTTCCATGATGCAATTAACCAGTGAACTTTCATAGATTATTTATTATATGTTCCTTTTTTCTTTCCATTTCTTTTCACAAGTTATCTACAACCTCAGCCTTTTAACATGTAACTTAGTTTATGTGATTGTGCCTAAGATTTTGATTATGATGGAAAATACTAAATTCCTAAGGCATTCTTTTCTATGCTGATGTTTTATTTTCATTGTTTATATAGGTCATCTGGCCACATATTGGCTACTATCGCCAAACCGAAGAAAACTTGTTCGAGTTTCTTACGTTTTTGGGGGAAAATTGCATTAACATTGCTATTGTTGAGGTATATGTCATATAAATCCTTTATAGTCTACTTTATTTTATACTCTAGATTTCGTCATATTTCATCTCTTATACTCTAAATTGTATCTTCTTTCATTTTTATAAGCAGTATTGATGGTAAGAAGCAGGAATTGAAGAAATAGGAGAACAATAACACTAGAATGAGAAATGTAAAAAGAGAGAGAGAATATAATAAATCTAGTGAGATGTTTAATGCCAATATTTTGCATGAGACACACATATATAGACTGATGGTGAAGTCTTTAGAGTTGGTGAAGTCTTTAGAGTTGGTGCATTCATGTACAATTTATTAGCAACACAATGATAATTTTTTGAAGTGATGAAACAATATTTGATGTGTAAATTGCAGTCCAACCAATATTAAGTTGGAAACTCATATTGTAATACCTGACATTTCAGATAATATAATTTATATGGTTGAAATTATTTATAGTTGAACTTGGTATTATTTATTATTGTAATTAACATATGTAGTGTTTTCATATTAGATGAACATGAACATTGTATGGCATTTCTTTTAATTTACTTGCAAAATCATGCTAATTAAGTTATGTTGATTAATAATGAACATATAAAATCAATCTAAAACTACTAAATTTGTAGTTTATATTGATCTATGATGAACACAAATAAAATGAATATACGATGACTAAATTAGTCGTTTATAATGATTATTAATAAAAGAAAATGAAATGAATATAAACTACTAAATCAATCACTTATATAATGAATATGAGACTACCAAAAAAAGATAAATGACTACTATAAACGACAAATTTGTGATTACAAATAATGACTAAATTTTGCATATATACAACTATTAGTAGCTAACTTACAGTATCTTATAACACGATCAAGATTTAGTTATATTTCTTTGTTCATTAGGCAGTTTCAAACGATGACTAAAATTTGCATATATATGACTATTAGTAGCTAATTTATAGTATCTTATAATGCAACCAACGTTCTGGTCACATTTCTTTGGTCATCAATTAGTTTTCTCTATTGATCATGTAGTAGTGTATTTTTTTGTGTATTTAATCATTAATTGTGACAATTAGTAACTAAATCAATGACTAAATTAATGACCAAATTTATGACTAAATATACTCCTATATAGTAAAATTGATACAAGAAATTAATGATTAAGCTAAATAGAACTAAAAATTGGTCGCATTATAAGATACTGTAAATTAGCAACTATTGGTCACCGACTAAAAAATGGTCATTGATATACAAATTTTAGCCATTTTTTAGTAACTAATTAGCCATTTTGTACTAGTGGTTTCTTATCGTTGATATATATGGTGATATGTCTTTATTTTGATAGATTGGATATGGGTGGATGATATTTTTATATACGAGTGAAAGACAATATTTCCAATATGAAAAAATTTGTTGCTATAAACACTTTTATATAAATATATAAAATTGTAAATTTTTTATTGTTAGGAAAAAATCGATATCATAGAGAGGGAGAGATGAGAGAAGGTTTACATATCATGATTGGATATAACACATTTTCTATTGATGACAATGAAGATGTTCGTGTACTGGAATAATAGTTAATGTAAAGGAGAATAACAAGGTTTATATCTAAATGTCAAAACTAATATTTTGAGGTAACATCATGGTAAGATGATATCTTGTTTCTATAGAAAATGAAATTTAATTGTTTTATGAAATAAATGTATTTATTTTAATGTCTGTGCATTGAAGATGAATATGTGAAATTTATATATCCAAGCAATGTGATGAAGTCTAAATTTCTAAAATAATAATTACTATATAAAAAAAATTACTATCTTCTAAACATAATCTACTAGTAACATTGACAAGGTTTTAGTGATATGAAACATTACAATATACACATAGGTAGAGTAAAAGGGAAGACATGCATTGTTTCTAGTTACTGTTGGTCGCTCTAATTGTTTTCACAATTCGAGCTCCACATAAATTGTCAACCCGAGAAGGTCTTTTTATTTCAAAGATAATAACGCACTGGATATGCTCAATTTCAAAAGCGGAATCGATGTTGTAGTAAAAGAAAGATACACACTTGTTAAATTCATCAATCTACTAATTCACACTCTACTTAATCAAAGCTGAAGTCAATTAAATTATAGCAGAAACGATTTCTCTGTTACAGCAAAGGAAAATCAATCTACAAGGAAAGAAATCATTCAACCATAGCAGGAACAGGACCCTATTCCTTGGTGAGGAACTTCAGCACCTGCTGCCTGGCACTTAATCACACTGTAAGAAAAGTAACTTCAAGAGATCAAGACCCTATTCCCAGGAACAAGAACCTTCAGCACTTTTCCTCTTGTTTCTAATCACACTGCAGGCAAAGGAAAGCAATCAATGGGAGGAAGACCCTATTCCTTTATGCAGGAATCTTCAGCACATGCTCCCAACATCATTCATTCATGCATTCAATACGTGTAACGCTAAAGAAACAGAGTATTGCAAAACTGTGTAACTAGTGTCCAACAACAGAATTAAGGGAAGTGCAAACACATAAAGAAATAAGAAAACTACAGGAACCAAAAGGGTGAATCTTGTGAGGAAGGCGGGCCCTTTCCTTCTCACAAGATTCCCCAGGAGAAAGAATTAAATTGAAACGCTCAAAGGAAGATTTTATTCATCTGTCAAAGTAACTGATACATTATAGAAGGAGACTAGCTCCAGTTCTCACACAATACTCTCCTGTAACTTACAATTCAACCCCCGTCTAATGATGATGTCTCCTCTTTTTAAAGAGGAGACATCTTTTACAATTTACATGAGAGCGAATCTTCATCATCTCGATTCTATTTTCTTTTCCAAAACAGGACTATTCTGTTCTTTCAAAAAGAGATGTTGTTACAACCGAGACAATAAAAGTGCTATCTTCAGGATGATCCAGGTAACCGTATCTTCGTGCTGCTGCTACTATTCCACAAAAAGTTCTTCCAGAATCGCAAATTACGCATAACGGGATTTGCGTGCTTGACGGCTGTTTCAGCAACTGAGTCAGCTGTTTCAGCAACGGAGTCAGATGTTTCAGCAACGGAGTCAGCTATCTCAGCAACGGCTGCTCGTTCCCAACAAGGCATATAACTTATCTGCGATCTTTGACTTGTGTTAGCAACAATGCACTTCAATTAATGATAAAATATAAGAGTATTGCGGAATTAAATGTAAGACAGATTAAACATATAATAAAGAAGAGGTTTCTATATACCTTGGGATAAAGTAGATGAAAAAGACAATGAAGTTCATGGTTTAAGAGTAGAGTGGTGTCAAAATATATAGCAAAAATGATACATAGTGGAGTCCTAACATCCCCCCCAGCTAAAAATGTTGCATGTCCTCAGGCAACCCCTAGTCTGAATCAGAGTCTGAGTACTGGGACTGAGCATGCAAATTACTCAAGCAGTAGCTGGAGAAGGTGGCATCTGTAGGAGCTCAGAATCCGCTGTCGGTCTGCAAATGTTGCCATGCCAAGGCTTCCTCTCTGTCAGTCAACTGGTAATGACATTGATATTTGTCTGAAGGCAGCCATAAAATTGGAAAACGGAAATGATACCCGATCCAGTTTACTCCACAATGTTGAATGCAATCAATGTACTTAGGGACCCTGGATAATGCAGCTTGAAGATTGAGAGGGTTAAAAGGATGATAATCCTGTCTTTCCTTACATGACTGCTGCCAAAAGATATCATTGGCCTTCAATGCAGCAGTACCCTTCATTCTAATGTGCTGTTGACACTTAAAAAGTATTGAAGCCTGTAATTGCTGCATGTACTCGTTCATTCCTGGCTTCTGCAAGAATTCATAATATTGTGCTATAAAGGTGGCTGGGCCTACAGGCTCTAGTCTAATCCACAGGAGTTTATTCTCCTCATTATGACTGCTTGCAGTGAACGCAGTCTGCCAAGTGAGCTGGTTAGACAAAAATGAAGCAAATGCCCTGATTTGTATATCTCCTACAATTGGAATAAGATTAACTCTCCTATCTTCAGGAATGGCCTCATTATGAAGGTAGAGTTCACACAGCAGATGTTGGTCACTTTCAGGGGCCTCCTTAAAGGTCTCAACAAATTTCTCTGAAGTCATTAATTCATATGGTCTGCCATTTGCTATTGCTTTTAATTGGAAATAAACTAATCGTTCAGAAAGAAAGAGAGAGTAGTTTACAGAGGGTTTGCGCGTAACCATCAACTTTCGCACTAAGGAAAACATCAAGGCTATCTTTGCCTTAGATTCTCTGGCTTCCTTTTTATACTCTCTGTGCTCTTGCATTATTTGGTCCCAACTATCCCAGTTGGCATATACATGGTTCTGCCATTGTAACTTATGCTGTCGTAATATTATATCTTGTTCTTCAGCATATTGCTTCTTCCATTTGTTCATCTATTCCAATTGATTCCATGGCAGAGTCTGTGTCTTGGCATCAGAAGTAGTGGGTTGGGACATTGTTTCCTCTGTCTGGATGGCTGCATCAGAAGTAATGGGTTGGGGTGTTGTTTCCTCTGTCTGGATGGCTGCATCAGAAGTAATGGGTTGGGACGTTGTTTCCTCTGTCTGGATGGCTGCATCAGAAGTAGTGGGTTGGGACGTTGTTTCCTCTGTCTGGATGGCTGCATCAGAAGTAGTGGGTTGGGACGTTGTTTCCTCTGTCTGGATGGCTGCATCAACCTGCAAAGGATGGGATATCTGTGGTTTGATTTCTTCTTCTTGCTTTATAGAGGGTCCTACTGGTTCTTGTGGAGCAGTAGGGCATTCCTCTTTTATTCCATCTGTCGTAGGTGCTTCAGGGAGCTGAATTTTAACTACTTTGTAGCCTGCATCCTGGTAAATGCTGCCACACTCCTTGCACATATATTCCATACATGGCTCCTTATTTTGCATTGAGGCTACGTGTGCTAATGTATGGAGATTCAGTTCTCTTTCAAAAGCCTCTCGAGCCATGGTTAGTTCAGTTTTGTAAGCTTCTAATTCAGACTTCAGGAACTCATTCTCCTCCAGTAGAGATGTCATAGTATGTGAGCCTTGTGTGCTGGTTGGCTCTGTTGGGATATTTTGTTGATGCACAGTCGTAGCTGGTTCTTGTACCACAGTGGGTGGTTCTTGTGTTTCATCCACTGGGCAAGAGATGGGTTCTTGTGCTCCAGTGGCTGGTTCTTGTGTTTCAGTCACTGGGCAGGTGACTGGTTCTTGTGTTTCAGTCACTGGTGATTTCCCACTGTCGTCCTGCTTGGTGTATTCTTGTACCTCAGTGACTGGTTCTTGTGTTTCAGTCACTGGGCAAGTGACTGGTTCTTGTGGAGCAGTCACTTCTTGGCCCATAAACAATGTCATATTATCCCGGGGCACTGGTTCTTGTGTGGCAGTGCCTTCGGACGAGACGGGTTGGGAAGTTTGGGATGGGGATAAAGGTTTTAGTAGAATAGTGGCAGGGTCAGGGGAAATGGAGGTGAGATTTGTCTCAACAGTCGTTTTCCTTTTTCTTTTTGGTAGGAAGGCAGCAAAATTACTGCCTTTCCTTTTCTTCGAAAGGGAGGGTTTCCTTTTGGGGACAGGGTTTTTCGGAGGAGTAAGAATCTGAGATGTGGACCTTGTCCGTGGTCTGGAGACTGCGACTATTGAGATTTTCTTCTTTTTCTTAATGGGTGAGGAAGGGGGTGTTAGAGAGTCGTCACTAGGGACCGAAATAGTGGGGGCAGTTGGCTCTGCTAAATGAGGCGAGCTAGGGGTTGGGTCAACTGGGGAATGTGGAATTCCTTCCTGTTGTTCTTCATGAGGAATTTCTGGAATATCATGAGGACTTTCAGAAGATTGGAGCGTTCGGTCCTGTTGAGGAATTTTCGGGATATCCTGAGAATTTTCGGGTGGTTGGGGTGTTGGGGCTTGTTAAGGAATTTCAGGCGGCTGGGGAATTTCAGGTGGGGCGTGCAGAGGGGGATTTTGCTGAGCAAAACCCCTCTGTATCAGCAACTGGCATAAACGGTGATGGGTAAGGGATGACATTGGAGATTTAGCTCGTTTACAATAATAAGACATGTTTTTAATACAACCAAGCAGATAATAGGGGATATTAATCAGTCGTCCATTCCTCAAATGATTCATCAAAACAAAATCATAATTTTACACTACCTGATAACGCCCCTCACATGTTAAGTAGTGTTTGATGAACTCTGCCACTGATGGCCATGGTTGAGGAAGTGAGTGCAGACTAACCCCCCGGCCTCTGGGTTCCACTTGCTCATCCAGGTGCAGAAATTCTTGCTGCGCGTTAAGAACGACCTGCTTCCTGCTAAACCAGCGAGTACCTTCAGCTGGCAACCCTGATACCTGAACTATGTCATCCTCTGTCACTGAAACGCGAACCCCTTGGACCACTGAAAAATTGTGTTCAAGGTTTTGTGCAAATTCTAAGACTTGTTCCTCGTTAAATTCCCCCAACCTTTCAAAATATACTGTCCATCCCGCTTGTTGGAAGATCTGATAAACTTCAGGAAACAATTGAAGAAGACTTATGGAGCCGGGCTCATGTCTAACGGCCGACCCTCCCATGGCTGTAGCTTTGAGTTTTCCGCAGAGGCACCGACACAGTAAACACAGACCCTGATCGCGCTAGTTGTTGCAACAAAGGCTGCATAGTCTAAATGACGGCAGAAATAGATATGACAACGGGCGGCAGCTTGGTTCATGCGAAATGATTGTTCTATTTTTGGAATTCCCCCCCCTACGTATGGTGTAATAATGATTGGACGTGTAAAGATATGCAATCATTATAAATGAAATCCTCTCTTTAATATGATTTAACCGAATTACATTAAAACCTTATACCTTACATTTTACCTTTGATTTAATAATTCGAAGTGTCGGTTGCTTCAAAATAGCTTTAATGTACATGGAAGAATCTGTAGATTTTTTTTATTTTATTTTTTTGAACAGGAGTGTAATTGAATCTGGTACGTGCTGAATAATTTTCACCAAAAGGATCTGAAGTATAATCGTGGAGAACCAGAAAGCTCATATAACAGCAAAGAGGAATACCGTTTTGATGATAACAAGTTGTTGAAACTGGTGTTTGAGCAACTGGAAAATGAACGATACGTTGCTGAAACAGGTGTTTCAGCAACGGGAGAAATCAATAATACGTTGCTGAAACAGGTGTTTCAGCAACGGGGAAAATCAATGATATGTTGCTGAAACAAGTGTTTCAGCAACAGGAAAAATCAGAGAAATGGGATAAATGTCTTAGGTCTGTAAATGGAGAAAGTATTTGATAAGGGATAATTTCAGCAATAAGGGGTGGGAAATACTGACTGAAGGAGGATATTTCAGGGATAGTGGGAGTGGGAATAATAGAAATAATGTGGGTATGGACGGATATTGCTTTAGGAAAAAGGGTAAAATGATGGGAAGAAGCTTCTTGATTAAAACTTCAGATCTTCTCATGATGAATCTGTCCTCCTTATTGCTTTTTCCAGAATCTGCAAAATTCAATTGTAATATGCCAATCCTTGACAGGGATTATTAGTGCTAAATCTAATCTAATACTAAAAATATAGTGCAGAAAATTAAGTGCTGTGAGGAGCAGAAGACTCCCCTAGAAAAAGATAATGAATATCAGTCATGCAAGCAGTCTTGAAATCCTCTTTAGAAACAGGGCGCTTATATAGACGGAGCCTATGGCCATTAACTAGTAGAGGTGTTTTAGCATCATCAATTGTTACCAGTCTTACCGTTCTGTTTGGAAAAACATCATCTACTTCATATGGTCCAAGCCAACGTGTACGTAGCTTTCCCTGAAAATTTTCAAACCGAGAGTCATACAACAAGGCCCAATTACCTTTTTGGAACTGCTTGTGTTTGATAATTTTGTCATGCCACTTCATCCTTTGTTGCTGTATCATGTTTGTTTGATGAATGGCATCTAATCTCTTTTCATCCAACTCCAAAAGCTGCTGCAATCTAGCTGTCTGCACATCATTCAAATCAAGATTAACAGCTAAAGCAGTCCTTAAAGTTTTAATTTCAAATTCCACAGGAAAAACAACATTTTCACCATAAACCAATTCATAGGGAGAAAAACCTGTAGTGTTTCTCCAAGTAGTCCTGTAAGCCCATAATGCCTCAGGGAGCCTTTGGGACCAATCCTTTTGGTTGTCCTTCATTGTTTTAGTTAGAATGGCCTCTAAAACTTTGTTTGTGCTTTCCACCTGCCCATTGGCCTGGGGGTGGTATGGTGTAGTCATTCTATGTTGAATATGATATTTGTGAAGGATAGATTTAAAACCATGAGAATTGAATGGAGGTCCTCCATCAGTAACTAGCTCTCTAGGAATTCCAAATCTAGTGAAAATCTCTTCAAATAAGAAGGCTAGAACAGCCTCTTCATTGGGTCTAATAAGTGCTTTGGCCTCCACCCACTTAGTCATATGGTCTGTACAGACTAATATATAGGTTCTTTGATTGGATGGAGGGTTAATGGGTCCTATGAAGTCCAAGGCCCATCTTTCAAATGGTTCAGAAACTACCTGGGGGTTTAATGCCATTTGGTCTCTATGATTGGGTTGACCCATTCTCTGGCAGCTGTCACAAGCCCTTACATACTTCTTTGCATCCTTGAATAATGAGGGCCAATAGTAACCCATCCTCAGAATTTTATGTGCTGTTCTTTTATCAGCAAAATGGCCTCCACAAGGGCCATCATGACAAGCTTTAAATATGTCATACACTTCATCTTCTCTAATGCATCTTCGGATCTCCTGATCAAGCCCAGTATAGAAAAGACACCTACTTATCCAGCTGTACCTGGCACTTTGTTGAACAATTCTTCTCTTTTCTCTATATGACAGGTGTGCTGGTAGTTTTCCTGCAACCAAATAATTAGCAATATCTGCATACCATGGAGAGTGAGCAGAAACTGCAAACAAATATTCGTCAGGAAAACTATCATCTACTGGAATTTCATTGTCAGTTTTTAACCGTGAAAGAAAATCAGCCACCACATTTTCTTTACCAGGCCGATCTACAATTGTAATATCAAATTCCTGCAATAATAATAGCCATCTGGTAACTCTAGCATTTGTGACAGATTTGTTCATTAAGTATTTAATAGCTGAATGATCATTGTGCACAAAGGTAGGATAACCAGTGATACAGTGTCAGAATTTATTAATGGCATAGATTACTGCAAGGAACTCTTTCTCAGTAACTGTATAGTTAAGCTCAGCAGGGGTCATATTCTTACTGATAAAGTATATAGCATAAGGAAGATGATTTTCCTCTTGTCCCAAAACCGCTCCAATAGCAATGTCTGAAGCATCAGAGGATATGTGAAACGGAAGATTCCAATCAGGCCCCCTCAAAATAGGAGCAGTAGACAACTGATGCTTCAGCTCTTCAAAAGCTTTCTGACAAGAATTAGTCCACTTGAATTCAACATTTTTCATAAGCAATACAAATAATGGAGAAGCTATTTTAGAGAAATCTTTAATAAATCTCCTGTAATAACCAGCATGTCCCAGAAAACTTCTCACATCAGTTTGAGTTTTAGGAACAGAAAGATTCTGAATGACCAATATTTTAGATGGATCTACCTGAATACCTTGAGATGAAATAAAATGTTCAAGCACTATTCCCTCACTCATCATCATATGGCATTTTTCGGTACTTAAGGAGAGGTGAGCTTGTATACATCTTTTAAGTACTTTCTCAAGGTTTTGTAATGCCTCTTCGAAAGACACACCATAAGGGGTGAAATCATCCATAAATATTTCCATACAATCATTCAGCATATCGGAAAAAATTCCTATAACAGCTCTTTGAAAAGTTGCTGGTGCATTGCACAACCCAAATGGAAGAACTCCATAGGCGAAAGTTCCCCAGGGGCTGGTGAAAGTGGTCTTGTCTTGGTCTTGGGGTGCAATTCTTATCTGATTATACCCACTGAATCCATCTAGAAAAGAAAAGAATTTCTTCCCTGCAAGACTGTCCAACACCTGATCAATGAAAGGTAAGGGAAAGTGATCCTTTTGAGTAGCTTTGTTTAAAGCTCTATAGTCGACACATACCCTCCATTTCCCATTTTTCTTAGGAACAATTACTAACGGGGAAACCCATTCACTGTCAGATATGGGGTATATATATCCTGCGTTAAGCAATTTTTGAAGTTCTTCTTTAACAATTTCTCGTAAATTAGGATTCATTCGTCTTTGGGGTTGACAAACAGGTCGACATCCCTCTTTAATGTAAATTCGGTGAGTACATAATTCAGAAGAAATACCTTTCATGTCCGTGTAATCCCAGGCAAATGCCTCCTTATATTCGTGCAATAACTTCATTAGTTGCTGTGTTTCAGCATCTGTTAGATCAGGATTTATGTTTAATGTCTTTCCGGGTTCAATTTCAACTGTTATGCTTTTAGATGAGATCGTGGTTAAAGTTTGAGATGAATCTTCAGGTTCAATCTTTTCTTGTGCATTAGTTTCAAAAATTGCAGTTAATTGATTGTGTGTTTCAGCAATGACAGAAGAAGGTTCACAAATAAAATTATTGATTATCTCATCCTCTGTATTGTCTTTAAGAGTTAAAGCTTGTCCTATAGTTAGAATAGGCTGAACAGCATTATCATCATAATCCATCCATATAGAATCTTCATTATTGACTACTGGCGTAGCGTGAGGATAAAGAGAATTGTTTTGTTTCATAACCATTAGAAATTGTCATTGAACTAAATCTGCAACTAATAAATGCATCAGCTGTGGCCAACCATGGCCTTCCTAGAATTAAGGGATGTCCCCCCAGCTTTGTTTTAGTCTACAATACAACAAAATCAGCTGGATATTTCCAGGATTCAACTGAAATGAGTAGGTCTTCAACAATTCCTTCTGGTTTAATTGTGGAACGGTCAGCTAACTCTAAGATTGTGGGTGTATCTCTGATTGTGTTATTCAGCTGTAACAATTGTGAAGTTTCCAGAGTCATTATATTAATTGCTGCACCTAAGTCTACCAAAACTCGGGGAATCATTGTTTTACCAATCTGAACTGTGACAGTAGGATGGCCAGGATCACCATATTTTACAGGAGGGGTTTTTCCAGACATTAATGTAGACAAGTCTCCCATCACATGTACTGTAAGGGGATCCTTGGTTTTCCTACCAGGTTTCTTAACACAAATATCCCTTAATGTTTTGGCATAAATTGGTACATCTCTTAATGCTTGTAAAAGTGGAATTTTAATATACAAATTTTGCAATTCCCCCATAAAATTAAAGGCAGGCGTTTCAACTGTTTTGGTTAAAACCAAACGCTCGGGGAATGGTGGTTCTGTTAATTCAACATTTTTGTTAGGAGGTGATTGAGCTTCTTTTTGTTTCTCGGTTTCATTTTTATCTGAATCAGTTATGTCATCAATAATAGGCTCTACTATTCTTCCAGATCTCAAATGAATATCATTACATTGCATAGTAGGAAATATAGACTGATTCTGAATATTAATGACTTGCAAAACTTTATTATTGGGGTTAGGATTTGGTTGCACAGGTAGTTGGGGTCTCATTTGGTTGTTTGGCGGAGCATTTGATGGCAGAGGGAGTGATTGTTGGAATTGAGGCAATTGATTTGGGTACGGGAGTGATTGACTATTCCAATTTGGGTTCTAAGGATTGAAAGGAGGTGGCTGCTGTGGAGGCCAAGGAGTCCACATTGAAGGGTCAACAAAGGGAAGGTTTTGCATTTGCATGGGTGGGAAATTCATTTGATTGAAAAGTGGGTATTGCATTTGGTTGAAGGGGGGGTAACTTGTTTGGCCAAAAGCAGAATAATTGTTCCAACGATTAAATGGCATACCAGAGTTCGTACCTTGCCCTTTAGGTTGCCATTGTCTTCTTTGAGTTAGCAGGTAAACTGCTTCAGCTTCTTCTTCCGTTGGCCGCAATGCTGCTTTTATTCCTGGTAGAGATGGACATTGTTCTGTCTCATGATCTTTCTCACAAAGGGTGCAAATTGGTATTTTATCTCTTGGGCATTCCCTTAGTGGATGTTTGTCTCTACATTTCAGGCAAAAGACAGCCAGAGTTGCTTCTGCTTCGGCCTGCTTCTTCTTAACCTGCAAAGTGTCAATCTGCGAAGCAAAAGAACTTAACATTTCGGTTTTAAATTCTTCAAGTAAATTACCTATTTCTGCTCTTGTTGCTCCTCCATTGGCTGATTTCTGCACCCTTGAATAGGTGGAATCTCTTATTCTGTTTCTTGCAGCTCCCCTAGAGCACCTTTTAGCAAGTTCACAAATCTCATCATATGATTCTTTAGATATATCTCCCTTAGCAAGCATATTTAACATATTTAAACAATCATCCCTTAAACCTCTAAGTAATATTGTTTTACGAATTTCCTTACTTATATCCGGATGATCAGATCTCTGTATGTTGTACTGCAGCCTTTCTATGTAGTCCTCCAGACTTTCATCCGACTTTTGTGCCATATTGAATAGTTCATCCTTCTTCTCTCTCGTCCAGCAGTAGTCTTGATATTTAAGCAGAAATTTTTGTTTCATCTGCTCCCATGTTGTGATTACCTGACTTCCAAGGCTCATGAACCATCTTAAAGCATTCCCTTTTAAGGTGGCTGGAAACAGCTTCAACTTTTGAGCATTAGTAACATAATCATAACTTCTGCATAATATATCAAATTCAAAAAGAAATTCGTCAGGATCTTCAGTGGATAAACCATGAAATTTAGGTAGAGCAGACAATGGAATATTTTTCATTGTTCCTGCAGGGAGATCACTGATGGGAAATCCCAAGTTAGAGAGGGAATTTTCATTCCTTCTTTCTTCTTCAGGACCTACACGTCCTCCTCCAAAGAGGAAGGCATCATTGTTATCTTCCATTGTTGGCCCTCCTACTGCACTTTCTCGATCGTCAGAATCCTCTATTGGTTCTTCAATGTTCTCTACCGGTCGTCCAACGCTTTCTACTATTTCCTCAATGTGTTCTACTGATCTTCTAATACTTTCCTCTGACTCTTCAGCACTGACTGCTGGTTCTTCTGTATTTTCAGGACCCACAACTTCCTCTGTTCTGTAATCTGACTGAGGGGAACGCTGAAATTTTGATTTCCGAGAACTTAATCTTTGTGATGATTCGGCCTTCGATACAATCTCGTCAATAAAAGTTTTTCGTCCTCCCCAGCCCTTGCCACCTGTGCGATTATTTTTCTTCTGGTTTCCTCGTCCTCTCATACAATCTGCACATTAAAAAGAAAAGATGAATGCTTTTGAAATCTATAATTACCTTCCCCGGCAACGGTGCCAAAATGTTGGTCGCTCTAATTGTTTTCACAATTCGAGCTCCACATAAATTGTCAACCCGAGAAGGTCTTTTTATTTCAAAGATAATAATGCACTGGATATGCTCAATTTCAAAAGCGGAATCGATGTTGTAGTAAAAGAAAGATACACACTTGTTAAATTCATCAATCTACTAATTCACACTCTACTTAATCAAAGTTGAAGTCAATTAAATTATAGCAGAAACGATTTCTCTGTTACAGCAAAGGAAAATCAATCTACAAGGAAAGAAATCATTCAACCATAGCAGGAACAGGACCCTATTCCTTGGTGAGGAACTTCAGCACCTGCTGCCTGGCACTTAATCACACTGTAAGAAAAGTAACTTCAAGAGATCAAGACCCTATTCCCAGGAACAGGAACCTTCAGCACTTGTCCTCTTGTTTCTAATCACACTGCAGGCAAAGGAAAGCAATCAATGGGAGCAAGACCCTATTCCTTTATGCAGGAATCTTCAGCACATGCTCCCAACATCATTCATTCATGCATTCAATACGTGTAGCGCTAAAGAAACAGAGTATTGCAAAACTGTGTAACTAGTGTCCAACAACAGAATTAAGGGAAGTGCAAACACATAAAGAAATAAGCAAACTACAGGAACCAAAAGGGTGAATCTTGTGAGGAAGGCGGGCCCTTTCCTTCTCACAAGATTCCCCAGGAGAAAGAATTAAATTGAAACGCTCAAAGGAAGATTTTATTCATCTTTCAAAGTAACTGATACATTACAGAAGGAGACTAGCTCCAGTTCTCACACAATACTCTCCTGTAACTTACAATTCAACCCCCCTCTAATGATGATGTCTCCTCTTTTTAAAGAGGAGACATCTTTTACAATTTACATGAGAGCGAATCTTCATTATCTCGATTATGTTTTCTTTTCCAAAACAGGACTATTATGTTCTTTCAAAAAGAGATGTTGTTACAACCGAGACAATAAAAGTGCTATCTTCAGGATGATCCAGGTAACCGTATCTTCGTGATGCTGCTACTATTCCACAAAAATTTCTTCCAAAATCGCAAATTACGCATAACGGGATTTGCGTGCTTGACGGCTGTTTCAGCAACTGAGTCAGCTGTTTCAGCAACGGAGTCAGTTGTTTCAGCAACGGAGTCAGCTGTCTCAGCAACGGCCGCTCATTCCCAACAAGGCATATAACTTATCTGCGATCTTTGACTTGTGTTAGCAACAATGCACTTCAATTAATGATAAAATATAAGAGTATTGCGGAATTAAATGTAAGACAGATTAAACATATAATAAAGAAGAGGTTTCTATATACCTTGGGATAAAGTAGATGAAAAAGACAATGAAGTTCATGGTTTAAGAGTAGAGTGGTGTCAAAATATATAGCAAAAATGATACATAGTGGAGTCCTAACAGTTACAATCTCATCAAAACTTATGTTAGAGATATATTTAGAGATATATTTACATGTTAGCGAATCTTTCTAATTCTAGGAAACTTAACTTTAGTGTACATTTTACATGATTCATAGATCAATGGATCTAATTATTGACATCTGCATTGAAATCAATGCATCGATTTTGATATACATGTATTGATAGAGTACTCTAAAACATAATAAATGACATTTATGTATGCAAGCCATCTGATGGATTCTAAATCCAAACAACAGGATTTAGAATAAAAATGTGACACTTATAGACTAACTGATTGTTCAAGTAAAATCATTAGTGGGTTGAATGGTTCCATACATCAACTTTCCAAGTGGTTCCCATCAAGAATTTGTAGTGGTTCTTGTCATTTTACTAAGCGATGCCTATTGAGATAGCACTTGGCATTCATCCATCAGGCCAAGGGTTGATCATTGGCATGCTAGTTGGTGGTCATCCAGTAGGTAGAGTACTAGTATATGAGTAAATTATCTAACACACCATGTCTTGAAAATATTACATGGCATATGGGACATTCATGAACATGTAATGGACTCCAGAGGACCATCCACTTCATGTAGTTAATTTCTCATGAGCAATATAGAGGTCCTCTAACTCCACCTTTTAGATACTTTAATATTAACTATTACTATACCATGATATTCTAAAATATGTAATAAAAAGGCTCACCACCTCCAGCCCAAATCGAGTGAGGGAGTCCATATGTTGAACACCCCCGCCCTCAACAATTATTTCACATAGTGTTTCCACCCAATCTAAGGAATCTAGAAACACTGTAGAATCTAGAAACAAGTAGAGGGAGCCAAAGAAACATCCTTACCAATAATCCAAGGAACATAACACCACCCAAGCTTTTAAGGGAATCCAGACACTACTATCCTCACTTGAGAGATACTCTTCCACCTACCAATGTTGAACTAAATGTTTTCTCTACTCAAGAAATTAATACAATATCATCAGTTGAAATAGGGTGTCCCAAGGACACACTTACTCCACCCACCAACTATTCAACCATTTCACAGTAGGTAGGGGGAACTTTCTTTTATATAGAGGGACTTATAACACAGCATCCCAACATCTCAAGGTATTTTGACATAGAGAGTCTCAATTAATATTTGGAGAGAGATATATAGTTATTGACAAGGAGGTTTTATAAGCTATGTTACCTCTAAAGGAATAGAAGTGCATTGTCTAGTAGCTTCTCAGTGTAACTTCCACTTATGTTCTCATCCCAACCTCATGAAACTACGATCATGTGTTATTGGTCCAGTAGCCTTGGGTGCCTCCACATCTCAGAAGATATCAACCAACATAGTCTCAAATGGATTTATTAGACCTATAATGCACAATAACTTCTTAGTGATTATTGAACAACGAAACATTTGGTTTTCTCAGCTAGACTATCATCTAAGCTTCTCTCTCCCTGAATTCTCCCAATTCTCATAACCTTATACGCCCTCTCAACAAATCAGATTGATCATCAAAATCCTCTTAGCCTTAAATTTTCCTTTTTTCCCTTCTTTTGTTGTTGTGCATATACAAATCACACATTATTAGTTTTCCAACACAAGCCTACTAACTTCCCTCATTTTCCTATGCATACTAATCTTGTAAGATTCACCTCACCATTTTTTCTCCACTTCTCATGGTCATTCTAACTTCATCCTAGAGTATCTCTTAATCACTTTCCACAAACTGACCATTTGTCTTTATGAGGATCCATGCAGCCCATCCCATTGGATAACACAATCCATCCTCTTAATTAAGTTTTATCCTTTCTTGGCTTGCAATTTTTCCCAACAGGAACATGGGAACATCCTTCTTTTTAACTAAATTTAATAGACAAAAAATGATATTAAAAACATATCAGTGAGCCCATGGCTATAATTTACATATGGGGATCCACTGGAAAAGAAATACCATATCATGTGCATTCATACTAGGGTTAATATATATTGAGGCCTAAAATTACATAGTATATTAAGCATATAATGCAGGTAAAGGGTTTTTATATTGGAAGGTATAAAAAATGTACCTCAAATATAATGAAAAAATATGAAGTTGTATAAAAAATGTTAATAAAAAATGGATACTTACAATATTTAGTGCAAGTAGGTGTTTTTATAAATTGCAAAGGTGTATCAAGTTTGTATTGGTAGGGGGTTAAATAATATGATTTTTAGAAGTATTTTCCAATATGTAGTCAAAATAAGGGTATTGTTTGGTATGTCATGAATTCACATGATATGTTAGGGGTTGATTAAGTGAAGCCCCCACGGGAATTTATAACACCAAGTTTCTAAATAAATCTCCCTTCCTCAAACTCTGGAATATGTGTCCCTTTCTCTCATCCTTTTTAATCGTATAGTTAGATAATTACAATGAATTATTTATAATATTTACAAGGGGAATTAACCCACGTGGGATGTCACAATATTATTGTATATTCGTTGAGGTATTATTGATAGCAAAAAAACCCATCAGTAAAATTTGAAAGAAGAACAAGAAGTTTGTTTGGGTAGAGAACTTTCAAAAGGATTTTAAGAAACTAAAGGAATTGTTAACAATTACACCAATTTTGAAAGTCCCGAACATGGTGTAGGTATTTTTGGTATGTAATGGTGCATAAAAATAAGGGTTAGGATGTGTAGTTATGCAACCTAAAAGAGTGATAGTGAATGCATCAAGAAAACTATGACTACATGAGGATAATTATTCAACACATGGTTTGTAAATGCCACATATTGTTCATGCATTAAAAATTTGAATTATAATCTATTAATTATTGGTTAAAGCAAATCTTCATGTAAGACATATAGAATTCTTCAAATTTGTTACCACATAATTCTCCACCATTATTTGTCCTCAACACCTTAATTTCCTTCTCTATCTATTTTTCCACAAGAGTTCTAGCTATTTGAATTTTTGTATGACTTAATTTTTGTTTCTTAGAAAATAAATCCATTCATTCCTCAATAATTAATCTATAAATGAGACATAATACATATATTTACCCAATTATGGAAATAATGCTAGTCCAAACATATCCGTGTGCACTAACTACGGTATTCCTTGTTACCTCATAACAATAGAGTAGAATCATACCCAATTCTTCTTTCCATATAAATAGTGTTAAAAAAGAAAAAAGACTATAACACCATTATACATAACTTCTACCATAACATTAGTGTGTATTACTCAAAATTCTTCCTCTATGATATGTCCCAATATTTGATGCCACAACATACTCTTCTCTCTAGAGATGGTAGGGGCTATTCATTCTTCTTCTTCCCTCTAAGGAATAATAGAAATATTTCACCCATCACTAATGGTTCTTCACTACAAGAAAAAAGGTCATTCGTGAGGGTCATGCCTATGTCGCATACAGTGACGGTCTTTAAAAAAACATTGTTGTAAGTGTATATAGTGATGGTCCTTTAAAGTTTGTCACCAAAGCCATTTTCAATGTCACTTTTGGTTAGGGTCGTTAAAGGGTCATCACTAATTCTCTCTTTGGTGACACTTTTGATGAGGGTCGTTAAAGGCCCATCACTAACTATCTCTTTGGTGACAATATTTTATTGACTGTCACCAATGATTCTTTTGGTTACTTTTGGTGATGGTCACGCTTCATGCCTGTGACAGAACTTTAAGGTCTATCACCAATGCCGCATATGGTGACGGTCTTTAAAAAATCATTGTTGCAAGTGTATGTAGTGATGGTCCTTTAAGGTTTGTCACCAAAGTCATTTTCAATGACACTTTTGGTAAGGGTCGTTAAAGGTTCATCACTAATGCGCTCTTTGGTGACACTTGTGGTGAGGGTCGTTAAAGGCCCATCACTAATTCTCTCTTTGGTGACACTTCTAGTGACGATCTTTTATTGACCCTCACCAATGCTCTTTTTTGTTACTTTTGGTGATGGTCAAAAAATGTTCATCATCATTGATCATTCCAATGAGTTTTTGATGACGCTATGTACCCGTTACTATATTTTTTGTCAAAAGATACGGGTTTAAGGCCATTGTTGTGGAGTATTTTTCATTATGTGTCCAAGGTCATAGTGGTTATAATAGTCACTCAATTTGTTAAGAAGTAATTAGTGTGTATCATTTCCCTCATGTCATAAGAATATAGTTTTCCTATGAGTTAACACATGATTCATCTCTATTATGTTTGTTATCTAGCAAATTTACACTAGTGTGTGTAGGAACTATATCATTTAACACATAATCAAGCTCTATCAATTCTATTAATGAGAGAGACCTATCACTCCTAAACACTCATGGCACACATTAACATGCTTTGGAATAGTACACGAACATTTCTTGGCACCTCGCATGTCTTGGAACATCCTTGTACCTGGAACATCTTTTTACCTAGAACATTTTTCCATGAGTAGGACACCCAAGCACATGTTGGCATGCCCTAGCATAGAATATCACTCCCCTATCATGTGTTGGTATGCCCTAGAACACCTTGGAATAATATTGCATTGACAAACATTACCACTTGGCACACATTGGCACTTGGCATGTATTGGAACATATTATTTGTGCGCCTAGCATGTCCCTTTTGAAAAAGATAATGTCCCGACTTATTAAGCCTCTTATGTGTTCATTTCCTTGCATTTTAGCTTGGTTATTCCTTTTGTTGCTTTGAAACTCCTTGACAGATATTGGCATACTCTAGCACCTTGTACATCCTAGCATGTCCTAGCACTTGTCATGCCTTGGCAATATTTGGCACATGTTAGCACACCCCAGAACTACCTAGCACACTCTAGCACTTCTTGACATTCCCTAATATTCCCTAGCATGCCTTACCTATGCTTAGCATACCTTGTCACTCCCTCCTTTGCATGACAACTAGCACTCATTGACACTCCCCGACACACCCTCATATTCAATCACTTCCATGAATTTTGACCTAGTGCTCCCTTGTGTTGTCCTAGTACTCCCCAACACTCCTCAGCATGCATTAGCACTCTCTATCACACCTTAGCACTCTTCGATACACTCTTCCACTTCATAGAATGCATCACACTCCCTGATGCACATTGGTACTTGGCACGTGTTGGCACTTGGAAAGTCTTAGCATGTTTGGCATGTGTTGAGATGACTTGGTATGCTTTGGCACGGTTTAATATTAAATTTATTTGAGATCAATTAATGGAAACTAGATGAGAAGAAACAGAGGAACATTTGGCACTTAGAATGCATTGACACTTGGCACTTTGCACCTATTGGAACCTAGTGTTGGTTTGCCTAGCATGCCCCTCATGGAAAAGGTAAATTGATGACTTATTACCCCTATTATGTGCTCATTTTCTTGTAGTTTAATTTGTTCCTACCTTTTGTTGCCTTAACATTTTGTGGCATGGATTGTCACACCCTTGTACATCTTGGCATGCATTAGCACTTGCCACTTATTAGCATGTTTCGACATGTCTTCATACTATCTCGCACATGTTAGCATGCCCTAGCATTCCCTAACATACCTTGCGAGTCATGACCTCACAACTAGCATTACATTTTTCCATGGCTTGGGAACCTTACATTCATTAGAACACCTCGGCACTCCCTAGTTTTCATGACCTCTATTATATTCCTCCACAATGTCCCAGTCTGATGAGGAGATTGACAGAGGTAACCACAGACCACAATTTTAGTTTGGTATCTAGCACTACAAAACCAGAGAGGGATCTCTCTATGAAATTATAGCCAAGAAATGGCTAGAATGTAAAGTATTTTAGGCTAGATATCTAGGCTCAAGTGGGTTTTGGAAAATTTAGGCTCATCATGTTTTCTTCATGACCGCACCTCCATGGGTTGTACTGACATGGTTTGGTGCTAGCTTGGTGAAGTGGTTATATGCATTTTCAAGGCTGTTATTGGCCCTCAGTTTTGGTCTATTTTTTCTTAGGGAAACCTACTTAATCCTTATATTTTCCATCCATTTTCGATCACATCCATCTCATTTTGATGTATTTTATGCATATTCAGGTGTTTAATTTTAATTTTACAATTTCTAGAAGTTTTTATGAAAATTGAGTTTCAAGTGCAATTTTGGACTAAATCAGAAATTCCCGTAATAGCTATGTGGATGACATGTTTTCAGGACACTTGGGCTCGAGTTTGATGCATGGATGGACAACCTGGGAACTAGGACTAAGCTAACTCCACTTGGTTCGGCCAGAACAAGCTTTATTAGGCCCGGTCAAGGCTGGTCAAACATGACCAGCTACCAGAAAATCCCTAGGAAATAGGGCAGTTTTGACATTTTATGGGATTGACCATATTTCTTGGGATTAATTGGATGAGTTCAAATTAGATAGGTGGATATGAGTATATATGAGTGTTAGAGAATATAGATCAGTTTGTTTCATTAAATCTCTATTTAACGCCAAGACTTTGATGGCTTTTGGAATGGAATTTGTATGTAACTTTTGTATAATTGGAGTTGGGAGCTAATTTGAAGAACTTGTTTCATTCCAATTTGTTGTTCATGCTTGGCTGATTTACTAAAGTTGTTGTAGCTAATATTTCTTCAAGTGTGCAAGGCAAGGGTGGAGGGCCCCCACACCAAGATAAGTACACTTCTTGGTTCAATTTTCATAGTTTTCATAGACTAGTTTTTGTTTCAAATGTATTTAGATGTGTGATGATTGCTGAATGAATATTGGTTTAATTCTAATCTACATATGAAGGGACACAAAGGAATTTAAGTTAAATTCCCCTTCTATTTGATCTTGAACTGAAACTGAATTTCATTCTCCATTTCTCATTTGAAGTTATTTCTGCATTTCTGGTTTGAAGCAATGGTGATTGTGATATAGTAGGATTGTGAAGAAGGACAATTTGGACCTCCTTATTCAGGAGCCTCTTCTTTTACATCTTCTGCATCATAAGCCATTGTTAATTAGTTCTCTTATATTTATCTTCATGAAAGTAGTATTGCAAGGAAGGGCAACCTGGTTCTCCTAATTTAGGATCCTCTTCCCTCATATATTACAGAAATGAAGTAGAAATTGTTAAAATAGGTTTATATTTATAATATGTACTTCCTTAATTATTCAAATTTTATCTTCTAAACTTGATTATATCTGATGTCCATATACAGTTGATTTTCCTACAAGTTTTACAAACCTGGATTGATAATTAGATACTTGTGTTAATTCAGTCAATAAATTAGCTCAACATTTTGGCACTGTTGCTGGGGAGGTAATTATCAGCATAGTCAAATAAAAGATAAACAAAAACACTAAAAATTTAGTTAGTATACATTTCTATTAGTTATGTTTCTTTATGCCTAGAAATCGAGATCCTAAAATTAGGTTTCCAAAACAAACCCCCCAATAAAAACATAAAATAAAAAAACTACAAAATCCATTTTCAACGACAAGATCTAAAAAAATGATGTTAAAGAATAAGCTACAACACTACTCATAAAATCTTGATCAAATAAATTTTCATGTCCAAACATTCATTAAAGTATATTTTTCAAATTTGGATACGAGTTTACTTATGATCTTGTTACGAAAATGGATGCACTAGAAATTCTCTTATACTTGAGAGAATGAATTATTTTTCTAAAATAGAATAGGATAGAATAGAATAAATAAACAGGTAGAATGAATTCACAATAAGACTTCCATAATAAATTTGTTTCAAACAATTTCTTCAAATCATTGTTCAATATTTATTTGAAAGGACTACATGGCAAAATGCAGTAAGAACAAGCCTATTTTTGGTAACCATATAGGATAATTTTGAAATCATGTTTTGAAATCCAGTTTTGGAATCCATTTTGAAGTTCTCAATTTATATCACAAATAAAAATGTGATCAAAATCAAAACTAGGTCTCAAGTGAAATGTTGAGGACAGACTTAGTACAGCCTATATTTGAGGTGTCTAATGGAAATATTTTTATCCTAAATTCTTAAGGAATATAGCCCTTGGAATCTAGTTTCCAAATCAATTTGAATCACTTCAAACAGGTATCATATGAAAAATTTAGTCTTGAAATACTAACTGCTTGTCGAAAAATCTGCATGGTGACAATTCTAGGTCTTGACTGTTCATTGGCATATTTGAAATACCAAATCATCTTCTTTTCAAAAAAATTTTATATGGGAGATATATATTCAAGTCTAGTTAAGACACAATTTGAATTATCCCGTTTGGATTTGAAATGAAAAATTTATGCCACATTTAGTGACAGCATGTCTTCAAAATAGTATAGTAAAACTATGCCTCCTGGGTCTGTTCATCACCAATTTTGTGATATCAAGCCTAAGAATTTTTAAAACCTTCTTCTAGTAGAAATAAAAAAATGAATTGAATTTAATCTCCAAGTGTAATCACATTTATTTGATCTTTATCGAAGAAGTTACGCTTCAAACAGTGACTCTTGGTCTAGTTAAAAATTAACAAGCAGCTCTATCAAACACGACACTCCTTATAACTTTTACCATATCATTTTAAACCATTTTGGAAACCTGTTTATTTTGGAGGTAGCCATATGAATTCACCTCAACTTGGCTTTGGAATCACTCTAATAGGATATCAAACAAATATTTTGTAAACAAAATACCGCTAGGAGGTCTAGGTTGGCCACCATTCCTCAAAGTGGTAAATAAATGCAATTTGTTTGTATATAATCTTTGGACTTGTTTTCTAAGCAATTCTTGTAATGATTTACATGTTTATTGGAAGAAGAGAGAGTGTAAACCTCTCTTCCTCCATCATCTAATGTTGTATTGCAGGCAAGTGTTATGTTTTTGCAGGTCATAGGAAGAATGAAGGAGTGAACTCCATGGATTAAGTAATTTTCAAAGTCAAATTCATATTCCAGAATATGAATACAAATGTTCAAGTCAAAGAAAAGTGAAAATTCCCCTGATGTTGAGTTCATTCAATGAAACTCAAACTCTTGAAGCCTGCTCTTCAATGTTGACCAACAACACCAACAAACCCTACAACATGATTGAGATCAACGCAAAAAGACATGAAGATAATCATCAGAAGAAGGAGTCAAGTTCAGTACCATGTCAAGTCACATCAATCTCCAAATAAGCCTTTCATATTGGATTCATATTGTTCATGATTTGATCCATCATCCATACTGTATGTTAAGCTCTACGACCATGCATGTTGAAGTCTAGATTTACTACTATATCATGACTTCGATATAATCTATTTCCATAAGATTTTCATACTTCCCAACTCAATTAAACCCCACCTCCATCAGAAAAGAAAAAAAATAGAAAAAGATCAAAAATAATAAAGGAGTTTGGTTGTGAAAATCCACGAAAGTGGCACAATACAAACTCAAATTCATATAGGAAGACCAACTTGTTTGGCCAATATGAATTCTCTATTTTGTTTTACCATTTCTTCAGTTTTAGTTTGCAGGAATCATCCTCCAAAATCAACAAGACTTGAGGACAAGTCTTCCCATAAGCAAGGGGGAAGGTTTGCAAAAATATACTTAGTTGTGTAGCTGAATTGACGATGGAACTTGTATTGTTGGCAGTTGGGACCTCAAAATATTTTTGAAATCAATTGTAGAGGGATCTGAAATTTTAGCAAAAACATGTATATATTGCATAAAAACGTACATGACAAAAGGTACCTGAGTTATTATAAATCAATTGCAGAGGGACATGAACGACATCAACAATCAATGGACCAGAATCAATGAAGGATGCTAGAACAGAAAGAATAAATAAGCTCTATCTATCTACAATATTCAATCAAGACAACTTCATCCAATATTGTTAAAGAACAACAGAATTCATCCAATACTACAGGGAAGTACAAGAATAGTATGTGCACAATTTTGCTCTTGTAAATTTAAATTTTTGTAGAAATTTTTAGACTTTGTTAAAATTGAGTTAATACCTGAATGCATATTTTATATTCATCACAATTTCCTCATTCTATACCCATTAGCCTATGTCCATCCTACTACATTTACTCTATACCTAATCCAATGTACATATGTACATCTTATATTCATTCCATAACCCTAACATTTCATAACCCTAAATATCATTCTCTATTTACCTATATTTATTTTCTACATTCCATATTCATTTCATAAGCCTAACCCTAAGTAGTTTTCCATAAAACAAAAGGGATCAAAGTGAGGATTTAAAAAGTTGAACCTGCACAAAAAAACAAGCATTAGTCTTATGGAAACAATTTTAAACATGACCTAAAAATGGTCATTTTAAAATTATGAGAAATATTTCAAAAAGGCAATACATGTGCACACACAACTTAAGATTATGCGCAATATGAGAAATATTTCAAATACATGTGCAAAGGAAAAAGCAAAAGCAATATTTTATAAGGAAATATATATGCAATAAAACATTTGCATACAACAAAGAAATGTGTTAAACGTATGCGTTGTATTAAAACATAATATTTTTGCATAATGAAAATGACAAACGAGTCATATAATGATATGGCGGAGTAAATGATATTAGGCAAGTTATATGATTCAAACGGGATTTCAAAACTTTCTTAGTCATTATTTCAAACCTTATGGAAATACAATTCGATGGGCGTAAAGGTTATCATAATCCTCCCACAATGGTAATCAGGGAAAATTTTAAGAACCCCCGCCCAAATTTATAAATATAATAATTGGGCGAATTTCCATGGTTTATAGGAAAAATGGAAGGCGATTTTATAAATAATATAATATGTATATCTAATTTTCTGGCG
The DNA here is from genome assembly GCA_031772625.1 of Pinus tabuliformis. Taxonomy (NCBI): domain Eukaryota; kingdom Viridiplantae; phylum Streptophyta; class Pinopsida; order Pinales; family Pinaceae; genus Pinus; species Pinus tabuliformis. Next base: position 691,379,068 of record CM062818.1, read on the forward strand.
AATCTCTCACCAGGCATGGCGAATATTTTACTCAATTATAAAATCTTGTAAGAACTTGGCAAGTCTTTCACTAAATAATAAAACTTTGTAAAGTCCTAGTGAATTTTAGCATTGTGAACTCTTAGAGAATTTTTTGAAGAAGTATAAAACCATATATGATAAGAACCACATGGTGGCAATATCACTATTTTTTTTCACATTTCCACGACATGGAACTTGTCTATAAAATTATAAAAAAACCAACCAAGTCCCTTATAATATGTAGGTAAGCTTATAACAGAGTCTGATACCTCTATTATGCTTGTCTTCATTCAAGTGTCATAGCTGCTATACTTAACACTGTGAATCACAACTCTCTCAGAACTCAACTCTATAGTGTACTTAAAACCTTTGGAAATTGAATCTGACAACTCTATAAAAAGGATTAGTGAAATAGAAGCTTTTGTGAATGAGCCCACTAACTATCACTGCTAAACAATCAATCTAGACTATGAAGTCTTCCATCTTGATCACAATCATGCTCACGATCAAGGGAGTGCGATCACCTGGCCTGACATAATGGCCATCATAGCTTCCCTGCAAATACACAATTATGTTCCTGTTTGCAGTTAGAAAAATTACCCAAATTACAATCTATTTACTCTAGCCTATGTTGGAAAGTTATAGAAGGATGACTAGTGCAATCAATCCATTCCTTTTAGCCCTGGATTTGTTTCAGTTTAAAACAGAAGTATACAAATATACTTGTCCAATGTCTACTACTGCTGAGCATTAGTTAATTCATAAGAAAGTATGTAAACACACAAACATAAATTCACACAAATGAATATCCCAACTTTCTATCAAGTTCTATGACTAGTGATGGAAATCACAATTATTTTCAAAATCCTGGAATCATGCCTAAGCATCCTCTATGAATGACCCAATGCCTTCCTGGTTAGTTGTCTACATTAAAGTTGCAACAAACAATATGACATTAGGCATGGCTTGAAAGTAACAAACCGCTGTAGAACTCAGGCATAGATGGCAAGTGCAGACCGCGTTTTCAAGATATCGGTTAGAAAATCTATAGCATATAATAGCACAAATTGAGAAACTCATAATGTCCTGTCTGTTGAATATTGTAGCCAATTTTCTCACAGATTATACTGCAGAGCATAAAACTGCTGATAAATTAACATAACACACAGGCTTCATATTCCTTGTATATGGCTTCATATTCTTTGTTTTTCTTCAAGTTTGTTGCTTTACAAGACTTAAATTATTCCTTCTGAATTTGTTTTACAAGACTTAAATTATTAAATATAATAACAAATCTTCCCAACCATTCAAGATAAATCTGATTTAACTTGAATGCACATATTCTTTATTTCCATTATCTAAATGTTTTACTGTCATGAAAAATATATATTTCCATCTCAACATGAGCTAGCAAGAGTGCCTGTATGTAACATGATATAGTGGATGAAGGAGCCAACAATGAACCACAAAAGGAGCATATTTTTGCATCTCAAAAAGCTTATGGGGTAATGCTATTTCCTTGTAGTATTTAGTCATTTATTTCTAAATCTAGGGTTTTGAATCTAGCAAATCATGATTTGAATTATAGCTGTTATCTTAGGATAAAATAGGGGCTACTTGTTACTTGAAGAGGATAGCATTTCTCTCTATCCGTATAAAAAAAATTCTACTCATGATATCATTTTATGTTAATTGGATATTGACAGTTTGTATTTAGTTTATTTCAGCGTTTTATTCTAGTCATTCATATATAATCTCTTATGTTATTGGTCATACATATATTATTGTTAACCTATTACTATTTATGTAGTTCAATCATAATTATTCTTCAATATGTAAGAGGATGGCACATAGATATAGGCATCGAATATTCTGTACATTCATTCTGAAAATCTTAATATAATTCTCCTATTCTCTCTCCTACTTTCCTTGTGAGGCCAGTGTATGGAAATTTTTAGAATATCTCTTCATCATCTCATCTCACCTATTTGAATCTTTGTTAAGTTGGCAAGTTCATATTCGGCAAATTGTGCTATGAATGTTTAATGCTTTCTTTGTTCAACACTTTTCATTGGAAACTAGACTTCTATTAATGTTGAAACATTATGCTGCCTCTCTATTTTTCTATTAAAATGTATGACTGAATTCTGAGACTGCCAAACCTCAAGCTTTGTTGCCAACAAAATGCCTCACTAGGCAGAGTAATTAACCGCTTAAACTACATGTTCCACAATCTGGGTAGACTAGGGTATGAGGGACTACAAAGCCCTTAACAAAAAAAGGAGGATACCTGCATGTTTACTGTTTTATCCAAACACTTTAACATAAAACAAAGGATATAAAAAATTCTGCATGCATTCCTTCAATGGACAGAGTTAACATGGCAGTGATTCAGGAAAAATTGGAAAAGGCGCTTTACACAGTTGAGTGCTAGTAAGGGTAGCTCTACTTGTCAGGAATATCAAGAACCAAGTAGCTCACTGTAAGAAAATGGTTAATGCTAAGGATGGTCCACCAACAGTGTTGTTCAACTAAATGAAGAGTTGAACTGTAGGTCGCTGCTTACAAGTTTGGAGGACCTTGGAAATGGTGTTCTTCCCAAGAGTTGAATCTCGAACAAGTGGCACCAGCCTACATGGTCCTTGACTTCAATCTGTGCATAATGTCTGGCACTTTGATCTACAGAAATGGCATAGAGGTGGTATATAATGTAATTGTTTCCTTCAGAACATAGATTGGTTGTCATCAATGTGCCACTGCAATGGCCAACTGGTCAGGAAGAATACACAGCCCCTCTTCTATTGCAGAAACCCTGTTACGGGTTAACAAGAAGAAAGAAAAAACCAAAAAAAGAAGATCAAAAATCCAACTTTAGCCTGAACAAAAATGTGGCCATGCAAAATAAAGAGGGCCTAGTGCAATACTTGCACCACTCTGAGAAATGAATTGGATCTTTTTAAAGGTAATTGATGGTTTAGCCATTACCTTTAAAAACTAACCAAGGGAAAACATTTACAAAAGTTCTAATATTGTAAGCCTTACCATTTCCTTTTCATTTGTCAAGATTAATTTCCACATTTTTTATTTCAATGAAACATTAAAGGCTGCAAACTTTGTGGTTATGATCCAACTGGTAGAATAAGGATGACTTTCTATGAAGCTCAAACCACTCACAGGACCCGTTAATACCACGGGGTCTACAAAACCACAAGACTGACATAATAGATTTCATGCTTCAATAAAACAGAAATAATTCAAGCTTGACTTCCATTACATTTTTTTACACGCACTATATGGTCTACCCTGTCCTATGAGATGGACAGAGGTTCTTTGTGAAGACACACCAAATACAACCGAGTGATTTATGGCACAATGATTAAATAATGATAAGCCAACAAAATATGTACTATTAAACATAAGATATGCTCACTCAAGGGAAAGATTACTAGCCGAGGATTTATACTCCAAACACCTAATTGGAAGTTGGTTTATGTGGCGTCAAACCAAATGCACTTGGACTCATATTTTTTTCTTGACTAACCAGGGGAATGCCCGAATGCTTTTCCCCTCTGTGAGGGCTATGTGTCTGTCTGATCTCACTTATACGGGGGCTATATATTTGTTTAGCTTCTGCAACTTGGGGACTTAATGCAGACTCAGATCCATGAATTGGTGTGCAATCACTCAAGCTAGTTATCCGTGGACTATATGTGTGTTTGACCTCACCTCGACTTCATGTAATCATCTCATCCAAAACTTCGCCATCATTTGCACCTGTTCCCATGCTTCCTAGTCCGAACCCCTGAATTCCAGCTTCCTGCAATGAATATATGTTACAGTTCAATTTATTATTGTTCATGTTGCAGGGCTTATGAAATAGAATTGAGTAATATTTTTAAAATTTGTTTGATATGTGTCTTGCACTCACTGTTATATTGCATGGCATTCCAGGGGCTTCTTCATACTCTGCTGCATCCAATTCTTGAAGATGTGCTCCTTTGAAAAACTTGGGAAGGATATACTGCCTCGCTGGGACTAACAAGTTACAACATGATTAGTAGTGGGAAGAGAACACCATCTATAGGCACCCATGTGATACCAAAACATGCCAACAAATAACATGTCTGGAAAATGGTGAAAGTGGCAATTGTCTTGAAAGGCACCGTTTCAAGAAATGTAGCATGATACTCCTAAAGTTCTCTGTAACCATCAGTTCAACATTGATCAGCTTTGAAAACTATATTACAAGCATTAAATACAATCACATTATAGTTTGAATAAAGTTCATACTTGTATCTACGGCTTGGAGCAGTGAAAAGAAACAATAGCCTTTCCCAAAATTGATTTCCTGGCAAACTCTCTATGGCCATGAAGGCAAAGTAACCCCAAAGCACAGAAGTTGGGATCTTTCTAATGATGGGCATTACTACAAGGCAGCCAACCACCATCAGACATTGCAACAAATTACTCAATTGTTGTTCTTTCACCTCAACAAGAAGCAGGTCATCCACGTCCTTGTCAACATTAAAAATTGATTCATCAACTGGGGCATCCATATTCCCAGTACTTGCGGCCAACTGAATTGTGGACTCTTTCAATTCCTTAAGTGCCTGCATAAATGGTTGGGACATGACAAGACAAATAAATAAAGGGAGAGGAAAATTAGATAAAATGAAACACCCAAACTCAAAAATAAGACCATTACCAAGGCAGGTGGAGGCTGATAAACCATTAGGGTCAGCATTTGCTCATAGGCTTCTTGCATGTTTCTGTATAATTGCCCTAAGGTTGAATTTTTCTGCGTACTTTTCCATATTGTTGTCACTAACTTGCTAAGCACCAACTGTAAAAAAAGTACTTGTAAGTTACTCGTCTATAAAATGTCTGAATTATGTCTTTTCCCTGAGAAGCTGCAATTGATAATTCCAATATATTAGTACCTGATGTTTGAGGGTAGCTAAGCCTTTCATGTGCATTGGAGATTCAGGAATAACACCATTTGAAGGAGGTATGCCAACAATACCACATAAAATAGTCTGTCACAATAAAAGGAAAATTTATAAATCCACTAGAGATTTTTTATGGAGGTGAAAACAAAGAATGAAGAGTTAGATCAAGATGTCTTCAGGAGAGCAAAAGCTCTTCCAGAATAGGGTAGCTAGTGATAGTTGAACCTAAACATGAACCCTGACAAAAATTACAACATAGTTCTAAATAATATATATTTACTGTGGTAATGGGCCTTGACACAATCTCTGCAATAATGGCCCTGCTTGATACAACATCATTTTTCAAGGGTTTTTTGTGAAGTTTCATTTAAAATTTTCTATGCAGACTTCTTCCCTTTCTTCTTAGTGATTTCAGTGTAAGTGCTCGGTATACACTCTTTTAAGTGAATCTGTTCCAGCAATGTTCTTTCTGCAGTAACATTCCACCAAGAAAGTTAGCCACTTTATCAGTGGCATTCACACTGGTCACAAATGGTTGAAACATTTTTTTCAACCATTGGAACGGTGGCACTACGAACTTTAGGATCAATTCTATCATCAACTGCTCCAAATTGATCTTGCACATCCTGAATACGTATCGTATAAACAGTGATATACACAACCAATCATTTAAAATGCATACAGTCATTTCCTAGAATAGAGAATCCTTGTTCTGTTAGAGAATCCTAGTCCAAATCTTACAAGAACTAATCAAACTTCTAATTTGAGGACCAATATGATCTGCAATAGTAAAACTTATAATGTACTGCACATCTTCATTGTGCGCCAAAATCTTTACTAATTCTTTAGCAATAGTGCAATTTGTCTTCTTACCCTCCACAAGTCTAAACAATCAATTCTTCAATTATATGTTTAGCACCCTTCACTTGAAGATAGGATAATTCTTCCCATCAAGCTTAACGTTGGGTAGAGGGATGCTTTAAAATTAAAATGAAGCTATCCTCCCCCTTTCTCAACAATTCTCTACAGATCTCAGAACAGAACCAAAGGTAATCTCAAGAACAACATACTATACTACTATGAAAAAGAACCACAATTCTGAAAGAAACATCAGTTTGGTTAGGATCTTCAAACAGCTACCAAGGAATCAAGTAAATGCTGCTCTGCAATTCCAAGACTTCAAGTATCCAGATGCATTGCATTGCTCTATGGCACATCAATGCAATTAAAGGTAAGCCTTCTAATGGTAAGGCTTACAATATTAGGCAGAGTAATTAACCCCTTAAACTTCATGTTCCACAATCTGGGTAGACTAGGGTATGAGGGACTACAAAGCCCTTAACAAAAAAAGGAGGATACCTGCATGTTTACTGTTAATGCCTCACTAGGCAGAGTAATTAACAAAATGCCTCACTAGACAGAGTAATTAACCCCTTAAACTACATGTTCCACAATCTGGGTAGACTAGGGTATGAGGGACTACAAAGCCCTTAACAAAAAAAGGAGGATACCTGCATGTTTACTGTTTGATCCAAACACTTTAACATAAAACAAAGGATATAAAAACTTCTGCATGCATTCCTTCAATGGACAGAGTTAACATGGCAGTGATTCAGGAAAAATTGGAAAAGGCGCTTTACACAGTTGAGTGCTAGTAAGGGTAGCTCTACTTGTCAGGAATATCAAGAACCAAGTAGCTCACTGTAAGAAAATGGTTAATGCTAAGGATGGTCCACCAACAGTGTTGTTCAACTAAATGAAGAGTTGAACTGTATGCCGCTGCTTACAAGTTTGGAGGACCTTGGAAATGGTGTTCTTCCCAAGAGTTGAATCTCGAACAAGTGGCACCAGCCTACATGGTCCTTGACTTCAATCTGTGCATAATGTCTGGCACTTTGATCTACATAAATGGCATAGAGGTGGTATATAATGTGATTGTGTCCTTCAGAACATAGATTGGTTTTCATCAATGTGCCACCGCAATGGCCAACTGGTCAGGAAGAATACACAGCCCCTCTTCTATTGCAGAAACCCTGTTACGGGTTAACAAGAAGAAAGAAAAAACCAAAAAAAGAAGATCAAAAATCCAACTTTAGCCTGAACAAAAATGTGGCCATGCAAAATAAAGAGGGCCTAGTGCAATACTTGCACCACTCTGAGAAATGAATTGGATCTTTTTAAAGGTAATTGCTGGTTTAGCCATTACCTTTAAAAACTAACCAAGGGAAAACATTTACAGAAGTTCTAATATTGTAAGCCTTACCCTTTCATTTCTATGCAATTAATTAACCTTGAGCATGGAACATAATTCTTCTTAATCTCCATGATATTCAAGAATCAAACTCCAATGGCAGCATTGGCTTCAACACGTCTTCCTTTTATCCCTTCAAAGCTGCCATGGGTCATGATGGCTTGATCAATGATCGCATGCTCTTAAGACCATACACACCCTAATACCAATTGAAAGAAATAAATAATGATCTAGAAACGAGAAGAAGAAAGAAAGTGGTGTAAAAGGCCCAAAATCAAATCGAGCAAGTGCCCTTGATTATATAGGATATTAATCATAACCGCCTTATAATAGTCAACCCTAACATGTGACCAAGTTCATAATACATAGGATAAAAACTATATTACAAGATACACATGAAGATGTTCAAGGACTTAAGATTAGGAGTCATGACTAAGCCAAAAGGTTGACATTTATAGGCTTCCATCCCCCCAAACTAAGGCTTGGTCCCTCTTAGGGTTTAGAGAGGGTAGGTTATAGTTTATTTGATTCACCTCCCAATTTGGGGAATCTCCCTAAGGTTTTCCTAGACACTTTAGGACCTCTTTGACCCTAGCACTCTCTCTAGAGAGCTCTCCAAACCCTATTTGCTCCTATTCTAGAGTGATAATGATGTTCTAATATGATCTTTCTTTGGCTCACAAGTACAAATTTGCCTTGGGACCTCTTTCTCCAATGCATAGATCCACTTGCCACTTCCCGTCTCCTCATTTCCTTATAGTATGCATTTGTTGTTAGGGGCTTGGACCATGTCAACGACACCACATGGTATCTCCTCATGCAAAGGGCTTTCCTTCAAATATGTAGCCTCAAACAAAGTGTCCTTGCCCCAAATATATCAAAGATGAAACACACCTCCAAATATGCATAATATGCCTTGAATAATACATAAAAACCTCATAAAGGAGCTTTAACATCCTTTAATGTAGAATGTGTCTTGAGCAAAGTGCCCTTGCCCCAGATATCTAAAAATTGAAAGACACCTCCAAATATGTGGAATATGCCACAAATAATATGTAACACCCTGTAAAGGTGATTTAGAATACTTTAATAGCCTTCATGCAGAAGACATCCCTATTCAAAGGGGTGGTTACCAAAATGTTCGTTTTTTCACCCTTGAAGTAGAACATTTCTCATCAAGTGTCATCCTTTTAACCATACAAGAGCTTCTACCACCACATGGCATCATTCAAGTAAGGGTTTTCATCCTCTAGCCTCTTTCCTTTCCACCTATCATGCTCTAGGCATCGTCCTAGATAGGGTGTGTTACTCTCCCTACCATTTTTCATACTTTGGACCTCCAATGTGCAAGGGGATTCCTCCTTTTTGTTTTTTATGACCCCCCTTACCATAAATCATGTTCTAGGCTCCTAATGTGATAGGAGGCTCCTATTCTAGGGCTCCCTTCCTCATATTATTCACCAATGGGATCCAGAGCCTTAGCTTCAACATAGGAACAAGGCTTTGCCTCAGTGATGCAACAAAAGGTAATGTAATCATAACCCTAGTTCAAATATGTGTCAAGTGTGCCGAAGTGAAACTTCATGGTGAGACGTAATTTCAAAAAAACCCAAGAGTCTCTTGCATCCTACAACTACCCCTGAACTCCATGAGTCTTCTCCTGTGCTCAGTGTGAAAGAAAAACCCATGAAAAATCTACATGACCCATACATTTTCAAAGGCAATAAACTATATAAGAGTGTAGAGAGATGCTATTATAAAACAATATCACCCCTAAATGGCAATACAATGTCACAAACTAGTGAAGGTGGAATCCAACAAGATTTTGCTGAAAATATCTACAAGTTGATCAATTGAAGGAACAAAATATCTACAAACTTCCTCCTGTATCTTTCCGAAACAGATCTTTGTCAAATATAAAATATCTCAAATATTTCAGCTAAACAAACCTTGCTTTGGATTTTGTTAGATCAGCGAGAGCTTTGTGATGTTGTAAAACAAATACCACATCTTTGTGATGTTGTGATTTTGTTACATTCATGCATGCCCTCCCCTCGATGGGTAACTGTGCCTTCCTAATTGAAGACAATACATTCATACATGTGCTTCATCCAGTGATCCTACTAAACTATTGCGCCTCCATTAGAGGATCTCTTATGTGCCCTCTACTAAAGATCGACTTTCCTCTGTACAAGCTAGAATGTATTTGTTGAAGGATGATGTTGTTGTCGAAGGAGAACAACTACTGAGAAATAGGTAAAATCTAAGACTACCTCCACTCTTGTATCAAATAAAAGTAAAATTGTTGTCAAATTAAGAAATATTGTTAAGCAATTTTCTCTTTGTATATTCAGCAAGCCAAAAATGAAAAATATTATATCATATGTGGGTACATGGAGCAGTTAGAAATAAGTCTACTGTCGTAAACTAAAATGGAGTACAACCCTTTTACAAGGCCTATGGTACCAAGTGCAACATCTAATCTTCTTCTGGAAAAAAACTAAAAGAGCTTTATTTCACTTTGAATATCAAATGCTTGTTAAATGATCAAGTGGTAGTTGCAAAGAACAACTCAAACTGGGTGATATCAAAAAAAAAAAAATTAGTATTTCCAAGACAAAATAACATTACTGATGTATCTTTGGATTCCATGAAAACAAAGCAATTTGATGTATTGAAATGATATTAGGAGATTAGTAAAGAGGATCAAATTAAGTGATGTTATGGCCATACCATTGTATCCATTTACGCTTCGAGCGAAGAGACTCAGCAACACCAAGAACATTGAGTGCCCTCCAAGAAAATGTAGTCCTTGTGGTTTGTAGAGAGTCTTCACACTCTAACATCGGGCTCTTCAAACCATCTCTACACAAGGTCATTACAAATGTAAAAAATCAGCAAGACACAAATTTGGTAGTAAATATGACCAAAAGAAGAACTAGTGCAAACAATTTTCACAATCCTGTTTTTGAAACCAACATTATAATCTCCTTAGCATTATGATCTGTTGTCAGTGTTCTTCCCAAGTCAGCAAACTCAGCTCCGCCTTGAAAAAGTGTAATTGCATAAAAGGAATGTCGGTCTCATGCCAATAGGTCTCCTACGATGAATGTACAGGAACCTAGTACATAGACCATTTTTCTCTTCGCTTAGCTACCTAGGGCTTATTTCCCTTTCCAAATATAAATAATTCTTTTCCAAGAAAACATAAAATAAGAATAATATTTTACTATATTCTAAAAGGTGAAGATGTTGAAATCATGCCACAAAGTGAAAGGAAATCAAATATCTTTCCTCAAACCACCAAATATATAAAGAAAACAACAATAATTATAAAAATAAAACTAGATCTGTCGATCTATGCATGAAATGAGTTAAGCGACTAAAAAAATATGACCAAAATAAACCAAAAATTTCAAACTTGACAAAATCCTCCAAACAAGCAGCAAACAAACTGCTAAAATTTTCTAAGATATTAGAGCTAGACATCAACGCAATTTCATGTACTTGAATAAGCCCATTGTTGCTTAGCGTTAGACTTCTTAAATTAGTTATTTATCATTTAATACTAGGACACTGTCTATGTGAAAAGAAATAGGTCCCAGCTTCATCAAATCTGACTTCATTTCAAATCAAAGATCAAATCCAAAGGACACTAACTCGTTACTCTTGGATGGTACTAATGTTAAATACACAAAATAACAAAAAATAAAGATATGATAAAAAAGTAGACCTGCAAGATTATATTGGTCGAGTGTGACAGGGACACAAATAACTGAGACTAGAAAGATTTATAGAAGGCAGTAGTTACTATTGTGTGATTAGTGGTATGGTGGAGAGACCTGCCAAGAAGGGACGTTGGTCTCGGAAAAGTCTAGTAGGAAGATCCATAGAGCATTTATGTAAAAGGAAGATGAGAAGTGTCGTCTTCAAGTTGGTTTATGTTATGGTAGAATTTTGTTGGTGATAAGTGGTAACAAAACACTTACATCAATAGGTAAAAAGTAAATTCGGGGCATGAGTTGGACTGAATCATGTTATCTCATCCCTTAATGGTCCTAAGGACATGTGGGGACCCGAAAAACTTAGTACCTAAAAGACTTGAAAACATGGCTGACAAATCACTGACAAGAAATGGCTAGCAAATGACTTGAAAGTCTTGTTAAATTTGTTATTTATCATTTAATAATAGTCAGACACTATCTATGTGAAAAGAAATAGGTCCCAACCTCACCAAATCCAGCTTTATTTCCTGTCACAGATAAGAAACAAACAATGTAATGATTAAATATGAAACATCAATATTAAAATAACACACATCAAAATAATGTTGTTGCAATGTTACAATGCAAAATACAAATATAGAACCTATTTTTACCTGAAGTTGACATATAGTAATTTTGCATGATCAATGGAACATGTATACCAAAATAAGAGTCCTAGGGTATTTCAATTTCCCAGTTCTCATCTTGGTCCTCATTTTCTAAATTGTGAACATGATCTTCTCTAAATGAACTGTCATTATGAGCCTCCAAAACATTATTTTCTATATCAAGTTCATTAGATAGATTTATTATATTGTTTTCTCCCCTTCTATCACAATCTAATCACCAAAGAGTTAGCGCTCTTTCATATGGAAAATTGTCAATGTCATACTTTGTTACATATAATCTTAAACATGTATCCACATGTTTATCAAGCTTGTTCCTCAACTTTGACTTCAACAATGATAATGCACTAAAAATTCTCTCATCCTCCACTGATCCCAAAATCATGGTTTGACACAAATCTGCTAATTTGAAATATTCTGATATGTTTTCTTGCAGGTATTGCCTAGCACTTAAAGTAGTCCATAATCTTGTTACAACACCATTTTCATTAGGATTCTCCAAAAAAGGATATTGCTTCCACATTGTTTCAGCGAAGCGTCCACCTTGTTGATACAATTTTGATGAATCTAAAATACCTTCAATTTGTTCTCCATGTATCCAGACTTTCTTGCAAAAATGGTCTACTAAACATTTTAATCTTTTTTGAAAATCAGCTTTTAAAGTTCTTCGACATTGACAATGGTTCCAATATTCAGGGTATACCACACACATGGCCTCCAACAATTCATCTCGAGGAAATCGTTCTCTTATCTCTAATGATAGTGATCTTGCAATTTCTATCAAATTTTGTCTCACTGAAATCACAACATTATCAAATTGGTCTCTTGACACGGGGCAATCTTTGGTGATTCGTCCTGTCTTACTAATATAATTAAAGGGAACCATATACCCACGCACTACGATACATAGTATCCCTTTTTCATCAAAGGTCAAAAAATTTTCAGTATTTTCTATATTGATGATCTCAGTCCAACTTTTAAACTCTGGACCAGTAAAAGAGTCTGGCATCATATACAAATTATCCAATGCAAGACATGCTGACTTTCTTGCATTTGTGTATTCCGCAATATACATTGTGCGATTCTGAGACATTTTCACGAGGACATTCATTTAATGTAGCATAGGAAGAATTCCAACCAATGTCAATAACGTCTCTATATTAGTTAGTTGAGAAAGAAGATCTTGAGCTTTGTCTACATTATAGCGATTTTCATACATCAACCCTACCAAAGATTTGAACTCACTAAATAGTCTTTGAGCTGGTCCATTTAATGAGATCCATCTTGTATCAACATCTTTCAGTAGTTTTTTTCCATCCGTAATACCATTTGCAAATTGTTGAAACTCTAAATATCATTTGGGACTACGAGAAAAGTATGCATGAGTCTCACGTACAAGATCTTCAACTTTTGAAACTGATGGAAACTTGATTACTATTTTAAATGCAAGATTCATCCTATGAGCTATACAATGAATATTAAGCATATATGGTGAAGCTGATAGTTGTAGCCTAACACAAAGGCCATTCCTTTGTCCTTGCATTACCGCTGCTCCATCTGCTCCAACACATACCAACTTTTTTGCAATCATTAATTCATCCATACCACTTTCCTTCAATCCATTAAGAACAAGTTCATAAATATTTTCAGCTGTAGAAGCCTCTCTCATCTTATTAATCCCAAGTAGATAGGAATGTCTAATATGGTCATTAACCATATAAATGCTCATGCAAATCCATGAAGTATTATCTATAGCTGTAACCTCATCTAAAGACAATGCCAAAAACCTAGCATTTGCAATCTTCTCTTTCAAATCATCCTTTTCTACTTGAGCTAGATATCCTGCCCATCCCCAACCACTAGTTACAGACCAATGAGAAGATGGAAAGTTTGGCACTTGAAGAAAAGATAGTAATTTCATGTGATCTGGATAATCTTTCATAGGACGACCTTTAGATAAGATGTGAAATACAGTGCTCAATTGTATCGTCTTGGATAACAAATTTCTTTCCATCGTCTTTTCAAATAGAGATATGATGGTTCCTCCGTCCGCCTCAAGTTTCCTCTTACATAATAAATATTTTTTATATTCTTCTGCATATTCAACATGTCGACATTCCTCGGTAGATTTCCATCTAACAATACATTTCTCTTTACCATTTACAATTTTCTTTTCATACACCTTTCCTGCATGCTTTTGTACCATATCTAGCTTCATCTGAAATTTCACTTCCTTTTGAGTTTTCCAACTACACGCAATACATCTAACTTGTCGGAAAAGCTCTTTCTCATTTGTAGGAGGTATTTCTTCAATAAATGGAAAACTTGAGACCCAATTTTCTTGGAATCGTCTTCCTATGACCCACTGGCCTCTTTTCCTTTTCCGCGAATGGATTGTGTCACTTTCCAAGGAAAAATCTTTAACATTTTCATCACCAAATTCTGTTGAAACTGCATTTATCTCACCCTGACCACTTGAGGAACCTATTTCTTCATCCATCGTATGGATATCAAATGCATTTCCACAAGAGTTAACCTCTCTCTCAGTAACAGATTGTTCAAAGGAGCTTGAATCATGAAGAGAATGTGTATTTTTGGATGGAGCGTTTTGAAAGTATGATAATACATCTGTTTGCCTTAATGGTTTCTTCCCATGATTATCTTTTGACATCTCACTAAATATTCCACAAGTAAAATTTCCAATCGATCTGCAAACCTGCATCAACAGTTTTCAAGCGTTGAGATATGCTTCATATAAATTCACTTGTTCATAGAAAATAGAATTATACTTTGCAAAATAATTGTTGAGTCAACATTGAAAGAGCATATATCAGAAATTGAATTTTGAGGCAAAATGGAATTTCGCAAAAATTATTTAACAATGATAATGGGAAACTATTAAATTTTAAGACATAAAATATAATAATTCATTTGTATAACATTGAAACAACATCACTTTCTTTGAATTATTCTTAATTTCCTACAGAAGTTGGTTGACAGGATTCAGGACCTGGTCCCCTCCTCCCAAGCCAGCTTACAGTATGTCTACCGTGCCCAAAACTCAAAAGCTAATGCTAAGCCAAATGAAAGGGTATTGCTACCTGAGGAAGAAATTTGAACAACCAGAAATCTAAGTATGGAAAGGGTAGAGCCTCCATCCCTTAGCATGTGAAAAATAAATGGTTAAAATATAATAAGATAGAAAGCTTAATTTGGAAGTCTTGACAGGGTCAAGGAAAGCCACTATTACTTCCACATCAAGAGGTTTGTTTAGAGAAAAGCTCATCTACTGAAATTCAGGGCTTCTTTCTGACCAATCACTAGCCTTAGGAAGATGAGACTTCAAGAGAAACAATCAAGTCTAAAGATATAGGAGTTGATGAATGCCATTGCTCAGTTGGCTTGGCATTCTATGTTTTATAAATCAAACAGTGTAAGCGGAACTATTTTTAGGAGTCCAGAAGGTTTAAGCATGTCTAGTTCCAGTTTTTCCATTTTGCAGCATTCTCAGAAATTTTATAGTCTGGAGTATCAAAGAAATTTATCTCAGGAATGTTCTCAACTATGATCAAAAGTCTAAAGACCTACCTGTTTTTACTGACATCTAAGTGACAACAATTTTCTCATGTAATTCTTCTTAAAGCCGAATTTTTCAAGGGGTTGTTCTCCAAGTGGGCTATTAGAGCCTGCCAACCCACAACTTCAATGACCAAAATATTCTAGGCAATACAGTTAGTATAGAAGAAATATATTTTATAGATATAGTATCATCGTTCAATACATGCCAACAAAAAAATTTAAGCCTGACCAGCTTGTAGGATGCTGCAAGTCAAGACTCAGATTGAAAGGTTGTCCTGCCTTTATTACAAAGTTCTATCTAATTTTGTATCATAAGATATAAGGCTGAGAAACAATGTAGATAAGGCAAGAGAATTTTATTTAAGTCTAAATAAAGCCTGGCAGATAGGTAAATGGGACTACAAAGTACAACTAGTGATGCTAATATGTAGGGGAACCCTTATATGGTCTGGTTAAGAATTTAGAAAAATATTCAAATTCTACCCAGACTGTGGTAGGTATCCTAGGTTTACATCCTCAGTTAAATTTCAATATCTTTTTTCTAAACACAACTTAGTTTTGACTTAGTCTTTGATTTTCCATATGCTTCTCTACTAGCATACTGTCTCCCCTTGTGTTTTCTCTGTGAGCACTGCTTTGTAACCAAGCTTTGCTGTGTAGCCAACTGAATCAAGGTTGTTAGACCAATTTAATTCATCCTCCTTATCTCTAATTTTGATTGTACTTAGTTGCAATATGTTAAGTTGTTAACATAGCCAACTCGATTGTCAAATGAATATCCTTCCAAACCTGTTGACCTTGCTGATATCTAGTGCTGTTTCTGCATGGTGGTCAAATTTGGATCCACAATATCAGCTTGATTGTGTGCCATTGTTATGCAGGGTCTCAATAGTTTCTTCATTAATCTCCTGGAGCCTTTTAAACCTCACCTAGGGATCTTCACCTATTCTCACTTTCTCTCCATTTCCTATTCTCCACATTGTACTTAGTTGTAATATATAGACTATTGTATAGACACTCTATATAACAGTGCAATTTGTCTTATAGCTTTACTAATTCTTTAGCAACAGTGCAATTTGTCTTCTTACCCTCCACAAGTCTTAACAATCAATTCTTCAATTATATGTTTAGCACCCTTCACTTGAAGATAGGATAATTCTTCCCATCAAGCTTAACGTTGGGTAGAGGGATGCTTTAAGACGAAGCTATCCTCCCCCTTGCTCAACAATTCTCTACAGATCTCAGAACAGAACCAAAGGTAATATCAGGAACAGCGTACTATACTACTATGATAAAGAACCACAATTCTGAAAGAAACATCAGTTTGGTTAGGATCTTCAAATAGCTACCAAGGAATCAGGCAAATGCTGCTCTGCAATTCCAAGACTTCAAGTATCCAGATGCATTGCATTGCTCTATGGCACATCAATGCAATTAATTAAGCATAGAAATAACATCTCTATGTAGCGGCACTTAAAATATTACAAAAGGTGATCATTCACTGAGGTACATTCCAAAAAATATATAATTATTGTTGCCACATCATCCAGATTTAGAATAATAATCTATTGGAATGGACACATTGATAAAAATTCCATTGTTGAGTTTGGGTTTGAGTTATTTCTTCCTCTAACTGCTCTCCAAAGCTACTGAAGTCACCCTTCAATGACATACAACTCACAAGGTTCTCAAAGCCAAAAAAATCAAAAGCGTATAACAGTTAATATGTCCTTTACTGCTCCATTTTCAGGTGAAAGATTCTCAGTAATATAAACAGATCTTCCAATAGTCAACATGTAACAAAAACCAAGAAAATATAGGAATCCACCAATAAACTATAATGCAAGGTATTTTTTCTCTTTTCAAAAGGTTTCTATGAAAAACTTGTTCAAATTCATTTGTAGAGTAAGCACATAAAACGTTACTGTAATTAACCTTGAGCATGGAACATAATTCTTCTTAATCTCCATGATATTCAAGAATCAAACTCCAATGGCAGCATTGGCTTCAACACGTCTTCCTTTTATCCCTTCAAAGCTGCCATGGGTCATGATGGCTTGATCAATGATCGCATGCTCTTAAGACCAACAGTCTATACATAATTAGACTACAGTCTATACAACAGTCTATACAGACACTGTGTTCAATCCAGATTTTGATTACAAACACCATTGAGGCCATACGGTATCTCCAATTTTTCACATCATTGAGGTCATCAGTATCTCCAGTTTCAAACAGCATTCAGGCCACATTTGCTTCAAAGTGCTTACAAGTATTGTCAAATGACAGTACATTCTAAATTTACTCATATTACACTTGAGAACTAGAACACATACCGCTTGAGAAGAGAGTTGCTGCCGCTTCAAGTACCTCAAGTGTAATATGAGTAAAGTTAGGCCTAAGCACCTTTATTATTGAGATTGAGTGCTTTCAAATACCAAGAGACAGGTGTGTGTGTTGACTTCAAGTTTGGCCTGGGAGAATTATTACACACTTTAAGCAGATTCTATGAGGTTTCAAGGCATAGTGGGAACAAATCTTCAACTAAGGAGGTTGAGAACTGTCTAGTGACCTAGAACAACTAAGTGGGTTATGCAAAGATATTTATTAAGGGTGGTTGTGTTGAAGGTAGTAGGGAGGTTTAAAATGCAAGACAGGGGTGAGTATAGTCACTGTGAGAAAGAACTTGTGGAAAATTTGGGAAAATCAAGATTGTTTGTTATGTCAAAGGTCAAAGGAATAGAGAAATTGACTAGTGGGTCATAACATAAGGTTCCACAATTAAGGCTGCTAGAAAAAGGGACCGGAAGAGCCAAAAATGGGAAGGTGAATGAATGAGATGGACTACGTTGAATGATGGAAATATGAGAGTAGCCAAAAGGTATGCATTAAGTGGTACTAGAGCAATATTGATGCTCTTGGGGATTGACAAGTGATTGAGGAGGTTTTTGCAGTGAACCAAAAAGATTTATAAGATTTCTCGTGAAGAAGAGACATCAAAGTTGAGACAAAGAAACCAAGAAAATTTTGGGCAAGAGGAACCTAAGAAAAAAAGTGAGGAGAGAAAGAGATTGAGAACGGAATACAGGATTGGAGCATATTAAAGAAGTACCAACCAAGTGTAGAGCTAGGAAGAACTGAGATATTGAGACCTCAGAGGTTAAGGAACTAGTAGATAACTGGTTTGTATTTTTTTTTAAATGTATACAAGGAGTTAATCCTTACAGTGGTAATAGTAGAAGGAGTGGTAACAGAGGACCAATAAAGTTCTTAAAGTGTATGGCAAGAAACTTACGACAAATAGGCTACAAAACAAAACATAGAAGGTTTCTAGCTGAGGTCCTTAAAGAGAAGAGAACAAATGGAGTTCTCAAAAGGTTAGAAAAGTGTAGAAGCCATAGAAGACCAGAGCATGCTCAAGTGGGTTCCAGAGGAACACCAAAAGCCTAGGTTGAGGTGAAGTGGGTGAGATATTGGGTAACAAGTGATGGACAAGAATTGTTAAAGGGGCTTGAGTGTAGCTCACAATGAGCAAGAGAAAGCTCACAAGAAAGGAGGAAAGAATATGGCTACTGATGGACATAATTCAAAGAGAGGCTATAACAAAAGGGAGAAGCATGCCAAGGAAAATGGCATGAGTAAAGAAGAAATTGAAAAGGAGATTTATGAGTTGAAGGAGAGATTCAACATAGTCAAAATGAGGCTTGAAAGAGAATACCAAAGGTAGAGATGGGACCTAAGGAAGAAAGCCAAATTACTTGTCAGAAAAAAGATTTTAAGAGGAAGCCCCCTAAAGCTAGAAAGCTAGGGAGGAAGATGAAGCACCTGTTGAGCCTAAAGTTGAATTAGTTCACTATTTTGAACCAGATCAGGGAATAGTCCTTGATGATGAGGAAGATGTTGAATAGAGACTATCAGAGAGTCACATGGACTGCATAAAGAGTTCAAATCAACATATGGATTTGTTGATAGAAGATATGGTGGAAAAAGCATCATAATAGTAGAGGGAGCTACACAAAGAGGATGTCGATGAGACAATAAATGAAAGTCTCATGGGAGGTTAGCTAGAAGTGGTCGTAACACTAACATATATACCATATGGGGCTAAAGAGCTTGGTGATTATGATACTGATGCTATGTGTATAGATGCAGATGATAAGGATTTTCAAGAGGGACAATCATTCATAGTTTTCATAAGAATAGAAGAAAGAGAAGGAGTACCTTCCTAAAGCATGGAAGGAAGACAAAAATTTGATGTTGGAGGCATCAGAAGAGGCCAGGTAACCTTTTATTTTTAAAATTGGTGAATTTTATGTGAATGCATGCTTTGCATGTGAGGAGAATGGACAATTGGTCCCAAAGGAGAACGAGAGCACTAAAGAACTGAGTACAACGGCAGGCAAATGTTACTAGATAGGAGGTGGTTCAAGCAGACACGCCACCTTATGTTCCAGCCATTCTCTATTTAGCTCTACTGGCTTTCTTATACCTATACCAGGAACCCGAGCCCACTAGGAAGCCTTTCGCTCTTTTAGATCGTGTAATGCAATCTCAGATCTTCACTTCCTATGCCCTGAAACCAACCCTATATCTGTGTCCTGGCACTTCATAGAAGAAGCATTAAGGAAAGGCTATCCCGGCTGGGTGCTGCTGGTTTGAAAGAGAAAACCTACATCAACTCTAAAATCATCACTTACATCTGATCAGACCATCTCATTGACTAGAGAGATTGAATCCACTAGACTACCATCGATAAACAATCAACAGAACATCAACTAGCTATCACATAAAAGAAACCAAAAGACACTTACCGCTCCCACCGGCCGGCTGATGGAAATGGACTGACTACCGGAGATATTCGTGTTATTTCGTCTACACTGGTTTGTACACGAATGCGTGGGTTATACCGAGTACTTGGTGAATTATAAACCGTTGCAAATAAGAAACAAGTTCCATGAGTATAAAATCAACAAATACAAATGAATATTACATTTTTTATCATCACCCAACGAACAAGAACCAAACAAAACTCAAGTCTAAGGGAAGGTTTATCAACTTGATGTCGAAAGAAGTACCATGAACAGGTATACCCCATCTTCCGGAAAGCAATTGCAATCCCTGAGAAAAGAAATCATGAGCCGTTCAAATCCAAGAAACAATGGATACCGAAACCAGAGAAGAATAAGCGGATTGAAATCTGAAAATGCAAGAATATCCCACCGAAACTGCTGCTGCTAGATTTGTGAACTAGGATGAAAAAACCTATTTCAAAACCATTTTTATACAGGGACCCAGGGAGCCATATACACCAAAACAATGGGCTGAATCCGTCAAAACAGGGAGCTGCCCTCGCTCCGCCCTCCATTTCAAAATAAATCTAACATCCCATGACCAAATCGACCCTCATCCCATGACCAAATCGACCCTCACAAACCACTCCCTGGACCAAATCGACCCTCACAAACGACTCCCAGACCAGAAAACCCAAACTGTAAATCAAAATGGGGGCGATTTTGATCAAATACGATTCCGCAAATATCAAAATGTGGCTATTTTGATCAAATATGATTCGGTTAGTTTATCCGCCCTGGGCTAAAATAAAAAAATAAATTAATTTTTAAATAAAATATGGGATAATTATATTAAAAAAAAATTATTATTTTAATTAAAAATTCGCCCCATTAAAATATAAAAAGCCTTAAATTTCGCCTTTGGGCTATTATTCGCCCCTAAAATTTACCTTGATGGTAATATGGCAAAGGGTAAAGATATAAATAGCAAATATGCGCCATTAAATCGAAATGATTTATGAGTGCATGTTTCATATGAGAAGGGATGAATGGTGAACAGCTGTAGTTAATGGCGAAAGTAAAAAATAAAACCATGATTTATGCAACCAACGTGGAATTCAAAATAAACAATATATACAACAGTCACGGCATATTAAGTCAGTATGCAAGATGTAAATCAAGTATGAATGCTGGATGGTGTTAGCAGCACGATGAAAATAATTAAACACAGTCCCATTCAGCAGTTCGATGGATATATGCATGGCATACAAGTCACAAGGAAATGGGTCAAAACATTTAAAAAAAAATAGAGAAATCAACCATGGTGCATTCCAGTCAAAGGATGACAATCAAATAAAAAATAGTCAAATATGCATTTGAAACAGCAGAAAAAAACCTGTGCGTATTAACAGAGAAGAGCTCTGCCATTGTTGAGCTCAGAGCCATAAATTTCTTTGCCATCACAGCCATTTAAGGCTCAGGAAAGATGGTAGATGCGCAGTTGAGAGAAGCAAAACGTTTTGACAGCGGAGGAGAAGGACGCAACCATGGTAGCTACAGGTACGCAGAACAGAAAATGACTTGGAAAGGTAAAAAAGGGTCAAACTACATTTAAAAAAAACTTTGTAATGTTATTTTCCATAATTAAAATGCAACCCAGCTCAGTGATTGAGCCTTTCATCGCGTGAACGAAGCTGGAGCCATAAAAAACGCAGAGAGAAATGCAAAGCTAAGCAAGGCAGCGTAGAAATAAGGCAGTTATACATAAGATTTAACGCTGAGTTAAATCCCATGGACTGCGCAGGCGAATAAGGTAAGATCGGATGTTTAATAAATGTAATAGAGGTTCATGAGGAAATCTTGGGATTTTTCTAAAGATCAGATATGAAAGCACACAACTCCTGTTTGTCATCCATTTGTGCCACCAGTCAGCATGCTAAAACGTTATGAAATGTAGGAGAGGAATCACGGCACTTCATCAGGTAAATTGATTTCAATCCTCCATGAAATCACCAAGTTTGTTAGTAAAACGGAGTGTTGAATACATCGTGAGTTTAAATGCACAGGCAGTGGGCTTAATTGCACAATCATGGTATAGCTGGAGATAAATGTTTTCTGCATCTTCCACGAAGAGTCTGTTAATAAATATTGGTTGCATGAACTCAGGACTTTGAGTAGGATAAACACGTAGCCTATGTGATCCAAAACAGAACTCATGCTGCATTGTTGCTGAGTGAATTCGGTGACTCAGCTATGAAATGCTTGAGTGCTGGAGTTAAATTGTTGGTAAAAAAATAAGTCGTAAATTCCCAGAGCAGAGACAGAAAGTTGAGTTTGCATAGGTAATAAAATGAAATCCGTTTTATTTTTTAATAATATCCAAAGTCTGAAATTTGCATTTAAGTAACTGGAAGTGTAAAATCTCAGTCGACTATGTAATATACCCTGAGTTGGCAAGTGTTGGTGGCAGTCATAGTTTCAATTGCATAGTGGCATCAAAGATCTACGTTCAAGCTCCAGCTCCAGGTGGGTGATAACCAACACAAAACTCCAGCCACATTAATTCAGTTCGAATTGCATGATGACAGTTGCAAAACACGCAGGAAATTAATTTCTTCCTTAAATTTGATTTTCTGAAGAGGAAGATTAACTGCACAGTGGGTTTGCTTGCACAAATAATGCACAGTGATATAGCTTCAAATTAATGAATGAATTGTTAACTTTGATTCTGGTTCTCCACGCAATAAAATGTTTATTACGGTTTGACTGCATGCTGGAAGTAATGAATAAAAAGTTTGAGTGAAATCTTGAAAACATGTAGTTCGCTGAGCCTAAACTACACATGTACATGCATTTATATGATCAAACAGTCAAGCTTCAACTTCGATGCGTGAAGGAATGGGTCTTTAAAAACACAGTGTGGGCTGATGTTTAAAGATTTGCATTTATATTTGCTAAAGCAAAGCCAAATTTATATTGATTGTCATATTTTGATTGAATTAAACAGTGCAGTGGTGTATATAGGTCATGGAGCAATGAAATGACATATGACGATTGTATAAACAATGCAATGTTTTATATTGGTCATTGAATGATGAAGGGTCATAGTTATATACAGTGCTAAAGATTAGTTATTGAATCTTGGTTTGCATGAACAGGGCAGAGATGTTGCAAAGACAGAGACAAAGGAGTTTTTTTTTTAATTTGATGAAACAGAGGATAGAATATAAGAAATAGATTAATAAAAACATGTTTATTATGTTTTTATAATCTTTTTATCAAAATTTTGTTCATGTTTTTGAGGATTGGTCTCATCTCTTTGTCAAGGGCATTGGAAAAGAGGTAAGCAGGATGCTAGAGAAACATTTGAAGAAAAAAATTGATTTCAAATTGAATGATCATTCAATCTCAGAAATGCATCTCAATTCTGAGAAGCTACTATTTTTCATTGCTTTTTCTGGGAAAACGAAAATGAAATTTGAAAAACGAAAACATGGGTTTTCTTTAGAACGAGCCTGATTAGACTCCATGTGAACAATTTTCTCAAATTCATTTCTATTTGAGATATTTTTATGGTTCTTTTGACCCATATTTTGCATATTGCATGGATAAAATAGTGGCTAAATTGAAAGTGAATACCAAGACATAAAAAAATTTGCTTCACCTAGGGAGATGTAAGAGCAACTAGATATTTCATCCTTTGAGTAAAATTGTTGATTTGAGAGAGACATGAATCCTGTGTCGGAATGTATTGAAAAATTCAAGTTTTATTTGTTGTGTGAAGCTGCTCATACAGAATGATATATTGGTAAAGAATGGCATCCACAAGAAAAGAGAAGAAGTACATGAAAGAATAGATATCCTTTTACAGGTAGCTCAAGAGAAAGCTTCATCATTAAGGGACAGAGCCATTGGTAGAACAGAAAGGGAGGTCAGCATACAGAGGCAAAAGATCAATGAGACAAAGACAAGCATGAGGACATGCTTGAAGATCAGCAAGGGGGAGATGTTGGCCCTCAGTTTTGGTCTATTTTTGCTTAGGGAAACCTACTTAATCCTTATATTTTCCATCAATTTTCCATCACATCCATCTCATTTTGATGTATTTTATGCATATTCAGGTGTTTAATTTTAATTTTGCAATTTCTAGATGTTTTTATGAAAATTGAGTTTCAAGTGCAATTTTGGACTGAATAAAAAATTCCCGTAATGGCTATGTGGATGACATGTTTGCAGGACACTTGCGCTCAATTTTGATGCATGGATGGACAGCTTGGGAACTAGGACTAAGCTAACTCCACTTGGTTCGGCCAGAACAAGCTTTATTAGGCCCGGTCAAGGCTGGTCAAACATGAGTAGTCACGAGAAAATCCCTAGGAAATAGGGCAGTTTTGATATTTTATGGGATTGACCATATTTCTTGGGATGAATTGGATGAGCTCGACTTAGATAGGTGGATATGAGTAGATATGACTGTTAGAGATAATATAGATCAATTTTTTTCATTAAACCTCTATTTAAATCCAAGACTTTGATGGCTTTTGGAATGGAATTTGTATGTAACTTTTGTATAATTGGAGTTGGGAGCTAATTTGAAGAACTTGTTTCATTCCAATTTGTTGTTCATGCTTGGCTGATTTACTAAAGTTACTGTAGCTAAGATTTCTTCAAGTGTGCAAGGAAAGGGTGGAGGGCCCCCACACCAAGCTAAGTATACTTCTTGATTCAATTTTCATAGTTTTCATAGACTAGTTTTTGTTTCAAATGTATTTAGATATGTGATGATTGTTGAATGAATGAATAGTTTTTGTTTCAAATGTATTTAAGTTAAATTCCCCTTCTATTTGATCTTGAACTAAAATTGAATTTCATTCTCCATTTCTCATTTGAAGTTATTTCTGCATTTCTGGTTTGAAGCAATGGTGATTGTGATATAGTAAGATTGTGATGAAGGACAATTTGGACCTCCTTAGTTAGGATCCTATTCTTTTACATCTTTTGCATCATAAGCCATTGTTAATTATTGCTCTTAGATTTATCTTCATGAAAGTAGTATTTTAGGGAAGGACAATGTGGTTCTCCTAAGTTAGGAGCCTCTTCCTTCATATATTACATAAATGAAGTAGAAATTGTTAAAATAGGTTTATATTTATAATATGTACTCCCTTAATTCTTCAAATTTTATCTTCGAAACTTGATTATATCTGATGTCCATATACAGTTGATTTTCCTTCAAGTTTTACAAACCCAAATTGATAATTAAATACTCGTGTTAATTTAGTCAATAAATTAGCTCAACAACTGCCTCAATGAAGGTATCCCATGTCATATTCTTCTCTTTCAACTGATGGAGTACTATAACCTTTATCAGGCTATGGTAAAAGAGGCTAGGATAATGCACTTTTCCTTTCAATTGTGCGCTTTCAGACATTTTGGTTAGGATCCTATACAAGTAGCTAGACAAATTTAGAGGCTTGGCAGCTGTAAAGTGCATGAGAAGTCTTATGTGGTATTGATATAGCCTTGAAAATATGCCCTCACATGTGAAAAACTTCATGAAAACCTTCATCAATCATGCATATATCTCTAACAAGTATCTAAATGGGAAAACATGTGAGTGAGCTCCTTTGTATTGTGATTTCAAGTAGGGTTTGTACTCTTCTAGGTCTACTTTCATGCCTTTGAACCAATTTTCACCATGGTTTGGTATGATTGCAGCTTGAGAGATGCAATCCACTGAAAAAATGAAATCAGTCCCTGCAATGGTGATCTTGTCTTCCTTCAAGGTGAGGGAAAATATACCTGTGAGATGCTCATGCTAACCTACTTCCTGCACTCTTTGACAAAACCCTAAATAATTGGCATCTTCAAAGAATTTCATGACAAATGCGGAGGAGGTGATTTCATTGCAATTAGAGGGCTCAAACCTCAGTATCTTACCCCAATTAGTATCTTTAGACCAAAAGAATCGATGTTATTATAGCTAGGTGCCTTTGGGCTAGGCCTAAATCCACAGATAAGATACTTTTGGTCTATTTAGAGGTGCTTGCGAGACATCAGTAGGATTCAGGGTGGGGTATAAAGGACACATAATGTTTTAGCAAGGCTTTAATTGTGAAGAAATTATGGAAAAATTTCCAGGGAAAAGGTATTTGGTAATAGGTTATTAAAGAGAAATATCTAAAAAATAGACAGCTTAAGGAATGGATTAAAGAGGCAGCTCCAAAGAAGAAGGTGACATCTTATATATGGAGAAGCATGATGAGAAACAAATATTGGCTACTACGAAATTTGAGATGGGAGGTTGGAAGTGGGAATAGGATAGAAATAGGACTAGATGATATCAAAGGGATGGAGGGAATACATACTCTTTCTATTCACATCCTTGAGCATTTACATAAGAAAAGGATTTACTGTATGAAATATATCTCTTGTGATTGAGGATCTTCTTCTGTTACAAGTTATTGGATTAATGTACTTGAACTTGGATTTCGAGAGTATCTATTAGTGGAATGGGCACGTTTGACAACACAATTAAGTCTAACAAGTTTAAAACTCACTAAGAATAAAAAAAAAAGATAAAATGGGAAGGTGTTATGTATAATGAGCAGATCTCGGTTAAAGAGATTTATAAACATATTTCTCATGGACGTGGCTTGAATGATAATGCTTTTTGGTTTCATAACATGTGGAGATGGGATATACCTCTCAAATTATAATTTTTTATGTGGCTGCTGGTCCACAATAATATTTTAACTTGGGATAATATCCATAAAAGGGGCTTTGAGGATCTTGGAAGATGCTCTTTATGCAGAAGATTTAGAAGACATGGAAAATCTATTTCTAACATGTCATTTTCGATCTCGGTATGGAGTGAGGTTTTTCAAACACTTAAAATACATGTAATCTAAAACATGGTTTCCATTTAGAGATGTCTCACTCAATGTTTTGAAGGTTCCAAGACATAGGATTCCATGCCTTTCTATATTTTGTGGGGCATATGGAGAAGCGGGAATGAGAAGATTTTTTAACAAACAGAACCAGATACTAGAAATGCCTATTTAAAGATCTTTGCATATTTTATGGAGATATGGCCAATGAAGGAGGAACAACCTAGAAGACATTTTCGACTCATGGAGCTGTGACCATACTTTATTTTTTTATTTTTTATTTTTTATTTTTATTTTTTATGGAGCATCCACCAACTAGGTTTGTGGATGTGGGAGACATTTGGTTTTGAAGCTAGACAACACCTTCCATTTTAGTTGGTAAAGTGGCATAGGGTCAAAGAATAAATTTGATCTAATCATACTCTTGGGGGCTCTTCTATGTGCTAAATAGATTGCAATTGAATATTTACCTGTGTTTGGAGATTCCAAGATGATCCTAGATTGGGTACAATAGAGAACAAAATTTGGACCACCTTCCCTCACTTTCTGGATGCAATGCATAAGATCATTGATGAATACCTTTCAAATACTAGACTCTAATAATGTCTATAGAGATTAGAATCAAGTGGTAGATCTCCTATCAAAGAAGGGATGCAATTGTACATGTGCTAAGGAGGACTTTCTACTAAGTTTTTGACAAAGGAATCCTTTTGCAACTAAGGGATTTTTAACTTATAAAGTGATTCCCTTGAAAATTTTTCCTTCATCTCATTTATTTGTCATCCGTCCATGAAAATTTGCATAGATCATGATATGTTTTTTTCATGTTTGAATCATATATGTTATATTTGTCACCATAAAATACTATAACCTTTTTTTGTGAAAATTGATATAGTAGACAATTTTCAGAAATAAAAAAACTATAATGTAGAGTAATAAGATACATAGAAATTTAAGCATTCTATTTTAAAATCTAATATATGGCATGCAAAAACATTAACAATGAAATACCAAAGTATATATCTACTTTTTATTAATGAAAATAAATATTTTTTTCCTTCTTAAAAATAAAAAGAAATTTAATCTATCTAAATTCTTGAATACTTGATTAATCCAAATCTAAAATAAAACTAATAACAATGTTGAATTCCAATTCCTAGTCCACTCCACTAGTGCACAATACCTCATTCAATAGCATTGTGAACCATTACATGTAGTTACATAAAACAATCCCTCCCAATTATAAAATTAGCTTCATAAAAAAGATCTAACTTCAATCCAGACCAGCACAGGGATCCAGTCGAAATTTTTGCAGCTTGGTTAACTGAGACACCAAACATCCAATGCTACCACATAACACACCGTCAAAATTGTCAACAAGATTTGCAATCTAAACTTCGTCGTAACTAATAGTCGGGTAAGTCAAGAGATAACGTCATCACTTGCATGAAACTCGCATATATTGGATTAGTTAAACACACTGATTTTTCTCTGTTCTAATCCCTTAAGGAGATTTTTTTGTTTTGATTTGGAATCTCAGTTGCAAGCAACCCAGCTTCTTATTATTTGACTTCAAGCATGAATCATCAATTTTTTGTATTCACACTTTGGGTTCTGAATACCTGATTTTGTACCCCCACAATATACATACATACATACATACATACATATATAGATATAGATATATATAGATATATCAGATTAAAGATCTTATTTGGTGGAATTTATATGCAATGGGGGTTGATTTTGAATATTTGACAAACACAACTTCAAAATCCATAGCAGGGTTCATCAGTACTACCATATTGTATCCCTTAGATACATGTAAGACCAAGTACTAGGTAGAGGTTTATGCTGGGGTTCGACAAAAATACAGGTATGTAGCTCCAATGCATATTTTCCTTAGAATTAATGCAAGTTGTTTCTTTTTTTTTGGAATGGGTTTTGCTGAATTCAATATCTGACACATGTATTTCCTTAGAAATCATATGGGTTGAGTATTTTGAAATGGGTTTTGTATCTGGTTGCAATTTATTTCAATGGATCCTTGCGTTATCCTTGAGTTAGTGTGCTTAAATTTGGTGGGGTTGATCCTCCTTAGCACACTTGGAACTTGCTAACACTCCCTTTAACACACTCTTATTCATTCATTTCCATGCAATTGAAACTAGTGCTCCCTTGTGTTTCTCTAGCACTCCCTAACACGTGTTGGTGCCACACCCTAGAACTTGGAACATCTTGACATGCTTAACATGTCTTGTAACTGTCTCACATGTGTTAGCACTTCTTGTCATTCCCTGGCACACCTTGGAACTCCCTAGTTATCATGCCCTTATAGATAGCCTTCCTTCTTTTGTGATTTGGGAACACAACCAAGTCACTAGAAAAATAGTGTTGTGCATAGCCCAAAGTATCCCTTTATCTGAAACTACTTTTTCCCAAACCTTTGTTGCAATTGTAGGCTTGCCTGCTGTAACTCCTATTTTTTCCCAACCTCTTTGAAAGGTATTTCATTTTCGTTTTCCTTTTCCCCTTTTAATATTTTGTCATGATTTTTGTTGTACATTAAGAAGGTGAGATTTTCAACCTGTTTCATCTTATATTTTTGGTTCTAAAGCTAATCCTCCTTTCAATAAACATTCTTCCATTAGTCTAACCTTAGGCTTGAGAGTGCTGGGGAAATTTGAATGTTAGGTTTATTCACTACAATTTTAACCTCTTTAGGGAGGCTTGACAGTTCACGGTCAAAGGAGGGGAGTTACGATTAAGAATAGAAGGGGCAAGGAAAAGAGAGGGAAGATGGAGTGGAGAATGCAAAATAATAGGGAAATCCATCAAATTAAAAGAATTTATATGAAGAGATAAAAACAAAGAAGAATATGAAGGAGAATTAATCTTAGCAGAAGGAGGTGTAATGTTTACTTGAACTTCTCTCTAAACCTTAAGGATAGGTTCCCACTTGACATGAACCTTTTGATAATTAGAAATTGTAGGTTTTGGTTCAAACTTGCTTCTAACTTACTTCCAAATTCTCTTCTTCCTCAAAATGGGAGTCTTCAACTCTAACCATTGGGTCTGAACATGTCCAACTTTGTAATGATTGAAACAATGAAATGAAATTTCCAATAATCAATCCTATGAGTCTAGATGTTTTCCTTGTAAACTAATTCAATGGCCTTGAATAAATACTCTTTGATATCTACTTTTACTACAATCCAGACCTAATGCCTATTAATCAAAACATACCAATTAGGGTCCACATAAATAAATCTACCAAGATTCTTGCCAATAGTGTGAAGGGCCTCCTCTATCTAGAAGACAAAGGGAGGGCTCAAAAATATATCCCAAAGTTGTTTCATCGAGATATGTTTGTGAGCGGGATCAAAATCCACCAACCGTGTTTCTAGGACTAGGCTTAATTGCCCCCATTCCCATTCTATCTCCTTCATTGTTTCAAGTGGATAACCCATCACAAGAAATAAAATTTGTGGATCCAAATATAGATCAAAGCTCTATCAAAAGAAAGGCACTAGAAACCAGCCAGGAAGAACCACACGAAGACAAACCAGAAGCAAAAAACAATTCCAGGAGATACCTAGGATGATGCAAAAGAAATGGATGTGGAAGAAGCAACCTTGGCAAGCATGGTAGAAGAGCTAAAAGGAAAATATTTGTAAACAATCCTGAACAAATAGTGTAGATGTTACATCAACCCTACTTGAAACTCTGTAATCATAAAGGGATGACCTCTCAAAGATAAGGTTAGTCAAGATATGGCATCCAAACTCATAACTTCAAACAACCCTGAAAGAACCACAAGGAGGCAAAAGGGAATGGGAAAAAAAGCAACAAAAACCTCATACAAGAAGTGAGCAAGATGCTGGCCAATTCAAGTAAGGTGGCTCTCATGACAAATGTATTCCACTCCATTCCCCGTCATTCTTAGTGAAATTAATCACATGGAACATTAGGGGTCTCAACTAAAAAGGAAAGTTGAGGGTCCCAAAAGGTTAAAAGCATAAGGAAATCCATATAGTACTCATATTACAAAAAGCAAAATTCTCCAATGATCTTGTAAGTGAAATCCTAGAGAAATGTTAGAAAGGTAGTGCTTCAGTGGAATTGGATGCAAAAGGAAAAGTAGGAAGGCTAGCTCTTATATGAAATCCCATGGAAAGTACCATCACCAATCTAACTATAGCCCCATGCATTCTTTCGGGTCATTTTAAATTCAAAAGGTTTAAGTCAATAGGTAGAATTACAAATGCAAGTGGTCTAGCTCTATTGAATGAACTCCACTCCATATCTTTAAAATACCTATGGATAATAGTGGGTAACTTCCACATCATTAAATTGATGAAAGAAAAAAAGGTGGCTTGCAATAACTGGACTTTGATTCCTAGCTCTTCCTTGACCTCATGCAAGACCTGCATGCCACATATGCAGATACTATACATGGGATATTTACTTGGAATAATCGAAAAGTTGGCTACCCTCAAATTACTTCCAGATTTGACATATTTTTGGTCTCAAAAGCTCCTTGGGACAATGAAAACTTTGTGGAGGTTTTAATCCTTCCCTATTGCATATCGTATCATTGGCCTATAAGCTTGGAAGAAAATATCAAAGCAAGCCCCAAAAATAGACCCTTTAACTTTGAAAGCTTTTTTCTTAAGGATCCTTCCTTCTTGGAAAATTCCCAATAATGGTGGTAGGAAGCCATTCCTCGTCTGGGCTCAATTATGCACCAATTCTTGTAGAAAATCAAGTTCTTAAAAGCTCAAATAAAACAATGGAATAGAGAATATTTTTGGAATATCCACCAAATCAAATAGGAATTGACGATCACATGGAATAAGTCCAACAATGCATTATTCTTGAAGGTCGATTTGACAAATTAGTTGAGGAAGAAAGTGAGCTTCTCACTCAATTAGAAGAAGATTGCATTTAGGAAGAATTTCTCTACTGCCAAAAATCTCACACAGGATGGATTAAGGAGGGGGGGAACTCTAGATTTTTCCACAAATCCATGATCAAACACCACCATCACAACAAAATTCTAACTTCAAAGTACTATAGAATATGAGCTTACAAAACACGAAGAGTTGGAAGGATAATTAGCTGGTTGAATTATCTTTAATAAATCAATTAAATTTAAAGTCACATTTATAATATAAATACTATTTGGTTAATTGGCAAAGGTTACAAGTCATATTTACTTTGACAAAATGAAGGATCAACAAGTATGGCCACCATGTACAACATAAAAAATGTGAAAATTGATCAAGGGTTGGGAAATTGTATGTAAAGAACACTTGCATTTTTTTAATAATCAATACAGTTGTCTCAAAAAGACCTATAATTACATTAATATAAACTAACATCCTTACAATTGACCTTTATCTTTTAGAAACAAGATGTCATCCATGAGAATACATTTTCCTAGATTGTTTTCAATTGTGCATAAATCTTGAATAGTCTAGGGTTCCATGGGGAATCCAAGAAGTTTTATCCATACTAGGGTGTTTGACATGGTCTCATCCCTAGGATAGAAAAGGAGTGGTGGGGTTTTATAGACAACTAATACCTATCCACAAACCAAACTTCATTTGATATAGAAACTACATCCTCTTCATTGCAAAAGACAAAAAGAATGCATCTCTCTTGCTACTATGTGAGTTGCTAGTATATAGCATAAACTTGAACTTTGACTCTACTTTATCTATCTCAGAAAGTAGTCCATCCCTACCCTCTTTCCAATAAAATTTCATGCCAAAGTGCATCTTGAAAGGTCAAGGATTTGGTTGACTGCAATATATTGCCCGACAACTAAGAACACATTTTTCCTCAATTTCTAATGACTTTACATCATTACTATTTCCAATGAGCCAAAAACCTTCCTTGGAGGCCAAGAAAACCACATGTTCCTTATTCAATCCTTGAACATCACCTTCTATCAATAGGTATAGAGGGTTCAAGCACATAGGAAGACATTCATTTTTCTAAACATTAACTCTCAAATTGAAAGAATTGGTTAGAGACAATACACCCATACCCATGTCCTACTTAGGAGGGCCCTTATAATTGTCCAAAACATGGAAATATTAGCACTTGTACCACCAATCTTATCATTACTCATAATATTTGACCAATTCAAAAAACCCGTATGAAAATATTCTTAATCATCTTAAAGATCACGTTACTACATTATCCATAGACCCTTTTCCATAAATCTTCTATTATTTTTTTTACAAATTAATTAAAAAACTTGTGTAATCTTTAAGCAACATATCATTATCATTCACTCACTTCACAGTTTACTTTCCCACTTCACCATACGTTAGCTTTTATAAAATGAGAGGGGAAAATGAAACAAATAATATTTTTTAAATATGAGGGAAATTGAAGAAACTAATAATTTTAGTAAAATAAAAGGCCAAAAATGAAAAGGAAGCTATAAAAAGGGCAAATGAGAGTTCTCCTAGTTTTGGTCATTTGTATTTTCAAAGAAATTTCCTTTCCCACTTCAGCTTATGTTAGCTTTTATAAAGTAAGAGATTAAAATGAAAAAAATATTATTCTTTTAAATAGGAGGGAAATTGAAAAAAATAATATTTTTTCAAAGAGGAGGGAATTTAAAAAAAATAATATTTTTTCAAATAGGAGGGAAATTGTAAAAAGGGCAAATGAGCATTCTCCTCATTTTGGTTATTTGTATTTTTGAAGAAGAAAACTCTTAGAGAGTTTGGAATCCTATGAGGCTACAGTGTCCAAAAACCCCATTGGAAAAATTAGTTTTGGTGGTGAGAAACCAGCCCTAGGTAGATTCGAGCTAGATTTCGTCATTCATTGCATTGTCGTGGAAGAAAAATTTGACATTGGTGCTTCCCTAGCTAGATTGCGAGATTTTTGCATTGCTGTGGAAGAAAATTTTGAGATTGGTGTTTCCCTAGCTAGATTGTAGTGAGATTTTTTCATTGCTGTAGAAGCGAAATTTGACATTGGTGCAAATTGGGCAGGATTTGGAACTCATGAAGGTACTAATTTCATGAATTCTTCCGCAAATATTTGTGCCATGAG
Source organism: Pinus tabuliformis (assembly GCA_031772625.1). Taxonomy (NCBI): domain Eukaryota; kingdom Viridiplantae; phylum Streptophyta; class Pinopsida; order Pinales; family Pinaceae; genus Pinus; species Pinus tabuliformis. The sequence goes on from CM062818.1 coordinate 691,413,018, forward strand.
ATAAATTTGTAATTTCATGTTTGATGAGCGAAGTTCTAGAGATTTTGGTGTGCAATTATCTTTCTATTGGTGTCTAAAGTAGTTCCTTATCGTAGAATAAAGGTTGAAATGCAACGTTTAGTTCCCAACCATTGCTAAACGAAATCCTAAGAAAAATAATTAAGTGTTGGCTAGTTCTCAATGGCATGGGGGGCGTAATTCTCTGAGAAATATCCACAATTCATTGCCAAGATTTTACAAGGGTAAAATCCCATCCAGAATGGCACCCAAGTTCATCAAATGAGGCACATATACTTTCACTATAAAACTCTCCTTTAACGGGTTTCTATAGCTAAGCAACAGAACTTTTAAAACAATAGCTGCATAGGAAAGGTAGCTTACAGAGGAACTTTTACAAACAGTAAAACTTTTTGTTGACTCAGACACATTCAATGAGTGTTTCCTCATTCATGATCAACTTTCCCATGGGGTTTTATAGCCAAGCAATAGAACTTTTAAAACAATAGCTACATAGGAAAAGTTGTATTGAAGCTATGGAGGAACTTTGATAAAAAGTGAAATTTTTTGTTGACTCGGACACATTAAATGAGTGTCTCCTCATTTAGAATCAACCTTCCCATGATTGTTAATATCCAGTAAAATTGAAGAATCATCATTCTTAGACCAAACAACCACACTGATGTGGAGAAAGTAGTAAATGGCACCAGACGCATCTCTTGTGCCATATAATTAAGAAATTTTGGGATCAAATTTGTGCTATGCGATGGAGACATCCAGAAGATCAATTTTGAGCGTAAAATCATCGTAATTTATCTTCCACTCATCAATATCTCTAATCACACAAAGGTACTCTTTCGTAATCTGATCGATTTTGAGGCATGCAAGGTATCTGAAATCAATTATGTGACATGTTACTTGAGTCTAATGGATGAGTTGATCAACTCTGAAGAAGATGTAGTTGTGCTTAAGAAAAGTGACATCATTATAAATTACCTTGGGAGTGATTCAGAGGTTGCCGAGCTCTTCAATGGTCTATGTAAGGGAGTCACCGTGAGCCGGACAGATGCATTGGAAAAATTGAAGGGAGATGTAGATGATCACTATAGAAGCAAATTCAAGGTTTGGTTTAACGAGCTTGTGAAGGAGAATTTCTCATCACCCTCGAGAAGTCTAGCTCTAGTGGGAGAAATTTTTGCACTTTTTCTTACCATTGTGCAAACCATCTACTCAATACTATCACCTAATTAGCCTCTCTAGTACTGTGTCTTTTAATTCCTATTCACTGCATTAGTAACAACAGGTGATTTCTACTTATCATAGAGTCTTAATGTTACAACTTACATATCAAAACAACATACTGGAAATGGAAGTTTGTGCAATAGTTCCCACATTCTGATAGCACATTTGAAAACCTATCCTCTCTCTGTCATCCCATTCCATAAAACCTTAGGTTTGCCATCTATATCTAAAGAATACTTAAAAAAACATTTTATTTTTTTTAAGATTGACCAGAATCTTTTTTTAGTCCATTTCTTCACAAGTTTTGAAGCTTTATTTCTCTCACTTTCTCTCAAGTATGCATAAATAAGAGTAGTATAAATAAGGGCACCACCAACAAGACCCCTCCAAACATTTTATTGATTGTGTTTTTGTCCCTGCTCAGGTTTCCTAACCTCAAATACTGTTACTATATAAAAAACATCTTCAGATAAAACTTTTTTTGAAAAAATCATCAAGAAGCTTCAGAGCTTCCTCTTCATTGTGTGGGAAACAATAGCCATCAATTAGTCATGAGTAAACACTAAAAGTAGGCATAAACCTGGAGTCATCATTTTAAATATGACCTCCATTGCTTCATTTATTTCCCAAACTTTCAAAATCCATGAATAAAATCCATGTATGTATACACAAAAAATATCCCACTTTGTAACATCTTGTTGTGAAGTTTCCAGGAATTAGCCATGTTACCTCTCATGCACTATGAATTGATCAACATATCGCATGTGAAGTGCTTAGGTCCAGGACCCTTCTTCTCCATTTCACATAAAAGGTTATTAGCTTCTTCCAATTTCCCTTCCTCATAGAGCTTATGGAGGAGGACACCATATGTCACCCTTCCTGGCACTAGCCCTTTCATTCCAAAATTTGAAATCCCCAATTATATTATCTTCTCTACAATTGCCATCAATCAGGGTAGTATATGTTACATTAGTTGGAAACAGATTACCCATTTCTTTCAAAATATCCAATGAATACCTCAATCTACTTTCTTTACAAAATCCATGTATCAGAGTGTTGTATGTTATAATATTAGGGGAAGAACCTTTGCTTGCAATATTGGAAAGGAAATTGAATGCATTTTCAGTGTCCCCTTCCTTGTAGTATCCTTGAATGAGAAACATTGTAAGTAACAATATTTCGTAACATGCATTTAGGAATCATTTCCTCTATAATGGCATTTGCTTTCATCATCTTGCCTCCTTTGGAGAGACCACTAATGAGTGCAATATAAATGACAACCGTGAGTTTGATATAACAATCCACCATTCCATCAAACAATTTGAAAGCATTGCCCATTTTGGCTTGCTTGGAATATCCATTTATCATAATAGAATACAAGATGGTATTGGAAGGTATGTTTATGGTCTTCATCTATTTGAAAATAGCCTCTGACTCATGTTACCCATCAATGCACATCGACACACATCAAATTGATTATTATGAATATATTCCAACACATTTCCAGTCATTGCTAAATGATGAACTGTTCCATTTTAAATTTCCCAAGATCATCGTTCCTTCAGTTTTTGATATTTGTGGTGCTCAAAGCAAATCAGAGTAGAGGAGACTGCATAAAACCATGCTCTTGGGGTTGCAAATTTTCATGAATTAATATTTATTGTTCCACGCAGCTGATGTTATGACTCCTTTCAACTTGAATATGGAGAATGATCATTCTCACCTCCTTACACCTATTCGATAATAAGATAAAACAAAAATTCAAAAGCAGTTGTGTATAATATTGTTGCTAGAGACAATGGATCTTTACGTAATGCATGCTTGAATTATCAGATCTACAGATAAACTAGTTCTAGGGAAAATACACAAATTTTTTTGATGCAAGATCATTCCACCAAGACACACTCCACTGCCTGATCTCACTTCTCTGATACCATGTTGAAAAAAAAATTCTGATCTATAGATAATTACTTGTGATATTATTTAGCATGAGTTTAGCTTATTCAATTTTCATCAAGTAATTATACATCAGAAATTTAACCAATACTATTATGGCTATAGTCTAAGATATTTTACTTAAAACATAGTAACAAGTATATGGGAACAAAGGCAAATTTGGTTGTAGCTACTACAACTAGAGCATGCACAATTGTGATAACACAGGTACAACTCCTTTTCTTCCTGCTTTATCCTAGTGATTTGGATCTTCTAGCCAAATTTTGGTATTTTGACTTGTACATTTCTTGGTCAAATTCATACATAAACACTATGTTATGTGGTGGTTTATTTTTTTTTGGAAAGCCACTGGACGTATTGTCTAGTCAGATGTAAACTAGCGCATTTGGGAAATCAAAGGGACTTTGGAAAACTCTTACTGAGGGTTCTTGGAAAGAGTCATTCGATGGACTTGGTGTGTCTTTACTCCTGATATCAAATCCTGTTATATAGGTACTATTAACACCACATTGTCTATTCAATTTATGAGTTAAAACTTTCCATTCTGCATTTGTATATGCTTTATCCATTCTATTTTACATGTTTATCTCTCATTGATATGTTCTTTGTCTGCTAATGGTTTGTTTTATTTCTTACTTGTTATGGAAAATGCATAATTGAAACTAAACTGTGAAAAATATATAAATCTAGAAAAAATCCTTTAACTATATTTCATCATGATCAAAGCCTACGGCTTTGCTAAAATAGGTATGCAACTTTAACAATAGAAAATCTAGAGACTCATTATAGGTTGAACATGGCTTTAAGAATTATATAGCATGAAATCAACACCTCTAAGTAAATGCAGGTGCATCTTAACAAAATAATAACATTTTTTTGTACATTAAGCCATTTTCCTTTCAATCTTGGGGTTTGAAACGATTTATTGTCTCATTGAGATGGATTTTCTTAAAACCATGCAGTAAATTTTGTCTTATCTATGGCAAATATTTATACTTTGTTTGACTTAACTCTCTCTCTTCCCACACTAGTCACTCTTTTAGGGATTCAATTTATCACTGTGGTAATATTTTTTTAACAATTGGTTCATATCCTTTGTTAGATTTTCTACCTTGTTTGACTCTGATGGTCCTCTCCACAATACCAAGGTGCACTTAATTGGCAGGTACAATAGTAGTAAGGGTGTACCTTTCGCAAGTCCATACAACAGTAATACTCGCAGTAGTTTGTCATGGTTCCTGTGCACATTATAGTATGAGGGAGGTGTTCTTATGTAAGAGAGTAGAGGGTATATTTCCAATTTTTCTATCCTCAATTAATTTCAGTTTGCATGTTGTTTAAGATTAGGCATTTCCATTTTTTCTTCAGTTTAGTTTAGTTTATAGTTTAGATTCAATTCAGTTCAGTTTTGCATGCATGATCTAATATTTGGAGGGCATAAAATCCTAGATAATTAGAGTTCTCTTGCATGATAAGGTTCCTGTCTTGGTAGGGGGCACAATTCTCAAGGAAGGGGATGCATGCTGTTGTTTGTCTTCCAGTGGAGATGCACTTAGCTAGCACACTTATCCATGCAGCAAGGGTACACTAGATGATTAAACTTGGGCTAGCGTTTGACTGAGTCACCTTGAGTGTTTCATGCATGTGACCAGATACTTTGTATCTTTTCTCATCTTCCTATTCTATAAAGGAGATGTAGTGAACACTTCCTTGTTGGTTAGAAAGCTTTTGGTTTTGAGGTATTGCATTGTATTTTCTTTGCTCTACATTCAATAGAAGATAGATGTGATTGAGAGTTCAAATTTGTGTACATGCTCTTATTATTTTTCAGCAGTGTGTTTTTGTAGATTCTAGTATACCCATCAAGGGATTTAAATTATCTGGGATCTTACAAATATTATTTTAGTGCAAAATTTACTTACTATTGTCTAGATTACATGGTATTAGAGCACTTTCACTGAAACTAATAGGAAGTTGTGCATGGATAGGATTGCAACTTGTTAGAGGGAGTTGTTGAAGGGTTTCAAGGGTGGGATGCCCGAGTTTCAGCAAGTGAAGCATATTTCGACCGATTAAAGGTTGTGACCCATGGGGTGTGATGTCCTAGTTGTTCCAGGGATTGGAGTGTTATTTTGCGTGTTTGTGAAAGGTGGCCTCCACCTATAAGAGGTTGCAGGTTCAATTCTTAGTTCTCGATATGTTTTCATGTTTGTCTAAAGAGTTGTAATCACAAGTAGTTAGGGTCTTTAGGATTGTCACATGTTGGAGGGCACTTCCAACTCTATTATAGTTCAGGATGTAGCATCCCTTGGAAGACGTTGCATTGTGGTACATAGTGGAGAAGGAGATTTTACTTTCAACATATACCAAGGGGTTTGCTGAGCATGATTAGAAATTGGTCAAACTGGAATGAATAGTTTTGGATTTCGTGAAGAATCATCCAACCCCTTTCATTGTAGAGAAAAAGATTGATAGGGAAATGCATATTACCTTGATTACAATGTATTGGACCGAGAACATGTCTAGAAAAATGCTCTTAATGATGAAATTGTCCATTACTTGCATGAGCAACACTACTACAGTAGTTATCTATCTGATAAAGATCAAGAGTTGATATATCAATGAGCTACACTTGATGACAAGGTAAAAGAGAATGGACTAATTTGGATTATTTTGAATGGCTTTAGTCCATCTTGGAACCATTTTGTACAGTTTGTATGTGCTTGTGAGAAGTTACCTTCAATCGAAAGTTTGTGGGATGAATTTGTCGAGGAGGAAATGAGATTGGAGAAGGTTTTAGCTAGTGATGAGGATGTACCAGAGATAGCCCGCATTGGGAGGGTGAGGAAAGGAGGGAATAAAATAGGATTTGTGATGGGTTAGAAGAAGAAGGAAGATTCAAGCTCTTCTAACCAGCAGAAGAATAATTTGAGCCATATCAAGTGCAAGAGGCATGGCCAATACGCTTCTCAATATATTGGGAAATAGGGGAAGGGTAAGCAACAATAATAGTAAAATAGTTTTCAAGAATTGTAGAACCTCCGAGCATGGATGGCCACTATGCTTCTTAGTGTTCTAAGAAGAAAGGGAAGGGTAAGCAACAACATCAATAAAAACAGTTTCTAGGAATTCTGGAAGCTTCAGTTTCATACAAGTTCATTGACAGGTGTGGTACAACCTTTGCCATGGTGTCATGCCTTTCCACCACCATTGTTTCAAGTGTTTGTGGTATGTTGAGAAGTGGATCCTCAAGACATGACAATAATTAAATAGCTTTTTTCAATTGTCCAGATGAGTATACCTCACCATTTCTAGTCAATGTTATCTACCTTTAGGACAAAGTAAACATAGCACTCCACATGAGGTACATGATGTTATCTGCCTTTAAGGAAATGTAAATAGAGCACTACACACCAGAGCCAGGAATATTTAAATTTTACAACACCTGCACACACAATTAACCTACATGATTTGGACATTACCTCTTAAATGATCCTTAATAACCTGCAAGCTATTTTTTAGAAGCATATATTTGGATGTGAGTGAATTCATCTTACATATACATTTAGTGAAGGCAAAATATTACTAGGAGTCGTCAAGGTCAACTATATGGTTGAAGATATATTTGTTGGCCTTGATGACTCCTAGTAATATAGATTTTGTATTGGAGTTTCTAAAATACATAAGAATTATATATGGTGTACTGGAATTTGAAAAATACATAGGATGTCACAAGTAATCCTAATAATCAACTTCCCTAATGACTAGGAGGCCTTAAAACTTCACTAGTGGTTTTTGCAGTAAATGTGGGTATCATTTATTGATAAAAGTGGGATCTTAAGGAGACTTGTGTGGAAGTTTTTTGTAAAGAGCAACCAAATTTAGAATTAAATATTTGGCACAAGTGCACTCTAACAAAACTAAACAAGTTTCTCTTTATGCTTTTAGGGTAGCTCAAGAAACCCCTATAGATTGGTAATTATTGATTGTACATTCTAGTCTCATTGGAATTTTTTTGTCATTTGTTGGGCATCAATAAAATTACCTTTCTCTGCTTACTGCAAATTAAAAATGTTAAACAACTTTAGTTTGATATGAATGCTCCGAAGGAAGGTATCCATGTGGTGGAGCCTATTATGCTTTTCTCTTAAATAAGATAAATGACCACCAATGAATTCCTTCTCCAGAACTTAGTTCTCCTACAACTACAATCCTTCCTTTGAGAGAGTATATGTTTTCCTACTAAGTTTTCTAAACACATGAGAGGTTCTGATCATCTGGAACTGCCTAGAGAGATCTTTCATCTATGTAGCTAAGGGAGATAAGGAAGTATCCTAAATCTAACCTTGTGCATTCATCCAATTAACATCTAGTGTTGAGTGCCCAAAGATCTATAAATGACCAATATCCTTTTCAAAGGAAGATGTTAATAAGGAAAATAGAGCCTCCAACTTTGCCAAGTTACTTTTATCTTTGTCCATGTTTTCCTTAGTTTGGAAATAGTGAATGTCACAATAATAAAGCGCAAATGCATGACTACAAATCTGATGAGAGTCTTGGCAAGAAATTCTACATGTAGTAAATTTTTTGTTTGTGTTTCACTTGTATTGCTCTTAAGTTACCAAATTGTAGTGTTATCAAAGGACAATAGATACATCTGTTGATGATAATTATCACAATTGTAATATATTCAACAACAAAAGTTAAAACCATTTTTATGTGGACTGTGTTCATTTAGTCTCATTTGTGTTATTGTTTCCCATCAGATAGAGTCGTCTTGGTCTTGTTTCTAAATTTTACCTCTTTCATAATCTTGAAAAATATGGATTATTTAAACTTTCAAGCTCACATATATCTAAATTTAATAGACAATCAACTTGCGATTTGTAGGATGGTAAAATGAATCAGTTCTCTCTTAAGGAGGGCACATAGTTATGTTAATGACAAGGTTATCATGCTTCAGTCAATGAGCAAGTTCAATATGCCACAGGGTTCAAATATGAGCCTTCTAAATAATAATAACCAAGTCTACATAGTTACTGCAACTTTCACCAACAGGAATATACTATAATTTTACTCCAACAATTACCTTCAAGGAGGCCAAGATATTGTGTAAAATGACCATCGAGTGCCAAGTGTTGACTAATCGAACCTTCTTGTGCTCAGATTATCAATAACCTTGTTTCAGGGATACCTCCAACATAACCATAATATTTCTCTTAGGATCAATATGATCCTTCTTTAACTTTTCTCTTACGCAATCCCTCAGCCTTATTCCTGTAGAAAGTTAGATGATTCGATCCTTCAAGCAAGGCATCATAGTGACTTGACCCTATCGCAAAAAAATTCTTTCTTCAAAGCGAAATATCCTTCCAAAACCAGAGGCACTGATAAAGAGAATAGGTGTTAAATAGTTGATACTAATCAATAATCATGGTGATCATGCTTAGAATTTGATGGAGGAATTTTAGTTCTGGGACCCTTCTGAAATATGTTTTTCTCTAGGATTTGGTACTCTTGATCAATGTCCATGACTATAACTTCTTAGGAAAGAAGCTCAGCTTCAAAAGTAATGATAGAATGAATGCAAGCCTATACCTATTATCTGAAGTATTCGATATATCTTAGATATATCCTGCACTTGAACAGTCCTCTAGAGATGAGAATAGTATTTCAAATAGATATCTGTAGAGGATTGACCTTACCTCCAGGGATCATAGAAAATATCTTTCCATAAGCTTATGATGAGTATACAGTCTTAAGCTTGATGAGTAGGACTGTTATAAAGTACAAGAACATACCTTGTTGTCTTCCAACTTTTTCCCATGATAGTTGAATATATTTAGGATTATTGCCCATGTTTATTGATTAAGGATTGAATAAGGCCTTGGGAAATAACCCAGATTTGAACTGTGACTTGATTTACCACAGAGATATGGAGGTATCAATGAAATTCTTTAGTGATTGAAATCTCTTTAAGCTTGGGCTTGTCCTCACCTAAGCTCTGATACCATGTTAATTTTTAGTTAACATGTTCTTTGTTTATGTTAGATACTTCATTCAACCATATTCCAATTAATCCATTTACCAATCACATTAGACATTATATAATAGTAACTAATGAAATAACATAAATAATAGATGCAAAAGACAAGCCAAGACAGAAAGAGACAAGAATATGGCTCAAGCCAGGGAAAAACCCCAAGATGGGGAAAACCCTTGATGAAATCTTCTTATTATTATCATCGAATGTTCAATAGAGAAAGAGAGAAAGTAAAATGATATAAAATAACTTTCCAATATCAGGCATCACTTCCCTTAGATCCATTCAATCCTGTAATCCGGGCGGTTTGTTCATAGAGGAAAAATCATATTGTTGTACAAGATTGGTCTGGTTAGGGAAACAATAGTCCATTTATTTCTAAGTTGACTAATCCAAAAATCCTCCTTTCTACTGTGACCTTCCTTATTTCACATTATGCTCCCTTTGTTTGGCTTAAGGAGTTGGTTTATGACCACATTAAGGTCACCGTTGATATTATGTTTGTGGTTCTAGATTAGGGCTTCTGAAGCATGCTGCTCCAGCCCTTGAATTCTGTAAACAGTGTGGCCTTTTTCTTCTTACAAGGGCTCTATTATTTGTAGTAGTCCTAGCCTATTTTTAAGTTTCCATGTCATCCTCAACAAGTACCTGAATACTATCATATATGGTCAATGAATTTTTGTTGTATTTCAGCTTCTTGGGCAAGTGATTCAAGGCCTGCGGTCAAGTTGTGAGAATATCTTCTCGTTGCAGCCAAACTACAGGAAGAAGTCCCATACAAAACAAGCCACAACCCATATATAATATTTTCCTTAACCATAGTGAAGCACTTCTTCCAAACTCGAACCTGTTATGACAAACCCCTAAACAAAATAGTCCCGACAATAACCAGAATCTATCCTCCTTAATATTCAGTGCCACAGAGATATCTTTTTATTTTGATTGATGTGTCCCAAATGAGAGAGAACACTCCTCTATATATACAATTTAGTGGAGTTGAGGGGACGTGACTTTTGATCTTCTTAAGTTGACATATAGTTGAGGTCGTCCTCAATAATTTACATGAGAGACACATAAATTCAAAATTCCTCTTCTACTTATCCGAATTTGACGATCTTTAGATCGATTTTGATCCTCTAGAAAAGTGGAATTCAATGCCACAATTATATTCCAAAAGGAGTTGTTCAAAGTGGAATTTGGCCCTAGTTTCTATTTTAAAAAAATAATCATCAATATTTTTTTCTAGCATTTTGGACTGAATTCACAATAGTATGCTAAAAAGTGTCATTTCAATGTCTGGAAAGTAGGATAGTTAAATGTGAGATATATACTCTACATCGTTGGGTTATCTCCTTTTCAAATCTATGTTTTCTTTGGCTACATGTTAATTGTCTGAACTTTGAACTTTGAAGAAATTCCTGAATGGACTTCGTAAATACTCAAATGAGTGGAGTTCGTAAATACTCAAATGAATGGAGTTCGTAAGGTAGTGGTACCATAAATTGTGTTATTTCAAATATTTGACTTCCATATTTTGACAAAATACAATGTCCTCAATAAATACTTATATGTATAGATACTTGTGTTTAGGATTATATGTGTTGGAGCGGTTCCTTTATGTTTTACTATAATCTTGATGTTGACAAGCTTTAGCTGACTTTTTTCATCAATTTCTCATAGAATATGCAAAAGGAAATTATTTTCAAAATGTGGCAAAAATTACATTTCTCCTTATTTACTTTTTTATTGTTCATAACAAGATAATTATGTTGTAGGAATGATTTATCCTACAGTTTGTTTCAATTTGTGGATTATTTTTTTCCTCCCATTTTTTACAAGGATGTAGATTTCATTTTCATGTTTATGGTTTTTTCATGTATCTTATCTAGCCCCAGACTCTATCACAGGTTAATGTTACAATACCACTTCCACCTGGTATAATAAAAATTTTAATGGTATGTGACATAAAGAAGAGTTATTTAACAATAGCGTTGAGAGGCAAACCTCATGTCTTAGTTGTAAGTCATTTATTCATGTTTCTTAGCTATAAGTCATCTATTTGATTTTGAGCTTTATCACGTGAATTATTTCGCTAATCCAATATGCATGGCATGTATTTCTCACCTAGTGTTAGTTACTTGACATGGTTGATATAACATTCAATTCTATGCCACTTTTATTTTAAGTCAAAGAGATTTTATTGATTAAAAGGATGTCCATATTTTGATTGGTTTATGTTAAACACACACATGGCAGAAAGAGTATGAAAGATAAAACATGAGAGTACATTTTTTATTAACAAATGATATACATTTATAGTACATGATTTGATCGTTGGGTTCCACATCCCAAGGTCTCTTGGACTTCCTTAGTCTATTCTGCGTCCACACTAACCCATAAAGGATTAGGTGTCCAACATTCCCCCCCTTAATCTGAAGGGTTATGTATGAGTCCAAGGAGAGAGTTGTAATACAAAATGTGCAAAAGATGCATGGCTGCACTAGGTCGAATGTGCCCTCTGAAATGTTGGTATAAAGGGCGATGGCTTAAGGATGACCACCAACACTGGAACACTTACTTCAGTTCCTGGAACTCTTCCAAGTCTGGCATGAAGCTCAAGTCTTCTGCTAGAGGAAGTGCTCCTGATGTTTTGAAGAGGGAAACCTTCAACCATGAAAGGGAGGTCTCACCCCGCATAAAAGAGAGAACTTCAACCTGAAAAGGGAAGTCTCAACCTATGATGGTTTAAGGATGACCAACAACTCTAGAATGCTTAATGCAATTCGTATAACTCTTCCGAAACTGGAAAGAAGCTGAAGTATTCTGCAAGAGGAAGTGCCCCCAATTCTATTCTTGGAACTCTTCCAAAACTGGCAAGAAGATGAAGTCTTCTGCTAGAGGAAGTGTCCCAAATTCTTTGAAGAGCCATTACCAATTGAAGGCATGCTCAGGGGCATATTTGTCTCTAGCTACAACTCTGAAACTGGTGTGGCAGGTTGTGGCTCAAGCTCGCTTGATGTGGCTTTGAAGCTTGTAGATGACCATCATTTCCCCCCCTGTCAGATACAAGGTGAGATGATGGAGAAAACTCAATTGCAAGACTGTTTAATACTATTGAACAAGTTCTAACATGTTATTGAAATATCTTCTTGGCTTTTGATGCCCATTGCCAAGAAGCAATCCATCTAATATGAATCTTTGTTCTTGCAGGAGGTTTGTTTCCAAAGCATCTATTTGAAGAATGACTGGTTTTATGACAGCGCTTACATGGATGAAGATCAAGACAATGATATTTCATATGGCCAACTCGATCACAATGTTGGCATTTCATAATCAGTTGTGGCTAATTTGGAAGAGAACCAGAATCTGAAACAACTGAAGGTCAACTGTTATGAGCAGCAGGTGAAGATGAACCATCTTGAAGAAATCCAGCACTTTGAAATTGGATTGGCTTGGAGTAGTCTGGAATATGAAAGGGCACATCCTTATCATATCCAAGACCATTTTTGTGCTTGTTGTGGACAAGATGTTCCCAAGGTCTGATGATGGGCTTGGGAAGTGCAAACTGAACTTCTGCATCTGCATGCAAATCTGCTTCTGAAATGAGCACTGGATCTGAATCAACTTGCTGCTTATGGGAGTCTGTTTCAATGTTCTAAATAGAAACAGGTTCAGAATGATGACTCCTCTGTTTTAATTCTGCTCGTTGTAGCTGAGATTCAAGCTGCAAAAAATCAATGTTTTCTTGTGCATGTTGTAAAGATGTTTGAATATCTCTAAGAGTGTCTTTTCTGACTTTAACTTTGCTTCCACTAGTAGATAAGATTAGAGTGATTAATAACTTCAATAATCCATGAATTTTCTCCATTATTCAAAAAATCAAAACAATAAATGACCAAAAATGCACTTGTAGAAACAATAATGGTTTTAGAATATTAATTTGCCAACTTTTCAACACGAATTAATTTTCACTGCTCATGTTCTCACTTCACAATGTCTTGTGCCTCAATTTCTACACAACAATCCCAATATTCTTGCTTTAACAGAATGTCCAGCTTGACAGGTTTGCAGCCCACAGGCTCTTCTTTTCCAGCAATAACAAGACCCCAATAGAAATGATATTAGTTTCTATATTTCATTGACCATACACCATATAACACTAACATAAGTGCAAAATAGCCTTCAATGCAATTTTCTGGTGAACCTAGTAAAGTGATCTCTTTCTCTAGATCTTTCATTCCTTTACGAAGCAAATAAACCACAATGATATTAATAGACTGCTACATGCACATTAAAAGGTACTACAAGCACATGAAATCTAGAACATGTACACAAGCTCAACCTCTCATAAACTCACTGCTACAGGCATGTAGAAATTAGCTCATAACATCAATGGCTCTGGTTCGATTCCTTTAATCCTAATATTGCAACATGGCTTCTCCAATGGCTAGATGAATTGTCTCCTTTCAATAGATATGAAGTGATGGCGGATGATTTGAACCACTTAAGCCCTTGAGACTATCGCTGATGCATCTAGAATAATGCGGCTCTCTCCCTATTATAAATCAACTCTTGAAACCCTTAGATCTAGAATGACTCAGCCTTTTGAATTGCAGTCAGGGCACAAGAATTTCTGCTTCACACTCCATTATAAATACTCAAATGAAATACATCAAAAAACTCTCGTTCAAAATCTTTTTTTTTCAGAGAAGGATGCATATATATCAACCTTCAAACAACACCCACATTTAAAACCATCTATACACAGTCAACACTATCATCCTTTTCAATCAGGGTGGTGCACATAATACATAATTCAAAACATGGGTTAACGCAGAGCTAGGAGCGCACACGATTTATATTGAATTGAATATATGGTTTTGATAGAATATGTAGTCAACACATGTTATCGACCACCACAAACCTCAACACACTGTGCTTTCACAAATGAATTAACACAGATATTGAACTCATTGCAATATACTTAAAATTCTTCCTGGAGAACGCACCATATGCAGGAGCATTTGCAATGCACAATCTTCAAACTAGGCCTTTTTTTAAAAGTGTTCTACGCACAGCGACAACAATGCTCCTTTCACAAGTCGAAAGTCCTTTCATTTGCAACATCACTCCTTTTACAAGTGAGTCTCTCCATATGCCTTCAATGCACAGTAGAACTAATGAACCAATGCTCAAATAGGATGTTCAACGTAGCTCCAAGGGATTTGAATGCACAATATAGAGGTTCACGTTTTTTTGAATGTATAGAACACACTGAATTTCACAGAGAATCTGATACTATGTTAGGCTAGGTGAGCTCTTGCTTTCCTTGTTATAGCCAGCAAAATGCTTGTCATTGTGAGGAATATCTAATCCTCCATCCAAAGCACCCTTCAGAGCTCCGAAAACACTTTATTCCTCTCTGAAAACATTATAGCATGCACTGACAATGATATTGTATACTTATTCAAACACCACTAGCGTGATACCTGGAGCGTTCAACAGAGCAGCCATCGCACCAGCATGATAGTTCCAACGTCCAAAATCGAAAAGATTAGATGAAATACAAAACAAAGCTATCAAGCAAGGAATTGTATCTGTAGTAGGTATGAAAGGTCTATAAGGGAGAAGGTAATTATAAATGCCACATCACAAGTTAGTTGTTCGATCAATAGCAGCATCATTATTCCATGCTCACGGCATTCACCATATTTCATAAAAAATATATTTAAACAAATTTGTTCGACCAATTATTTACAAATAAAAATATTATTCTAAATCACTCAACAACACGCCACAGGATCAGAACTCCTGAGAAGCAGATCCAATCTCCCCCTTGTCTTTTCCATATTTCTTAGGCAAAAGAACTGAGTGAATGTTAGGTAGGACTCCTCCATTGGCAATGGTTACAGCACCCAGCAACTTGCTCAGCTCCTCATCACGAATGGCAAGTTGAATATGTCTTGGAACTATACGATTCTTCTTGTTATCCTGGGCAACGTTACCAGCAAGTTCCAAAACCTCAGAAACCAGATATTCAAGAATAGCGACAATGTTCACACCAGAATTGCATCCTCATGCGCAACCAGATTTCAATATATTTTGACAGAAGTCCATTTGCATCAAACAACTTCTTCAATTCTGATAACATTTCAACATAGTACAACAGTTAAGACTCCTCCAGGCGACGGTAAGACTGGAGAGAAAATCTTCAAAAAAGATGTGCAAAATGCCAGAGAGAATCTTAATTTTGACCGTGTTAGGATAATGGACAAAGAGCAGCATTTTGTATGCAAGTGGAGTAGCGATAGGAGCAACGTAGCAGAAGGAACAGACTAGTGGAATAATATTGAGTCAGAGGGGAATAATGACGCATTCAAGTCAGTGGAAGCGTTAGAGCTGTCAGGATTTTCTATTTGGGTTAGTGTGCATAGAGAATGCAGCTAAGATATGGCTAATAGGATTTCAGAATAGAGAATTTAAGTCGTAGAGGTCCAGGACTACTCACAGCAGAGGAATGGGAGTGTTGATAGAGTTAACAACCTCTATTCTAAGAAATTCTTAGGAAAGTATAATCAGGAGGAGAGCATTGGTTTAAAAGGCCACGAAAACAGGTGGCTCACACTTGAGCAGGGTAAGAGATCGCCCGCTCTAATACCATGTTAAACACACACATGGAAAAAAGAGTATGAAAGATAAAACATGAGAGTAAATTTTTTATTAACAAATGATATACATTTATAGTACATGGTTTGACCGTTGAGTTCCACATCCCAAGGTCACTTGGACTTCCTTAGTCTATTCCACTTCCAAACTAACCCATAGAGGATTAGGTGTCCAACAGTTTACTTGGATCTTGATTTAAAAAAGTTTTGCCAATTCCATGTGGCTAATATTTTTTCAGGGTGAGCTCTTTTCACTAGTAAGGTCAGATGATTCCTAGAACATACGTATACAACAAGTGCATCTTTGGCCTTTGTTATGCATATGTTATTCTTTATATAATTTCTCAATGGTTATTGATTGATGTAAAACAGAGTATGGGAAGGTCCTACCAATTCTCTTGACAAAACAAAATCAAATGGAGTGGTAGAATTGTGTTTTAAAAGGTGAGCCAGAAATCAACGCTTGAAAGGTAGAACTTGATAATAATAAGCTATATGATCTGGATCTAGAGACACAATAGATTGTGGAAAAAAAGATGATGGTATTGACGAGTCATCCCTGCAAATAAGCTCTAACTATTAGACCATTGCCCAAAATTCAATTATCTGCAATGAAGATAGTGACTCTAGCTTTATTTGTATGAAAGAAGCTTTGGCCATTGTCCTGTTTTTTTTTCCTATGAATGGTTTTGATTTTCAAACCCCAACTAGTTTGTTGTTAAACTAATTAATGCTTTGATGAAAAACATATAGTTTTCAAAGTTCTTTTCTAAATCTCTTTTCTTGACCAAATTTGTGTTTGTACTTTAGGTACTGTAGATTGCTACCGTGTGACATATGCTATGATATAATTTCCTGGATAAATAGATAGAAGTGTCATACAACATAATCTTTTTTAAATATAAAGAAACAAACTTTCCAAATACAAATTTTATTAATTAAGAACATCTTTTAGACTTCTTAGCTAATTTATGATTATATTTCGGTAGGGGATTTTATGTACGCTGATATTGTGTTGTCTCTTTGGTTTCTGTCACGTAAAAATGGTTAATAAGGAATGTGTTCTTGAGCAACAAACACACATCTTATTCTACTATTGACATGGATATCCATGCTTTTCAGGCATGACAACAAAAACACAGATGTTAGTGGGATCTCCAAAGTCCGTGTTGGATGAATCTAATACTAGTAATGATTTTGATTCCTTGTCAGATAAAGAATGTCACAATTCAAATTCAAATAAACAGGAGCATCTCAAGAATGAAGGCGAAGCTATTGCTTTCTGTCCAAGTCAATTTCTTTTATTTGTTGGTTGCTGTCATGTTTTGAGTGTGGACTTGTGAAATTCCAAATTGCATGTTAGCTTATGTAAAGGGGATATATATATATATATATATATATATATATATATATATATATATATATATATATATATATAGATATATATATATATATATACACATATCTATAATTTTTTTATCATATGTCGTTCATGGTTTCCGGAGATCCATGTTACATTTGCACATTGAGATTTTTCTTTCACTCAACCTATAACATGTTGCATCTGTCTTCATCAATGTTCTTCTTCCATATGCTATCCACTTATGACATTTCCTTTGCAATATTTGGTGCATTTGCTAGTTATAGGTCATTTATAGATTACAAATGTCTTCAGAGTTTCACTTCTAATTGAGTATTCAACTAAACATATTGATTCTCTTATACATAATTATTTTTCCCTCCCCCCACTTTTCATAACTTCCATAACCATTAGGTAGGGGCCTACAGCTTCGATGTTGCTTTTCTTGTTCAGTAAAATAATGTTGAGACTTTAATTTATTGAAAGTTTGTAGTATTTACAATTTATGAAGTTTCAAGGTCTAATTTTTAAAGGTCTAATTCTTTAAAGGGTGCTAGCTCAATGGAAGAGCACCTGCTTTATAAGAAGGAGGTTGGTGGTTTGATTCCATCATGCCCTGACATCCATATGGAATGATGACGATCAATTTTTGGTGACAGAGGCTCTTTTGACCATCACCAATGAGCTTTGGTGACATTTTTTGGCACTCACCAAAATACGAAATGGTGGCGGTCAACGAACGCCACCATATATACACATCAATAGTGGCGACCCTCAAAGGTTCATAACCATAAATCATCGTTATTGATATGAAATGGTGACAGTCGCTGTCTGTCATTATAGTCATTATTTGTGACAGACCTTGAATGTCACCACAACACCTATACTTCTCGAAATGCACTTTTGGTGACGGTCAACAATGATGACCATGAAATATCCATTACAATAAATTGTTGTTTTTCATATGAAATGGTGACGGTCACTATCCATCATTATAACCAATATTCATGACAGACCTTGAATGTCACCATAGCACCTATAATTTTGGTCACGCCACCTTTGGTGACGTTCAATTTTTGGTCACGGAGGCTATGGTCTATCACCATTTCTCATATGAAATGGTGACGGTCACTATCCATCATTATAAATCGTTATTGGTGATGGAATTTGAATGTCACTACAACTCCTATACTTTTGACGATGCCACCTTTGGTGACGTTCAGTTTTTTGTGACGAAGGATATGATCTATCACCATTGCTCATATGAAATGGTGGCAGTCACTATCTATCATCATAAATCATTATTGGTGATGGAATTTGAATGTCACTACAGCACCTATACTTTTGGCGATGCCACCTTTCTTGACGTTTAGTTTTTGGTGACGGAGGCTCTTTTGACTGTCACCAATGAGCTTATGGTGACAGTTTTTGCCCCTCACCAATGTCCTTTTTTCTTGTAGTGCTTCCTAATGGTTTATACGTATTTCAAATCCAAATTACTTTCAATAATAGCATTTCTTCTCAAACCATTCTTTATGTATCCTTTTCAAGCACCATTTTTACACCTACATCATTCATCTTGCTTACAAAAATCAAATTTCTAGTGAATCTTGAGATGTGAAAAACACTAGGGAGTGTTGTAATAATTCAACCCGTGAGCTTCAACCTCAATTTAATTCATCCTATGATTTTGGTTGTTGAGTCATATACTACGAAAATATCCTACCATCTTATCCTTCATACTCGTAGAACCACTCTTTTGAAGGAGTCATATGGAAGGATGCAATTGATTTGGCCATCCATGCCTCATGATTCACATCTATACTTAAAGAAGCCAAATACACATCCCCTCCTTCACCAAAGGTGATTTTTTCTTGTGTATAAGGAGCATCATCAGATCCCTTCCCTTTCTCAGCAATTTTGAATTTACAATCTTTCTGGTGAGAGTGTTTTTTTCAACATCTACATTAGACCTTTACAATTTTTCCTAAACATTTATATCTTCCTCTAGACTTAGATCTTCCACTGAAGAACTTATTTTCATTTCTAGTTCTTTTCAAAATCTACATTAGACCTTTACAATTTTTTCTAAACATTTATATCTTCCTCTAGACTTAGATCTTCCACCGAAGAACATATTTTCATTTCTACTATGGGAGTGTATTCTTATAGACAAGGTGTATGTGTTCTAACTTTACATATTTTTTAATCTCATCTCCTTCTATAAGAAGGATTGGACTACAATGGAAATACCACCTATGCAAAAAACCATACTATCCCATGAGTTTGGTAAAGAAAATAACAAAGTTATGCACTTATATTCTTCTACAATTTTAATATCAATAGATAATAGCTAATTTATGTAGTATTGAAGACATTTCGATGATGTATTATCGAGTATTCTTCCTTCATCCTTAGGTTATCCAAACTTTTTTGGAGGACAAATTTCTTCACTCGGGACTTAGATTGATACAATTTCCCTAACGTGTTCCACAATGCTTTCATTGTAGCTTCTCTTGAAACATTCAATAATACTCAATACTACAACAAAACAGGTAATTTGTGCCAGATTTAGCACCAAATTTTAGTGCATTTTTTCTCAATAGGGATGAGCAACCTCGAACTAAATCTAACTCTATTGTACAATTTTTAAAGCATCCTTTTTTGCGCCAAATTTTGCATCTTTTTTTATGCCAAATTTGTACATTTTTAGCATCATATTTTGCACCAAGATTTGCATTTGGTTTTACAATAGGTTTTTCTTCTAGTTTTATTTCTAGCTTTGTGCCATTTTTTGCATCTAATTTTGCATCATTTTTTTCTTCTTGTTTCCTTCCATTCTTTGCTTCTATCTTTGTGTCATAATTTGCATCAAGTTTTACACCATCTTTTGCATTTGATTTAGTGCATTTTTTTGCATCCCTTTTGTGCCTGTTTTTCCATCTAGTCTTATGCCATTTTTTGCTTCTAATTTTGTACTTATGTTTACATCTATTTTTGTGCCAATTTTTCTACCTTTTTCTACATGATTTTTTGCATCAAATTTTGCACCATATGTTGAATCTGGTTTAGTGCCAATTTTTTCATGCTTTTGAGCATCTAAATTTTCATCCTATGTTGAACCATGTGTTGTGTCCACATTTGCATCCCATTTTGTGTGTAATGTTATGCTCAATTTTGATCCATGTTCTTCATTTACTTTTGCATTTTTTTGCACCAAGTTATGAATCATTTGTTGCACCTAATTTTACATCCAATGTTGCATCTCAATTTGCATCCAAATTTGAGCCATTTTTATGCCCATTTTTGCACCATTTTTTCTACTTTTGTGTTGAATTTTGTGCCATTTTTTATGTCCAATTTTGCATCCTTTTTGCTGTATAATTTTGCATCCTTTTTGGCATCCAAATTTTCATCCTTTCTTCTACCAAATTTTATGTCCACATTTTCATCTCATTTTGCACCTAGATTTTAGTTTGAATTTTCATCTAGTTATGCATCATTTTTGGCATCCTTGGTTTCACCCTTTTTTAGTCCCAATTTGCATGTTGTTTTGTGTCTTTTCTTACATCCTTTTTGCACCCAATTTTTCATCCTAACTTTACACCGTTATTTGCATCCTCATTTTGGTGTCCATTTTTGCATCCTTGTTTGCGCCCAATTTGGTATCCTTTTGTATGCCCTATTTTGTTCCCTTCTTTGTGTCTAGTGTTGCACCCTTTTTTAATTCTACTTTAAAACCATTTTTGTGTCATTGTTTGCATCTTGTTTTGATGGCTATTTTAACATCCAATTCTACTGCCAATTTTTCATCCATGGTTACATCCACTTTTGCCTTCTTGTTTAGATTTTTACATTTATTTCCATTTATGACCCCTTTTATGGGTTCATTTTACTAATTTCAATTACATAGTGAAATAAGTTACAGTTTATAAATATCATTTTGCTCTAGGATTTAATGCACGGTTAGATGAACATAAAACCCTCTCAGTTTATCCTTGAAACCTAGGATAGATCGATTAAGAGAAAGGTTTTTCTAAGGCTCGGGATTCTTAGTAGATCAAGATGTAGAGTATATATTAAGAAAAAGAGAAGGAATTCCTATGAGTTCTCGCATACATGTCTTGTTGGAGTTTTAGTGTAGCTGGGAAACACTCCTAGCTATCTCCAAAGCTTGGTCCTACACATAAGAGAGAGAACAAAGAAACCTTCACAACATAATATCTTGATAATCAAAACTATCATAAACATATAAATATTGTTGAATCAATAAATATGAACCAAAATCCCATACATTGATTAGCTAAATAGAATAATTAAATAATGAATAACAACATATGGAAGGAAGAAAAATTCAAATATATTAATAAAGGAGCTAGAGGAAAGTTACAACCATTAGATGGAGTTGCAACAACACCTCTCCCAACTCCTAGCTCCAAAAATCTCCCTCTCAGGATAGATCTCGTAGCGTGACAATACAAGAATTCCCATCATTTTCTCAATGGCCAAGCCTCCAATACATAGGAAAGTGAAGGCTATGAATATTTCCAAAATTCCTCATTAGTTCAATTTGGGCAAAATATTTTGGGTGAATAATGTTTCCTCATACAAAAATGGACTTTTCCACATTTTACATGCTTTTGTGCTTAGGAAAAAGCTTCCCCGTGCTTTATGGCTCTTTCCCGCTTTTGTGTGAATTTTTAAGGAAAACGCTAAAGAGGAGGATAAGCAGATCACGTTCCACCATATGAGTTTCTGAAAGTGAACAAGAGTGTCAAATTATAGTTAACTCGAGTTTTTTTCCTCGTGACTGAGTGAGAATTTTCGTACCAAAAGTTAGATGAAGGGGAAAACTTGTTATAGACTAGGATAATGTGGTCCTCATGGTACATAACTTGTATTATAGTCTTATATATCTAGGAGAAAGGGGTATTTCAACCAACAACACAGTATTCTCCTCCAAGATGATGAGGAAGTATTTTCACATATAACACATCTAAGAAGATATCACAATTCAAATTGAAAACTTAATATTTGTAAACAAATTTAAGGGTGATTCACAACATTCATCAAAAAGATAGCAATATCCTCATATATAACAATTCTCCATCAAAAAATCAATGACAATTTTCAATATACATATATGACTACTAAATCAACACTTATCGCATATATCATTTTTCCAATGTAAATTCACAACATTACATCCAAAAATAGTAATATCATCATACGTAATGATTCTCCATCAAAAAACATTGACAATTTTCAACACAAATATAAAGTAACAAGATAATACTAATAATATCATCATCATCTTTAATCAAATCAACTAAGATTCAAATGTGTGATTTTCATATCAAAATCTTTCATGAACACCATTATCCTAAGGTAAATTCACAACATCCATCAAAATAATGTCGATAATTTTCAATATATACATAAAATAACAAGATAAAAGTGATAATATCATCATCATATTTAATAAAATAAAATAAATTTCAATGTATGATTACCAAATAAAATTGTTTCATAGATATCATTATTCTAAGGTAAATTCACAACATCCATAAAAAAATAGGAATCTCATCATACACAATAATTCTTCATAAAAAATATGTAAACAATTTTCAACATATTCATAAGGTAACAAAATAGTACTGATAGTATCATCATCATTATTTGAATCAACTAAAATTAAAATGTATGATTACCATATTAAGACATCCCAGCTAAATACAAAAAATAACGCATGGCTAGCTAGCACCACAAAAAATCATAGTCAAGATCATCCTCATGATCATTCCCATGATCATCATCCTCACCATCCTGATAATATCATCTAAATAATCATCGCCAATTTCATCCTTATCCTCATCATCATCTTCTCTTATATATGATGTAATCGAAACATAGTCTGTATCATCATCTTCGTGTCATTACCTGTAGCATTCTAGAAGAAAAATCAATATTACATGTTAGTACTAATTCTATAGCACAATGCATATTTTTATTACGATGCTAACCATAAAATGATGTAGTACATAAAAACATTTAATGGTACTAAAAAAAATGAAAATATGGTTTAATATATATTGGAGATCCAACTAAGATTACACTTGTAATTCACATGAAGTAGTAGAAGCATTTTTTAATGCATATGAAGTAGGTACCCATTTGTTTTTCATATTATATTGTGAATGTTTCTTAGGATGTCCATGCACAATTGGTAAATTAAGAGTTATTGGAAGCTTTATTTCAAATTACAATTGTAATTCAAATTAGAAATAGAAGAAATTTTAACAAAAAAATGATGTAACATGAAAAAGTAAATAGTTTTTAATGAAAAACAAGTCACATATGATATGAACGTCACATGAAATATTGAGTCGTTTTTAATGCATGTACTTTTCTCTATGATGAAATGGATCCTAATGTTCATTCAAGAACGAATGCTCAAAAATAATTATTTCATTTTATCATTATCACACTTAATCCATTATACCTAGTGACGACAATGATTCCATTCAAATTGCTTTGAACTCCCTAAATGTAATATAAAAGAGAAAATTCCATGACCGCGACCACAACCTCCTCCCTTGCCTTGTCCACCATCAGAGACAATGAACTTGCAGTTATGACCATGGTAGAAACCCCTCCCTTGCCGTGTGTCCATCATGAGAGGCATTGAACTTTGAAATAAGAGTGCTCATGTTTTATTTTCTCTAATTAATCGCCAAGGAATCAAAACTTGATCAATATATCAAGGACTCCATCAAGGAATAGATATGTCAAAGACAAATCTCAATAGGAATTGCCAAAAGAGTTTGAAATAACACTTACCTATGTTTTATGAAATAACTTGAGTGAGTGGAATGAATGGTGGGAAACACTTACTAGGGAAAGGAAGATTTTTGGTCATCCTTATTTCTATTATTAGTTTTTCTTCTTAGAATGTAGGTAAGTGTTTAAAAAAACAAATTAAAATGATTTTAAATTAAAAACCAAAAACAAAAAAAATATTTTCTTATGTTTTAGTTATTTTTTAAATATATATTTAGTTTTAGGATTTTTTATTTTCGAAAAAAATATATTTAGCTTTTGGTATATTTTTTATAGCAAAAATTATATTTTGTTCTTATAAAAATGGATCTTAAACATTCCGTTCGTGCTAAATTTGTGTTTTTATGATAGAATTTTAAAATATATATAAAAGAGTAACTTAATGCCATGTGTTATGCTGCTGAGATGGGTATTATACATCTCTTCCTTGCTAAGTTATAGAATGTGCTTGGGTTTTCTTAATGCAATAAAATTAATTCAGCTCTTCATTATATCTTGAGATGTTCAACTTGCACCTAATAAAAAAATAAAGTTAAAATAGGTTTGCTTTTGTCCTTTGTAGATGTTTGTCCCCATTAATCTTGGTCTTAATAGATTAATTGTCTTATGGTAGCCTTGAGTGGTCACTCCCATTAGTTGCATGCTTTTTAGTTTTCTGTTAGTGACATTTCTTAGGCTTGATAACATGTTATTTAATTCATGAAAATGTGTTACTGTCCATATTGTTGTTAAATATTAGAATTAAATTTTGTTGGTTTTGAGCATGGTTTAGAAAAAAGTTCCTAAAATGTTTATAGATTGTATTTTATAATGTAATGACTCATTTCTTGATGAAATTGTTTTGGATATTTTTTTTAATGATTCATTGATTGAATAAATTGTTATGGATATTTTTTTAGTATATTAACTTGTAAGTGATAAAAGTAAAAAATCACCTCTTTTTGAAATTTTCATTGGTCAATTTCCCTTAAGGTCATCAAGTTCACCATTCGGTCCTAGGTTAAGGAAATATAGTAGTCATGAAGTGGCATTGTGCAAGAAATTAAATATTCAAGCATGTTTTCATGGAGAAATTAAACTCTCCATGAAAATAGTCTCATGGAACATGAGGGTCCTCAATAGTAACAAAAAACAAATACTCCTAAAAGAAAAATGGTATGCAAAGCACCCATCAATAATGTTGATATAAGAAACAAAAATATTAAGTGACGTTCTACCTCATATAATTAATAAATTGGGTGGGAATTTCCATGTGGTAGTGATTGATGCTTAGAGATACTTGGGTGGAATGGATATTATGTGGAATGATAAGGACATAAAGGTTACCATTATGTTTCCCTCTTTTCACATTATGAAAATACAATTTTAGTTAATTGACATCAAGGACTACGACCATGTATCCAATGTCTATGACTCTAATATCGCAAATGGAAAACCTCTGTTTCTCAATTCTATTTCCAGCACAAGTAATTTATACTTCCCATCTCCATGGATTATTAGGAGTGATTTAATATTAGCAAGTGCCTCGAGGAAAAGAAAGGATGAATCAGAGTGTTTACCAAGAGATTTTTTAAGCTATACCATGAAAGCCCTAAAGTAGTCTCGATTAAAATTCTCAAGAAATAAGTCTCCAACCCAAACATGTGGATGAATGAGATGTAATGCATGTGTGTGTGGTGATTAACTTAATACATTGTTCTAATAACTCCACAAACTTAAGTGTTTCACTCCGTCACATAAATTGACTATAGTGTGACATAAGTAAACCAAAAGTAGACATGAAACCCTTAGGAAACAAACATTCCCTAAATCCTCAATTAGGTTCTTAAATGATGAAGTGAAAATGAAAGGAGAATAGAGGACTTCATCATTTAACCATCAGAAACATGTGATCAAGTGTGACTAGGACTGTATATATTGATATGTTTTCCAAAGAGGGAGTGAATACACGAGTTACCATTCATTGATCCTTATTTTTCTTTATTTTGCTTTTTCTTATATATAGGACTTAGGGAATTAGTTTTCATAAGTTTTTCAGAACTCATAGATATAACATTACATGAATTTTCACTTCAACCTATAGTTTAGAGTTAGATAAATCATTATAGTGTATCTTTAATGATTTTGACTTTCACTTTCTTATTTTCTTTCATAAAAAATAACAAGAGGGGGGATATTTTGCCACAAATATATGAATTCTTAATAATAAAGGCGTCATGTGATGAAAACAAATTAACGATGTTATTCTCTATGAAAATGATGGGAATTCTTGAGAAAATCTTATGCTTGTGGATGTCTCCTCCCTAGTTGAGAGGGAGAGAGGGTGGACACTATGTTATCCATGTGTCATGTACTATGGTCAGGACTAATAGTCATAAGCCTAGTAAAGACACTAGTAGGGAGAATGGTTCATTGGATAAACATTTGGGACCAATATTCTTTTCAAATTTGTACTTTGACTAATACTAATTGTCATAAGTCAAGTACTTTAATCCAAGATAAGAATCTTGATGAGGATCGACATTTCGTGGTGTCAAATATTATGACAGTGGATTAGGAAATGATCATGTGAGGACATAGCTAGTGAACATCCTCGTCGGGTAAGTGCCTAGAGAGGGAGTGGTGTCCAAATTTATGCCTTCGAACATTGTTCTCTGATCTAATGGAGAAATAGAACTTGTTAGTCAAGGCCTTACTATTTTGACAATGTTGGCTATGATGATGTTAATCATTGTTGATGCTTATCAATCCAAATCCCTTCTTATATGAATATTTCAACTTGAGACTACTTTTTTGTCTCATTATGAGTACCTTCCTAGTTTATAGGGAGTGTCATATCTTCATTATTGTCATCATCACCACCGTCATTGTCATCATTATTTTCATCATTGCATTATCTTCATAATAACCGTTCATGTCGCCATCATCATCATCATCATCATGATTATGGACATTGTCATGAATTGTTCATAATTATAGGTTTCGTAAAAAAATATCATCGAACCAAAAAATTCTACGAGTGTTTGAAAAGGGTTGTTAGGACACATGATATATGCAAGAGAAATAACAACTTTATTTTTTAGAGATGATCGATGGTCATCATCATCACTACCATTATCGTTGTCATTATAATTTTCATCATACCCATCATCATAATTAATGTAATTTCTATCATTAGTGTTGTCATCTTCATCATGAAAATCATAATAATCATTATTTCCATTATTCTTGTTGATGATGACAAAGATGAAAATAATGATAATGGTGATCAGATGATGAAGACTTGGAAGATGATTCCAAAGATAATGATTATGACTATGACAACATTTAAAAATTGAGAAGTTTAGCCAAGGTCATTATCATCGTCATCATCATTGTCATTGTAACCCCCATCACCTTTATCATCATTGTCATTATCATAATAATCACAATTCATGTCATTGTCATCACCTTCATTATCATCATAGTCATAATTATTGGCATTGTCATTAGTTGTCCATAATTGTCAATGTCATAAGAAATATCATCAATGCAAAAAGTATGATGAGTGTTCGAAAAGGGATGCAAAAATGAACAAAAAATGGAGGCAACAATAGACTTAAAATTGGATGAAGAGTGGACACAACATAAGTAGATGCAAAATGAGACAAAAAAAATTGACATAAAAGTGGATGAAAAAGTAGATGCAATAGTTAATGCAAACTTTGACACATAATAGGATGTGAATATGAATGAAAAGGTGGAAG
Source organism: Pinus tabuliformis (assembly GCA_031772625.1). Classification (NCBI taxonomy): domain Eukaryota; kingdom Viridiplantae; phylum Streptophyta; class Pinopsida; order Pinales; family Pinaceae; genus Pinus; species Pinus tabuliformis. The sequence continues at coordinate 691,440,867 of CM062818.1, forward strand.
AAAACATGGGTGCAATAATAGCCATAAAACTTAGCATGAATTGTGGTGAAACAAATGCGGATACAACAACAAACTCAAAAAATGAGACAAACTTAGATGCAAAAATAGATGTAAACATGGACCAAACATGGGTGCAATAGTGGACACAAAATTACATACAAAATTGGACGCATTAGAAGTGAATGTAAAAGTAGATACAAAATGGGATGCAAAGAATGTAAACAATATTTGATGAAAACTTGGACACAAAAGAGGATGCAAAGGTGGATGCAAAAGTGGAAGAAAATTTGGGTTGCAATGATAGGCACAAGATATGGCACAAATTGTGGCACAACAAAAATGGATGAGAAAGTAGATGTGATAACAAGCACAAAAAATGATGCAAACTTAGATGCAAGACATGATGCAATATGTAAAAGTGGATGCAAACAGGGGTGCAATAGGAGAAACAAAAGTGGATGCAAATTATGGATGCAATGGAATTAGATGAAAAAGAAGATACAAAATGAGCCACAAAACCCAATAGAAAAGTGGATGAAAAAATAGATACAATATTTGATGCAAAAGAGGATGCGAAGATGGATGCAAAATTGGAAGAAAACATGGGTATAATAGTAAGTACAAAACATGGCACAAATTGTGTCACAACAAAAGTGGATGTAATGATACAGGAAAAAAAGAAGAAAATGAAGATGCAAAATAAGATGCAAAAAGGGATGCAAAAGTGGACACAAACATCAGTGCAACAATGGATACAAAATAGGATCCAAAAGTTGATGCAACAAAATTCCATACAAAAGTAGATGCAATATGTGACACAAAACATGATGCAAATCTTGACTCAAAAGTGGATACAAAAAGATATGAAAGATAGATGTAAAAGTTGATGAAAACCTAGATGTATATGAGGATGCAATCGTCGATGCAAATTTAGAAGAAAAAAAATGGGTGCAATGGGAGGTGCCAAACTAGGTTCAAATTTAGAAAAAAAAATTGGATGCAATAGTGTATGTAATAACATATGAAAAAACAGATGTAAATATGGATGAAAAACAAGTTGTAAAAGTGGATGCAACAAAAGTAGATGCAAAATTAGATGTAAAACTCGACAGAAACCTCGATGCAAAACTTGGTGCAAAGCGGATACAAAAAATGAATGCAAAAAATGATTTAAAAAATGATGCAAAAGAGGATGCAAGAGATGATGCAAAAGTTGATGCAAGTGTAGGCACAAAAAGTGGATGCAATAGAGGATGAAAAGTTACGGGCGGATTCTACTTCCGAATGCAGAGAATACGGACATTCATGGTAGTGATCTTCCCGGTCTTATATATATGTCTCCCATGAAATCTGACCGGGAATTCTTCACCATTACAAGGCAGTTCGCACTCTTGTAATAAAAAAATCGGTTATAAAACATAATATATTAATGGAAATTTATGAGAAGATTTCAAATTAGACCACTGAAATTAATTTGCGAAAGGAGCCCAGATTTTTTTACTTTTACATTTATATTTATATATATTCATTATTTATTTGTTTAAAGTAATTGTTTTTGCTAGATATCAATTCAGATTAATCTCGATGAGGAGGACTCGAAAATTAATCTCCCAACCAAAAAAGCGCTAAACAACCACTAAACCAATCAATCTAACCCTTAAATCAATATTTATCATCGAAATTAAAATAATTCTGATGATTTTAAATTTAGATAACTCCAAAAAATAATAATAATCATAATAATGATAATAAAAAAAAAAAACTTAAACTTTACACATCATCTCTTGGTATCGAAAAATATAACCCGTAAATATAAAAAATATTTTGATAATAAAAAATATAACCACATAAATATAAAGTAGAGGTTAATAAGTTTCATGTTATATAAAAGGTTGGCGGAGGCAGTGGGTTGGTAAAGTCACATTCGTAAAGATGGTCAGGTCTTGTGCTCAAACCTGAGCGAGGGCATTGACTAGCCGCGGGTGTTACTCATTTCCTGGGCCAAGCTCGCTCAACTCTATTGAAACACATGAGATGAGGGTTCAAATCTCATTGAGTACATGGCCTGTTGTGTCTTGGCTAGAAGAGTAGGCAACCCCAGAGCGGACGTCATGGCTCTTGTTGAGGCATAAGTTAATTGCTTTTGTGTTACTCATTTCCTGGGCCAAGCTCGCTCAACTTTATTGAAACACATGAGATGAGGGTTCAAATCTCATTGAGTACATGGCCTGTTGTGTCTTGGCTAGAAGAGTAGGCAACCCCAGAGCGGACGTCATGGCTCTTGTTGAGGCATAAGTTAATTGCTTTTGTGTGCAACTTGCAGGTTGTTGCACCTAGACTAGGTTTATAGTGTCACCCAGTTGGATTTGATCCTAGGTCTGTTCAGGATAACTCTCACCAGTTACCGATTATCGTAGAATTAAAAAAAAAGTTTCATGTTATACAAACCTTCTTTCCTAAATTCATATCTCCCCAAGCAACTATAATGTATAACAATAAGAAAAACTTCAAAATAATTAGTACCTACCTTTTGGATCTATTATAAAATATTAATCTTGCGTATAAAAAATCTAGCATTAAGAATACTATAACCAATAATTTCTTATAAACTATGCTATAATCAATCATGTTAATCTTAGATTACTTTTGCTTTGCAATCAACGTGATTTGACAATGCAATTATACGAGCATTAATCAAAGACATTTTATATTAAAATATTCTTCGTAGAGAAGTTATATTATTGTGCATCTATGTCCCAGCCATAACTAATAGGATTAGCAAGTATCAACCTCAACCATAGGTGTCATGCCCCTACACTGGTGATACTCTTACAACCGCACTATAGCAGGGTGCGGCACTACCAACCGTTTTCTTTTCACCAATACTTATGATTGTAGACTATGCCTAGCATTCCATACTTAGTTTATTTTTCATTACCAAGTATTATCTTTATCTTTTATACAATGAAAGCCCGTAACATTCACATAAACAACATGATACAATAGAAATGCACAACAGTATAAATGGAGGGGCAACTCCCTCCAATATGATTCTACCCGAATCAATATATATAATCTTCTTTCATAAGTACAAGGTAAATTTTGGGAAACCCCAAATTTACACTTAGCCAAATTTCTAGCTTCGGCAAACTCGGTTGCCCAGCTCATCGAAGCCTCTGCATGGTTGCCGCATGACTCACCAAACCTTCATTCACCTCGTCGAATGATTGTGTTGTTTACCGTACTTGGGCGCACCTTGTTGTAACCAAGTCGCCGCACACAGGTGCCTTCACACGAGTCACACCTTCGTTCACAACCTCAACACTTCACAATTTCCATCATTTCATCATGCACAGTGCGCTCTCACCCAAGTTCCCCACCCACACGATTCTTCATTCTGTCGTGCACGGTGCACACACAACTTCACTCGGTTTGCCCGAACGACCTCACCCGGGTCGCCACACGACTTCACCCGGTTCGCCCGAACGACTTCACCCGGGTCGGCTAAACGACCTCACCCGATTCGCCTGAATGACCTCACCCAAGTTTACTGCTTGACAACCGGCATAGTCCTCCCTGAACACCTTGCCTGAGTCCTACCTAAATGACCCCGCCCGAGTTCTTTTCACGAGTTTCCTGCACGAGTTTTCCGCCCGAGTTTTCTACACAAGTTGTTTGTCCAAGTTTTCTGCACGAGTTTTTCGCCCGAGTTTTTCACCTGACTTCTCTGCACGAGTTTTTCACCCAAGTTCCGCCCGTCGTCAGGCTCATCCACACACTGCAGAACTCCTTGGTCGAACTCATGTTGATCGAATGATGATTTGCTTCCACAAACAATCCACTAATATATACAGGCGGGTGGCGGGTTATGTCACCCGACCAACCCACGCCCAACACCCAAGCAGACTCATTCAACATGTTTCCTTTGCCCGAGTGGAGGGTCGGCTCGCCCAACTCGTGGGACCGCCCTCCCAACTCGCCCAACATCGTATAAACTTCCCTCTTGGTTCAATCATTTCACATTTCGCATAAGTCCTTCGTACGGTGGAGTCGCCCTGCCCGTTGCATGGACCGTAGGTCCATACATCCTCCCCCACTTGAAGTAATTGTCCTTATCGACAATACCTCATCTCGGCAACCACCTGTCACCAAGATCACCATACCAAGGTATACACCCCATCGGTATGTCATATATCGGAAAATCATCTCAATCCATGACAATCAACCACCCTATCACAATATCCACATGTTGCTCCCCATCGTGGAAGGTTGGCCCCTCCATCTCAAGCTACATGCTTTCTGCAACATCTCATGTCAACCTCATCATGTATCGTCCTCGTGTGAACTACTGCCATGATACTCCAACATAATACTAACACATCTCTGCACACTGCTAGCCCTCATGTTTGAACTAGTTGGGTAGCTAATCGAACTGTCATGCCCAAACCATGAGAATGCACATCCTCATGCCATCATCAGTCATTTCTCTGAACATCCTGTCACATCCTCAACTCGATCAAGAATCCATCTCTATACAAGTAAGCCATTCTCAGTTCCATGAAGTAATCTTAATCTCATCTGCAACATGTTGTCCATGATGTTTTCTATCCAACATCATCATCCATCTACAAAACATCCATCTCCTCAAAGTGAAGAGATCATCTCATCAAACTTTTACTCTCGATGTGCCACATCCAGGTCCATGAAGCAACCTCCATCATATCTGTAATGTGCCATCCCTCAAGTCTTCCATAGAAACAAGTATACACTTGTCTCATCTATCCATGTGTTGCCCATGTTCATAGATCAATCAGCTCCCATGTGTCAAAATTGGTTAAGTCGCGGCTCAACACACGCACAAGTGTTGCCACCAAGGCATCATCATCGTTGTAACTCCATCACTCCAAAGTGTCTCATATCGATCCTCCACATCAAGTCACTCTTCCAAGCCACACCCATATATGTACTCGGAAGTATGCATCCCATTCTGCATCAAAGTCTTTGACCTCAGCTCCTCAATCCTTTAGATCCTCCAAGTCAACCATATATCAAGTCTCCAAAATTCACAACCTCATGTCATCATGAGCTCCATGAGTCATCTCCAACCAAAATTCTAGCAAGCATACTAGTCTTGGCCCAAAGGTCTCTGCAAGATGGCTCAGCTCTCCATGTAATAGGAATTCTCCATAGTCTACTCACAACTCCATCCAAGTCCATGGCCTTGTTGTACAAGAGTGCACAACCACTCCATCGGATCATATGTAAAACATCTCCATGTCACACCAGCAAATCCACCTACACAACATCTCTGCCTTGGCACTCCTCATTGGATGCCCATAAGTGACACCTCTACAAGTGCTCCTGCATCATGTCCCTGCATAAGATTGCCATGCTCCATGTCTCCAGCCTGATGTCCATGACTAAGTTGTCCATGTAGTCCAACCAAGTAAACCCATCACAACAATCGGTCATTCTCATCCATGTCTGCAATCTTCGGTGTAGTGAACTCGATCACCCAACCATATCATCATCATGAGTCTGTTCCATCATAGCTCCCCCACTAAAGGTTACGCCAAGGCTATCTCTTGGTCTCGGCCACGAGAAGTCCACCCAAGCAACTCAAGTGTGTGCCCTTCTCCAATATGTCCATGAGGCATGTCGGGCACTTAGCCAATTTTCCATATGGCTAAGCATGACCCAATCCTCCGCAATGATCATCATGCTCCTCCCTTGTCACAGGCCTTTGTACCTTCTACCATAAGGTCACAAACAACCTCAACAAGTCTTGCAACAATCAACAACCCTTGCTTCTCCATACAAGGTCTCATTTTAGACATCCTTGGTAAGATCCTCCCTAGCATCGGCAAATTGATTTTTCTCCTCCCTGCATACGGTTCATCTACCAAATTCAAATGAAACACAAGTATCAATAGTACCTACATCATCATGAGGCTCCTCCATGTGAGTATCCCCATCCATCCATGTCTGCAAACTGCACGATCTTGGTCCAACATGATCAATCTCAAATTCGTCCTCCATCGTTGTCACATCTGCAACATCCTCAATAATCAGGACTTCCTCTTCCTTGTTAGCACAATCTACAACCTCATCTTGTTCCATTATCCAACCAAGTTGAAGAAGTTCGTTTTCAACATTCTTTTCTAAGACTTCAAGTTCCTTTCGAATCCGGGGATTCTCTTCTTTCAACCACTTCAACCTGTAAGGTAAGCAAGAGTTTCCCTTCGCATTCTTCCAAACCTACCATGCCTTGTCATTTAGCTTGGCCCAAGCACTAAGCTTCACCTCTGCTAAACCTGTTACACCATTCACTTGAGTCACCCTGATATTCCACTTGTCACCTGCAAAACTTGAACTCCATTTCAAGTCTTTGGTCTTCGAAGAATCAACTTCTTGATTCAGTTCACCAAGTTTACTGCAAAACTTGGACCAACTCTAATACCACCTGCCACGAAGTGCAGGTGTGTATCAGCTTCAATGCTTCAACACCAGCACTAGCTCCCAGGCACTAGCTCTGATACCACCTGTCATGCCTCAACACTGGCGGTACTCTTCCAACCGCACTATAGTGGGGTGCGGCACTACCAACTGTTTTCTTTTCACCAATACTTACGATTGTAGTCTACGCCTAACATTCCATACTTAGTTTATTTTTCATTAGCAAGTATTATATTTATCCTTTATACAGTGAAAGCCCATAACACTCACATAGACAACATTATACAATAGAAATGCACAATAGTATAAAGGGAGGGGCAACTCCCTGCAATATGAGTCTGCCCAAATCAATATATATAATCTTATTTTATAAGTACAAATTCAATCTTGGGAAACCCCAAATTTACACTTAGCCAAATTTCCAACTTTGGCAAACTCGGTTGCCCAGCTCGTCTATGCCTCCGCACAGTCACTGCATGACTCATCAACCCTTCATTCACCTGATCGCACGATCGTGTTGTTTGCCCAATTTGGGCGCGCCTCGTCGTAACCAAGTCACCACACACAGGCGCCTTCGCATGAGTCACACCTTCATTCACAACCCCAACACTTCACCATTTCCACCATTTCATCGTGCATGGTGCGCCCTCACCCATGTCTCCCATCCGTATGATTCTTCGTTTCATCGTGCACGGTGTGTCGCCAACCAGCGATCTGTCTGCACGTCCACCCATTCACCCAAACTCATTTACCCAAACAACTTCACCCGAGTTGCCACACGACTTCACTCGGGTCGCCACATGACTTCACCTAGTTTGCCCGAATGATCTCACACGGGTTGCCACACGACTTCACCTAGTTCGCGCAAATGACTTCACCCAGGTTGGCCGAACAACCTCACTTGGTTCGCCCAAATGACCGCGCCCAAGTTTCCTGCCTGATCACCTCACCCGAGTCCTACTTGAACGACCTCACCCGAGTCCTACCTGAACAACCTCGCCCGAGTTTTCTGCACAAGTTTCCTGCACGAGTTTTTCGCCTGAGTTTTCTGCACGAGTTTTTTGCCCGAGTTTTCTGCATGAGCTTTTCACCCGATTTTTTCACCTAAATTCTCTACACGAGTTTTTCGCCCGAGTTCCGCCCGTCGTGCGGGCTCATCCAGGCACTGCAGAACTCCTTGATCAAACTTGTGTTGATCAAATGATGATTTTCCTCCACAAACAGTCCACCAATATATACGGGCGGGTGGCGGGTTATGTCACTCCGCCGACCCATGCCCAACGCCCAAGCCGACTCGTTCAACATGTTTCCTTCGCCCGAGTGGAGCGTCGGCCCACCCAACTCGTGGGACCTCCCTACCAACTCGCCCAACATCATATAAACTCACCTCTTGGTCAATCATTTTGCATTTTGCACAAGTCCTTTGCACGTGGAGTCACCCTGCTCGTCGCACGAACCGCAGTTCCATACAATAGGGATCGGAAATATGCAAAGATGACAACACGAGGAAGCACAATAAACTCAAAATGTCCTACCTATGACCACTTCATGCATCCTTATATGAAACAGTGGAAATAAGAAGGCTTAGGTTTCCGTAGCATCCCTCACGGCAGAAAAACAAAAACAAAGTAGAAAAGTGATTTATTTATAATTCAAAACAATTTAATTATCATTTTAAAAAAGGAAAAGAAGATGATTAATATGAATCAAATACAAGTATAATTATTTTTACCATTTAAAATAATGATGGTATTTTTTCATTGAGTAGTTTAGCCTACCATCATCTTATAATGAAATGTTATATTCTAAAAGATTGAGGTTGAAATCCTATAAATCAAACAACGACAAAATAAAATAATAATCAATAGTAAATTCATTCCGTGATGAAAAATTGAATACCAAAACTAAAGGGACCTTATTAATAATGACCATGTTTATATAATGCTTATATTTGTTTGTGTAAATATATATCTTTTATGCTATTTGTGAGAATTGAATTTAGGTAGGATGGATTTTAATTATTTTTCCTAACTACCATAGTAATTAAATTTAGTGATAAAAATTGAATACTAAATTTAAAAAGGCTTAGGCAATGACAATATTTGTATAATTCTTGCATTTGTATTTTTCTTATACTACAGGCATGTGTTCCATGCATTCAAGATAGTAGCATATACATGTGTATGTGTATGTCTATATATATATATATATATATATATATATATATATAATTGAGATTTTTTTATATATAATGAATATATTTGTTTTATGTTATTTGTGAGAATTTAATTTAAGTAGGGTAGATTCTAATCATTCATCCCTACTACTCTAATCATTCATCTCTATTACTCTAGACAAATCCTATTGACAAATCTTACATATATAAATATATATAATGGAATGCATATTCTAGGGAAATCTATTAAGCACTTCTTTTTTTTAAATTTTATAATAATATTGAGTCTAATTTTCTATTAAAGTAATTGAATGTTTTTCTATTGGATTTGATATTGACCATTTAAACTACTCATATAGAGAGAGAATTCTAGTGTTAGCCCTATGTGTTCATTCTATGCAGATTTAGAGTAATGCCACATATTATTAGGATGTTAATCAGTTTAGTGTGGGGAATCATACTTTATCATCCTAGATGCACCAATAGAGATTGCATTTGATTAATCATAAGAGAAGACATGTTATTTAATCACCTAATTTTGATAAAAAAAAACAAGATTTCTTCCCCCTTCATGTGCTCCCTATGTTTAGCAAGCAATAAATTCATCTCCCCTATTAAGATCAAGATTACATATTTTTTATTCTTATTTTTTATCTCAATGAGTATTTGGATATTGGATGCAACTTTGTTTGGGCCAGTGATCAATGAGAGCTAATACTAGTTAGATTAAAGAAACATAACAGTTAGTGCTTCAATAATAACTAATAGTATATGGTTAGAATTGTTAATCAAAACACACATAACTTAATTAACATAACTTGGTGACCATATCTAGTAAAGTTCATAATATCACAAAAATAGTTAACTCAAAATTATGTAATCCCATATCTAACTCATTAGACTCAATTATCAAACTTAATCTCTATATATTATTTTGTTTTATTTTATTAGTAAAAATATTAATAATATGTTGATTAAATTAAATTTACTATTTTAATATTCATATATAAAATTATATAACATATATAATTTTGGAAGGATGGCGCGGAGCTACCGTCGAGGGTTTGGTTAGTTTAGCCGCAGGTGCGAACCTGACCGCGGGAGGAGCAGGCGCGATCTTGACCACAGGAAGAACAGGCTACCGGACACATGGGCGAGCAGACTTAGGGCTTCAGTTTTGGGTTTAGATACCCGTCGCAGGGAACATAGGCTCACGAAAGCCTCGCCAACCGGACAGCACAAGAAACGGACAGGAGGAAGCGGCGATCTGGTAGCTTGAGCACCCGACAGCTGACAGGGACGGCGGTTATCCTACAGTTGACCGGCATGGAGAATACCGAGGAAATGGAGCTAGTCGATTACACCGCGGACCCACTCGAAGACTTCACCATTTTTGGAAACCCTAATCTGCATCCTGCACATTCTGTTCAAAGACCCGTCGTCCAGCAAACTAATCCGGTTGTTTCCCTGCAAGAATCGCCCTCATCGCTCGCATTGGAGGCTCCTCCCCTCTCTCCAGGTACTGCTCTCCTCATATCATCCTGCCTGCCCGATGACTTCGCTATCAACTTCCCCTCTCCGCCCCACAGAATTGAACCCTCCGCTCCATTGATCACCCGGATAGAGGTTAATCCCACTATTACTTCAATTGATAGCATTCCTGTCGTCGATTCCGCGGGGGTTCGGGCTGATCATATCAATTCTATTGCTCATGTATCGACTCCCTCTGGAGCTGAACAAACAAGAAACCTTCGGGATAGCAGACAGTCGGGGCAACCTCCTTTGAGTTATGTGGATATCAGGCCCTCAGGCAGCTTTGGCACACCTGCCATCCACCCCCATCCATATAAACCCTCGGTAGGGGGCGGGACATCAAATCCACTAGTGGATCACCCCACCGCTCCGCGATCAAAAAAGACGAAGTGTATCAGAGAAGTTTCAAAGGACATTTCGGTTACATTCGGTGATCCCTCCAATTTCGAAGTGTCCATGGCTTTGGCACAAACGACCCTGGTAGGTCGTGTGAGGGGTCGCATTTTCTCGGCTGAGCAGTTGAAATCGTGGGTTAAAGAGATTTGGGGCGATATGTTCTCGGAGCTGCCCGAAGTACAGAGGCATCCAAGAGGCTGGTTCTCCCTCCATTTCACGAAAGAGGAGCATACGAACACCGTCCTGGCTCAGTATTGGCACATCAAAATGGCACCAGTACTTTTGAAAAGATGGAACCCCCTTTTCGACCCGGAGCGGGAGCAGATCGGAGCAGGACCTATCTGGGTTCGTTTGCCTGGACTACCTCTACAATACTGGAAGGAGGAGGCATTCATCAAGATCGGCAATGCTCTGGGAACATACCTTGACCATGACCGATCATTCAAGGAGTCTAATGACCAGCTCATGGCCAGAATTTTGGTACACTTGGACACCAGGGAAGGACTCGTGGGTAAAATGAACCTGAGATGGGGGAATTGCAGCCGATCGCAGATTCTGGACTATGAAGGCGTTCCCTTCAGATGCAACTATTGTCATCAAATTGGTCATGTTTATAAGGATTGCCCATTAGTCATCAATCAGAACAGAGCATCTCATCAATCTCAACCTGACTCGGTCAGGGCATTCCCAACTTCGCAAATTCCACCAAGGAATCCTCCTCCACCAACATCTCATTCATTGCCAAAGTCTGGAATGGAACCCAGAGGCACTTCTGCAAAAGTGACTGAGCTTCCTTCGGATCTGATTGCACCTCCACTGACTCGGGCACGGGCAGCAGCAGCAGCAGCAAAGGATTCGGGTAATTTTTCTATCTCTCAACCTATCTCATCTACCTCTCCTGTGTTCATTGATTCGATTGCATGTTCTATGGCACATTGTGATATCCCTCCACCTCCCCTTTCGATATCATCTGCTCCACCTTCCCTGCCTCTCACCTCTTCTCCTCTCTCGCCCAGATCACCCCGGTCAATTTCATCACACCCCTACTCCCTTCGTCCTCGGGCACCCCGCCAGGGGGCTTCAGAATCCTGTGCTCGACTAGGCATTGTTCCACTTGATGTTGGATTTCTCTCCACCCGGGGCCGTAAATCAAACCTTAACAAGGCCATTAGACATGCGGGCGCAGAAGTTGCTGCTGGGCGTCAAGCCACCATTTTAGGGGTCCTTAGAGCGACGAACCCCCCCAAGGAGGGGCCTCCATGAAGATCATCTCTTTCAATTGTAGGGGGATGGCAAGCGCCCCAAAAAAGCTCGCCCTTAAACGACTTGTTGAGGTCGAGAATCCGGATATCATTTTGCTTCAAGAAACCCTTGGACCAGCAGAGCATTGCTCTCGCACACTAGCCTTTGTAGGGGCCAAATGGCATTTCATCGCTATGGATGCCATGGGCAGATTGGGGGGTCTAGCGCTCGGTTTTAACCCTAGCTCGATCAAACTGATATCATCCTGGGGCGGACAGGGATTCCTAGGTTCAGACATCATTTCCATCGATCTTGGGCTTCCTCTCCGCATAATCAATATATACGGACCTTGTCAACGGAGGGAAGAATTCTGGAGAAAATTGCTCAGCTGCAATCTTCTATCAATCGAGCACACCATCATCGGGGGAGATCTGAACTTCTCCCTGGGCTATAATGAATCTTGGGGAGAGGCGGCCCAGATTGATCCCATTACAAACTACATGAGTCAATTATTGGATCAGCATGACTTCATTGATACCCCTGTTCAGAAGTTGCAGCCTACTTGGAGAAATAGAAGAACAGGGGAGGCTGCTCTGGCCAGAAGATTGGATAGATTCCTCATGAAAGAACCCCTGATTCACCGGCTGCACTCATACAAATAGTGGGTTAGTACTGGGGGCATCTCAGATCACTCTCCTATAGCACTGGAAATTTGTGGACCAGAACAGAAGCCAAAAGCGCCATATAAATTTGACCATGTGTGGCTACAAGATCCCAACTTCATCGCGCTGGTCACATCTTTCTGGAGGGATCATCCCATTGATAGAGAATCCACAATGGCAAGGGGATTCGTTAAAAACCTCACAGAATTAAAACATTTGGTGATCAATTGGGCAAAAGAAAAAAAGAAGACTGATGACGAGCAGCTTATCAAGGTGGAAGATGAATTGAAAAGCCTACTGGACGAGAGAAACCTTGGTTTCCTTACTCAGAATGACAAGGCTCGACTGGTGGATTTGGAAAATCAGAAGAATACTATACTTAAGGGCAGGGAGGAATCTATCAGACTCCACAGTAGAGCTATTTGGCTGAAGGCTGGAGATGAGAATTCCATATTTTTTCACAATTTTTCCAAGGGAAGAAAAGTGGCAAATACCATCTGGAACCTCCCCCTCCGTAAGGGAGGGCAAGTTGATACTTTCAATAAGCTCTCTAACCTGGGCACCACTCATTTCAGGAATCTATATAAGAGTCCTAGGGGTGCAAATCTGGCGGAAATCATCAATGTGGCCACCAAATTCCCAAGATTTGTAGAAGGTGAAGATCTAGAGGATCTGGAAGCCCCTGTCGCCATGGCAGAATTGAAGAGCACCATTAAGTGGTTCAAAAAGGAGAAGAGCCCGGGCCCGGATGGATGGACCATAGAATTTTACTCGGCTTCTTTTTAACTCCTGGGAGATGACATCCTCAAAGTGGTGGAGGAGAGCAGATCTTCAGGAAGCATCTATCATGCCATAAACTCCACATTTATTGCCCTCATCCCTAAATCTGACAACCCATCATCCTTCGATGATTTCCGCCCCATATCTCTCTGTAATGTGCTCTACAAAATCATTTCGAAGATCATAGAAAACCGGATTAAGCCCATACTCTCGAGGAATATATCTCCTCAACAATTTGATTTTCTCGAAAACCGACAGATTCATGAAGCCATCGGATCCGCTCAGGAAGCAATCCACTCCATTTGGACAAAACACCTCAAATGCATCATGCTGAAAATTGATCTCTCCAAGGCTTTTGATCGTGTTAGCTGGCTATATATCAAAATGATCCTCATTCAAGTCGGGTTTCCTCACTCTCTAATTACCTGGATAATGGCATGCATCACCTCCCCCACATTTAGTATATTGATCAATGGATCGGCTTCCCATTTCTTTCACTCTGAAAGAGGCATCCGTCAGGGATGCCCACTCTCGCCATTACTCTTCCTATTGGTAATTGAAGCTCTTAGTAGGATCCTGATCACTGCTAGCAGGGAGAATACTATTCGAGGCCTTAAAATATCAGACATATGCTATATTACACATCTTCTTTTTGGAGATGATGTCTTGATATTATTGGGTGGAAGCATACATGACACATCAACATTCTCTCGACTGCTCAATCTGTTCTCTACAGCAACAGGGATGGAAGTAAACCGAGCAAAATCCACCATCACCATGGTTGACACATCTGTAAATGAATCACTTGCTGCTAGAAGGGCTTTTCCTTATGCCCATCAGCCACTGGATAAAGGTCTAAAATATCTTGGGTACTGGCTCAAACCAACAAGTCAGAGGATTGCTGATTGGGTATGGCTCGTGGCGAAGATCAAAAAAAGATTATCATGCTGGTGTCATAGGTATCTCTCCAGAGCAGGGAGATTAATCCTAATAAAAGCTGTCCTGGAAGCCACCCCGGTATTCTGGATGGCTATGGCTTGGATCCCCCGAAACATATTAGCTAAACTTCAACAGTGATGCAATCGATATCTTTGGGCATGGAACCAAGATAAACGAATCTTTGCTTGGATTGGATGGCACAAGATTACCCTGCCCAAAAAGTGGGGAGGGTGGGGGCTGAAGGACCTACCGATATTTTCAAAAGCTCTGGCTGGTAAAATGGGATGGGCTCTCCTCACTTCCCACAGCCTATGGACCAACATCACCTTCCATAAGTATATTTGGCCTCTCAGCATCTTAGACTGGGAAAGACTGCCTTCTTGGAACAAAGTAGGCATATCGTCGATCTGGAAAGCTGTTCTGACCTCCTTACCACTCATCAGGGATAACCTTGTATGGCGCATCAGGGATGGTAACAGTGCAAGAATTGGGATGGATCCTTGGTCAGGCAGTGGGGGCAGACATATACTCCCTCATGAATTAATTACACATCTAGCAGCACAAAACATTAAGGGTATCTCGCAGATAGCTGACCCAGATCAAACTGATATCTTTCACCAAGCATGGAAATCGGTAGAGCAATTGAACATTCCAAGAAGGTGGCGTTCTATATGGGAGGGATTCAGAGATGCCTTGATGGAAGCCCACATCCGCATCTTGGAGGGACCGGATGAATTGATTTGGCACCGCGCAGAGCACGGGATATATACCTCTAAGAAAGGTTATTTATACCTCATTGATCACCGAAAACCTGGAGATATCCCACACTGGTGGCAAAATATATGGAAATGTACAGCCTCCCCCCGTTGGAAATTGTTCAATTGGTGCATTCTAAGGCACAAGGTCCCCACAGGTGATCAACTGGCGAAGAGAGCTATACACGGACCTACATGGTGTGTGCTCTGCAAAGAGGATTCGGAATCTACAGATCACATTTTCATGAGATGCCGAGCTACAGCACACCTGTGGCGAAACGTCCGTGCGCATATAAATTAAATATGGTGAATGGGAGGGACAGGACATCACAAAGGCTTGGAATGAATGGGAAAAGAAATACAAAGGATCCAAACTGATAAACCTCCCCATCATAATCAATTGGGCTATTTGGAAAGCCCGAAACCGAGCCATCTTTGATGAAAAACCCATCCACTGGCCTGTAATAGAAGCCAGCATTGTCGCTGCACTAAAAGAGCTGCCTGAACCCGCCCCTCCGCCTTCTCGACAGCCTGCCCCGCCTCCCCTCATCGACACAAGCACGCCCTGGGCTTTTTTTTACGGAGCGGCAAATCAACAGAGCTGCGGAGGTGGAATCATTCTCCATGTTTCAGAGACCCACAATTATAACATCAAGGCTGGCCTGGGAGTTGGCACAAACAATTTCACTGAATTGATTACACTTCGTCATCTTCTACACTTTACATTAAGACATCGTTGCATAAACATCAACATTTATGGAGATTCTCAGATCATTGTTAAATGGATGAATGGCACAGCTATATGTCACATGCACTCTCTCAGCACTATTCTACAAGAAGCTCTCATTCTCAAGGCAGAATTTAACCACATTTCTATCTCTCATATTTACAGGGAGCACAATAAAGGTGCCGACAAACTTTCCAAGGAGGCAGCGCTGATGGATCGAGGACTATGGGAGATTACAGAGACTATTGATTAGCGGGAGCAAAAATACTATCATCGGCCTTATATAGATCCAGGATACCCAACCCTGGAACAGCAAATAGACAACTAAATATATTTATGTTTTTTGACAGCTCTCCACAAAAAACACTGCAATTTTTGGTTTTTTGTTAAGATGTATAGCATATATAGAATGAACTGATAAGCATGCCCTGCGAGGTATTGCACAGACAGCATTTGAAGAACACTGTATCTAACAGACTCATATGTAAACTGCTCATTAATGAAATATATATTGATTTTTCCAGAGGAAAAAAACATATATAATTATATATATTAATATTAAAAATTTTAATTATATTATATTAATATCTTATTAATATTAATTTAAATTAATAATATAATATATCTATATATACAACGTTAATATTATTTGTGTTTATATATATAAATAATTAAAACATATGTTAAAATAAAGTGATATTAATATAATCTTAGAATTAATATTAATAATATTAATATTAAAAATACAAAAAAATATAATTACAAATTTTATATTTAAAAGTAATTTTTATACTCATGATCAATCTAATGTTTTAGATGAAAACTATGCTTATCGATTATTAAGGTTTCTACATGGAACACACGTGATAGTTATTGTTATAAAAACTGTGCTTATCTATTATTAATGTTTCTACATGTAACACACTTCGTAGTTATGGTTTTAAGGAGTTGTCTGAGTGGAATCAAGCGGATTATTATCTTTCTTTGCATATAGAAAAAGAAGGGAGAGTGAATTTTTTTGAATAGAAAATGCAAGTTAGTTTTATTTTGACGATGCAATTTTTTATGCGCATTGTATTTGAACATTGAACTTTGTTTTAATAGAAAGAGACCATTATATTATATTTTATGTAAAGAAATGTCTTCTATAATTATAATGGAAATGTGTCATTTTTTTTAGAAGAAAAAGCAATATATTATATTGAGGCAATATATACAGCATGACCTATAGAATATAGAGAAGCGATTTGATTTCCATAACAATGGTGACCAGAATCAAAAGACAGCTTTGAACAGATTTTACATAAAGTTGAAAGACATGTTTATAAAACCATTGGGCACCGTATAGAAGCATATGATATAAAACAGGACACATAAAAACATATATCACAAAATATTGCCACAATGTGCTGTTGGATGATCTAATTGACAAAACATAACCAAAATGAACGACAAGAGAGAGGAGCCCAAGATATCACTCAGATGGTAGACAACTGCCGAAATGGGCATTCGCCGGAGGAGGCTTTACAATGTAGAAGATCAAGCCAGCTGATTCTCCAGGTGTAAGAAGCCGAAGCCCTGGACACCCAAAAAAACACAGCGCTTTGCTCCAGACCATGAACCTGTAGAGTTCTTTGTCCTATCTTTGGATCAATTCATAAAGAGAGGAGAAGCTTAACAAAACAGTCTTGAAGGAGATGTTTGTGTCTTCAAAATTTTTTAAATTTCTCCACTTCCAGACACACCATAACACAATGGGAAGGATTGGACAATTAGATGCCTCTTGTCTTCCCCACCAGTCAAAAGCTGCATTAACAGAAATGAAACTCAGGTGAGGAAAATGTAAAGAAGAAGCCAATTCATACCAGATTTGTTGGGAGGCCGCGCATTTGAAGAACATGTTGAAGTTTGTCTCCTCCTCAGCGTTGCATAACACACATATGTTGGGACCATGCCACCACCTCTTCCTCAAGTTTTCCCATGTTAAGTTTTTGTTATAGAAAACTAACCATGAGAAAATGATCACTTTGAGAGGACAACCAAGTCTCCACCATTGCACCGGAAAAATCTGTCCGGCAGGCATATGTTTTTTGGAAACGAGACCATAGTAGATATCTTTTACAGTCGCTGTCGAATGAGAATGTGATAGGGACCATACTAAGTGATCTTCTGGCTCGGAATGCTTCATCCCTCCTTCAGTTAAAACATTCTTGACATTTTCCCAAGGTAAAAACAAGGCATGAGGAAGGCCAATGTCAGCAGCGTCCTTCAGAGAAGGCATAAGGCCCCTCCACCCTGCAATGATCTTGTCCCAAGTAAAAATTCCCATTCTGTGAAGGAAAAATAGAAGAGGGTCTGGAACATGGAGATTCCCCCTATAGCCAACAAATGAGTCGATACCAATGAAGATTTTCCTTCGAGAGAACATCCTCCATTTCAGATTGTTTAAGAAGTATTTTTCAATTTTGTTGAAGTTGTGCCAAATTGCAGAAACCTGTTTAATTCCAATGGAGCCAAACCTGAACCAGAACTCCATGCTTCTGCCTTTTTGATACTTCTGATAAATGATAGCACTCCAAGGATTTGCGCCAAAGATACCTCTCCACAAATTTTTGCAGACCAGAGCTTTTCTGAAAAGCCTTAGATCCATCAGACCCCAGCCCCCGAGCTTTTTTGGCATTGTTAAGAGATTCAATTTTGACAGATGGATTTAGCCTCTATCTGCTTTAGCACCCCAAATAAAGTTGGCGGAGATCCTATCCATGGCATGGATAATACTGGTCGGGAGGAGATAAAGATGGGCCCAGTAAACCGCCGTTTGCATCAAGACAGATTGGGTGAGGATGACTCTTCCTCCCAACGATAAATATCTATGTTCCCACATCGAAATCTTGCTAAAAAATCTCTCAACTAGCCATCTCCAATCATTCTTTGAATAAGCCTTAGCTTTGAGGCGGAATCCCAGATACTTGATTCCATCAGTCAAAGATCTAGTTTCTATCCCGAAGAGCTGTGAGATCCATAAAGTCGTGTCCCAGTCAGTTTCATTGTGATACAGGAACGATTTGGCCTTGTTAATAACAAGCCCAGTCGCCTTTTGGAAACTGTCAAGGATATTCTTAATGCATGTCCAGGATGCTTTAGACAACATTGCAAATAACAAGACGTCATCAACGAACAGATTATGACAAATGTAAATTTTCTTGCAGATCTTTACCGGAGCATACGCTTTTTCCTCCACTGCTCGGTTGATGTGCAGACTCAAGGAGTTCATGGCCAATATAAAAAGGAGAGGCGACAGTGGACAGCCCTGTCGCAAGCCCCTTTCCGCACGAAAATAAGGAGAGGGAACACCATTAACTATGACAACATAGTTAACATTTTCAATACATGCCATAATCCATCGAATAGGGCGGGGTTTTAGACCGATTTTCGCCAGGAGACTTTGCATAAATCCCCAGTCCAAAACATCATAAGCTTTCTGGAGGTCGATTTCCATAATAGCAGCTTCTAATTTATGCAAGAACATAGAATGTAAGCACTCCTGTGTGCTGGCGACGACATCTAGAATATTTCGGCCTTTTAAAAAACCATGTTGTTTTGGAGAAAGACAGGATTCCATCGTCACTTTGATTCTTTCAGCTATAATCTTTGTAATAATCTTGAATGTTATGTTGCATAAGGAAATCGGCCTGAAGTCCAAGAATGATTCAGGCACTCCCTTATTTGGGATAAGAGCAATCAGAGTGGAAGTAGTGTGGTGGTGAATGCAACCCGATAATCTGGATGCTTCCACCATACTGAGCAGATCTAATTTGAAGAGGTCAAAGAAATGGATCAGGAAATCAATTTTCCATCCGTCAGGGCCAGGGGATTTGTCTTTCTTGAGAGACTTCATAACTCCAAGAAGTTCATTTTCTGTGACTGGCTGGAACAGAGCTTTGTTCTTCTCCTCATCAAACATTTCTAGAACCAAGTCAATGCCCCAAAGAATATCAATGAAAGCAATATCTTTTCTACTGCAATACTATTCCTTGAAAAAACTAACTTCCTGCTTTGTGATATTCTCCCGAGAAACAGCATACCTGCCCTTATCATCCTTTATTTTCCAAATGGAATTTTTGGCTCTCCTTGCACTTGCATAGTTATGGAAGAACTTGGTGTTTTTATCTCCTTCCTAAATCCATAAAGCTCTGCTTTTGAGCTCCATTTTGGTTCCTCCTGTTGCAACAGATTGAATTTTTCCTTCTCTAAATTCCTTAATCGACACTTCATCTCAAAAGAGCAAAAGGCATAATCTGTTGATCCCGGGAGAAAGTCCAGCTCTTGTTGAATCCTCTATAAATCTCTTATATCTTTCTGTCGCTTCTGGATCTGCCATTTTTTAACCAACTTCCTGATCTTGGCCATTTTTTCTCTGAAGGTAGAGAAAATGTGGAGTTTTTCCCTTTCCTTAATCTCTTTCAATGGATTTTGAATATATTCGTTGAAAGCAGTATTTGGGAGGTGACCTCTATCAAACTTAAATGAGTATCCCATTCTGAATTGGTTTCCAGGCCATGTTAATAGAATGGGTTTGTGATCCAAGATCATAATGTTTTCCACGGATGAGCTTAGCATACCCATTTTGTCAAGGATGTTGATATGTACAAGAAACCGGTCTATTCTTTTAGTTATATAGGCCTTGTCGACTCTGCCATTTGTCCGTGTCGGTTTCATCAACACGGGAGTAATATCCATCATATTCCTGTTGAGCATCTCTAAGTTGATGAGATCAGCAAGTGCATTGTTTAACTTCCCCTGGCCCCATACCTCTTCAGAGCTCAAAGCAGCGTTCAGATCGCCAGCAATAAGGAGATGTTCGATGTCAAACAGATCTGTGGCAAAAATTATTTTCTAAAAGGGAACTCGGTTTTTATATGGCGCGTATACATTAAGAATATTGATGGGAGAGTCACATCCCCTAATAGAAGCCGCTATAATAATCCCTGCACAACACTTGTATGCCTTTGCTCTTACACGAACTGGATCCCAGAGAGTAGCCAGGTCCCTTGATAAACCACGAGCCTCTGTTGCAACCGTGTACCATGTAGGGAGCATTTTCCTGAAATAAGATAAAGTGTCCTCCCGGTTGTGCATGGTTTCCTGGATGAGCATTATACCAGCCATGGAATGGAAGAATAAATTTTTTAGCGTTATGTATTTGGGATCAACGCCAAGACCCCTAATATTCAGAGATATAATAGGGATCATTTAGATGATTCGCCAGCCAAACTTGCTCTAAGGGGCTGTGAATCAGGCAGATCATAGATAGGCACCTCAACCAAATGCAAATTTCTAATTCCTTTATCAGTAACTGTATATCTCCCTCTAATGTGTCTGCTACCACCCCTACTCTTCTTCCGGACCGTAATATTCCTTTCCGAGTCCACGCTAATAACAGGCATAGTAGTGGACCTAGGCTTGTGTATCGTAAGCGACTCCAGTTCGAGGGATTTCCTATTAAGAAAGTGATCCAGATCACGGTCATAGAGATTGACAGGTGATGAGGCTCGGGAATTTAAAGGGGTAGGCACGACACCCAACTCTTTTCCTCTATTGTGGCCTAGGCTAGCTAGATCAGGTTGCGGCGATGAGGATGAAATAGGAATGGGAATAGAACCCATGGAAAAGTCTTCCCCCTTCGATAGCAAATGATGAGGGTCGGATAAAAACTCCTTCTGATTCATGGGACGCGGCAATGGCACAGGCCTATCCTCTCTCGACTCAATAAAAGGGGATCTTTGGATCCCAGACAGACTGCAAATGACAGGGCTATTTGAAGTATTTGGAAAATCAGGGAAGGACTCAGGGGGCACAAACGAATCAACAGATTGATCGCGTGGGGGCTCAGGATTTCTGGGACAGTGAAACAGGATTCTCGGGGAGGATGGAGAAGATGGTAAGTCATTTCCAAATGTCTTTTGCCTGTCCCGTCTGAAACCATACAATTTGACATTGGGGCAACTTTTTACTAAGTGGCCCATTTTGCGACAAGCAGCACACCTAAAAGGTATACCCCAGAAATCCAGTCTCTAATTAATAACCTGATTTTTCCAGCTAATCTCAATATGGTCTAGATAACCTCCCCTAAACGGCTTTTGAATGAGAATCCATGCGATTCTTTTATCATTTTCGCTCAAGCACCAAGGATCGACGTAGGTGAAACATCCTATAGCATTGCCAATCACCTCCAGAGTTTCACTAGACCAGAGCTCTAGGGGAAGGTTCGGGCATTTCACCCAAATAAGATATTCATGGGGGTGTTTTTCAAAGGATTAAAGCTGATATACCATCTATACAAGGTAAGAAAACTCCTTTTGAAAACCCATGGCCGACTCTTGATGACTTCGACGTCAGCAACACTTAAGAAGTGGAACAATACCATTCTCTCATTAGGCTTGATATGACCAGAACATAGCCAATGACTGGTTTCCAGAAGTTTGCCAACCATTTCCTCATGTCAGAATCAGACATTTCGGGGAAATGCCATTTTCCAATAAGCACCAGGCTCTGCAAGCTCTCTACTCTGTCATTTAACTGCGGACTCTCAATTCTTATCGCCAGCGGGGGGGCGGTGAAGTTTTGGCAGGCTTCTGCAGCTTATTATAGCTGTGACTTTTACCCTCGATGCTTTTACCTTCCTGTGACACCTCTACCTCTATCAGGGTGGACAGATCATATTTCTGTATAGATGACTTGACCACCAGGTCATCTAAAGTTGATTTCCAATCCCCTGCCAAAGCGGCAGCACCCAAGCTTTTTCAGCCTCCACGGTGGTGTTGATAAGATCTTCCGTGGTGATGGCATCTGAGACCCCCTCCATGCACCGCCAAAAAATATCCTCGAGATCTGAGGACAGTCTAGATAGATCCAAATCCACAATAGTACCCAAAATCTAGTGGAACTTGACAACCAAAGCCAACCTCGTCCTAAGGGAAGTAAATATCAAAGCGAATGAGGGTACAGAATAAGGACACTGAGAGAGAGAGATCTAGGGCAATTCATAAAGGATCCTTCTGCAAAGGATGTCTAGAGAGTGACATCTATGCCACCCAGGACCCCAAAAAGGATATATTAAGGATTCAGTTGTAAGGACTCATACAAGGATTTAAGAAGACTTTACTCATAACATAATGCCAAGACCAATTTGAAAAATTTGGGGGAGGACGAAAACATGACCGGCCATCGAAAAAAATTCCGAAGGGGAGGAAAGAATAGAGAAACCGGGACTCGATTTCAAGACCTCTAAAGAAACACTATGTGCTATGAAGAAGGTTCGTCACAGCCCAGACAGCAACAATAAACCTTAAAGATGCACCACCAATATCCTATCTTAAACCTTACATCAGTGGAAGGTTTATATATGACAATTAGATTTCTAAGTCTGAGAAGAATAGCTTTTATCATCCTGAAATTTCTTCATCCAAAACCAGAGATTGGCACACAGTAGCTCATATAACGCTTAAGCGAGGAAACAAAACCAGGAAGAATTCATACAGACATATCAAAAGGTAGATAGAAAGACCATCCTTTAAATCTAATAACAGAAAAGGCAATAATGTATGAAATAGAGAGCAAAGATGAGATAAACAGGCACTGACCTAGAGCAAGAGCCGAAACACCTCGAACGTGAGCTCCAGATGAAACAAACACCAGACATCCAGCTAGTGTCACGGTAAAAGAAAATATTTATGTTCTGAAGAGGAATAAAGAGGCCATGCAGAGAATAGGAAAATTTGACGCAACAGAGAGGAGAGCGTGAGTCGAAAAAGACCTGCGCAAAAGCCGAGTGTAGAAGGGTGGCGGAAAAAGACTTGCGCAGAAGCCGATTAAGGTAAAAAGGCAAGAGTTTTAACTTGGCACAGATAATGACACCATCGCCCAGCATTCTCTCTGCATGCATGGAGGGCGTGTCGGAAAGATGAGGGCCCTCGTGCAGGCCATTGATTGGTTCATGCATCCGCCAGAGGATCTACGTCTCGGGCCAGGATTGGGTAACTGAGGACCCCTGGATGCTGGTAGTTCGCCTGGTTCCCACGTCGCAAGCGCTCCACTCCGCTCTTCCAAAAATCATGTCGACACTGTGTTCATTTTTAATTTAATATGGTTTAAAAGAAATTAAATAAAATAATGTTATTTACTATAAAAAAACAAAACCAATACATATATTTGATTAGTTTTCACTAAATATAATAGAAAAATTTAACATACATACTCTAGATGCCATAAAAATATTTCACTCTCATTTTTAGCCATAATAATCTAGTATTGTTGATGTTACGACCAAGTATGAAAGAGAAAAATGCATCGTAAAAATACTTTATTCGCAACCATAAAAGATCAAGCAACATAATTTTATATCAACTTTAAAAAGAATATATATATATATATATATATATATATATATATATATAATATTCACTTTTGAGTGTGAGAGAGTTATATAATTCTTATCATTTTTAAAATTATTGTAGTATAAGACTTAAATAAACAATTTCAATATTAATGCTCACTAATTTATCTAATTTGTTTGAATATCAACTTCACATGTAGAGAGATAACATGTATAATTATATATATTTATTGTGTTTTGATCATAATAAAATATTCAATGTTCAATGAAAAGGAGTAATTGAAAGAAACAAAAAAAAATCACTAACTTCTAAATAATAAGAAGATGTGTTTAATTGATTTAATTCTTAATATGAATGTAATAAATGACATTTCAAATATTTTTAATTAATATTTTTAAGTAATATTTACATGTAATTAAAAGTATATTAATAAAAAGACAGAAATATAGAACATTTGAAAAAAAAAATTATAGTAAAATTATTCACGTCCATTTTGAAGAATACTTTTTGGGTTAATTTTTTTTTTTTAAGTTTAGCAACGAGGGAATTGCAAATTTAAGCTATGCAATGTAGCTAATCAAGGTGGCAAAGTAAATTTTCAAGAGGTTGAATCCTTAGAGGTGCAAATTTATAATCCAAGTTTAACACTTTAAAAGAGGTTTGCACCTTAAGATAGATTTGATCCCTCTGGGCGCTTGCTAGATCAATGGTTGAGATGGATCTATACTCATGCTGCTTCAACTGAGTTTAGGGAGAAAATAGTCCTTGAATCCTAAATTAACATTATCCAACACCAATAAACTATAATTCAATATTTTTAAATCTATTTATAAATAAAGATTAGTGCAGCCATACAAATTATATAGTTAGTAAATGCCAATAGACATCAATCCATAATAAATATACAAACACTTACTTTATAATACAAAAGATTAAAAAAATACATAAAAATAACTAGAATATAATTTTATTTTAAATTATTAATATTATTAATAATAAAGATAATTAATATATAAGCTAAAAATATGTAAATTTAAAAATATGGAACAAGATCATTAATTATGGATATTTACTCCTATTTTACAATGGAGATTCTTAATTTGTAAATAGGCTCACAATATCATGATTGATCAATACCATATTCCGCAAAAAAACATAACTCACTTCATATGACACTTGTTTATATGACATTTTTTTAATTAATCAATTTAATTAAAAAAACAAAATATATATAACCACTCTGAATATAAATCTCAATCTTTGATTTTGTATATTACAAAAAATATTCTAGAATATTTCATAAATATTAGTAAAAATATTTCATAAATATTAAATCCCTACTATCCTTATTTCAAAATCAACATACATATCAACCTAATTAAAATATTCTCATCACATTCAAATGTTGAAAATAATTTTCATATCCAAAATAACAAAATATTACTGCGTTTAAGCAAATTGAGGAAATAAATTATTTTCACCATCTATCCGTAGTAATTAAAAGCAATCAGCTTCCCACAAAATATCCTGTGAATAATAAAGAACGATGAAATTTGGTACTAAATTCAAGATTGAGAATATAGTTGTGGAAATTTTATAGATAGAAAGCCGATATGACTCGGTAAAGCCCAAAAACTAGTTGAGAAACGTTTAATATTTTTTTTTTTTTTAAGATTCGAAAATTTCTCACGTACAAATAAGACAAAGTTGAAATTAACGAAAAATTCAAAACCAAAGAAGAAAAGGAAGATGAGTCACATGTAAAGACTAATAATAAGAATGAGAAGATAAAAGGAGCCATAAGGAAAGATTCACAAACCATAATACGTTACCATATTACTAATATAGGTTAGTAATTAAATGTTTGATACAATATTATTTATACTAAAATTAGTCGCGGAAGTAAAATAGATTCCTTCAGCTATATCCTATTTCAATATTATTTTTAATGGAGAAATTTAGAGATAAAAAATGGGTTTTAAAATACCAACGAAAAAAAAGTTCTTAAAATAAAATCTGGTTCGATGGATAACTAAATTTTTAGTTTGTTTGATGGATAATTAAATTTCAGAAACTAGTATCATATTTGTTATTTGTTATGTTTATATAAATGTTTGTATTTGAAAATAATATTTTTCATAATTTAATTTAATTATGAGTAATTATTTAATAGATTTTAGATATTTAACTACTATAATATTAGAATATTTATAGAAGTATTTATTAATAAAGAAAATAAAATCTATTTACAAGTTTTTATGATATTTTAATTACATTATATCCCGGATGCGGGTGTCATCGGAGTGGACAAGGCAGTGCCACATGACGAGCACGGGCTGCCACGTGAAAATGAATGGGCTTTTAATGCCCCATGCCGTCGAAGCACCGGAACAGAGGAGGCTTCAGGGCGTCCTTAATGGAGCCGCTGGAGGTGATGGCAAGCCTGCGATGTGCATTCAATGCAGGTCACTTCATCAGAGTTGGTAATGAGCATAAGAATGAGCGTTGGCTGGCGATGGAAGCACAATGCGTGGAGAAGAATTCATGGCATGCTAAGGGTCCATGTCTCGACTTGGTGGTGGAGAGCTGGGGTGAGGTTCGCTTCATACCTGCGCCTCTTGGCCTGTGTCTACACTCTTTTGAGCACCGTTCAGTCTCATTTCGGAGGCAGCAAGCTGCGGGAAGGATTAGCATACTCTATAGGCCCTCTTGTGAACAGTACGAGGAACGGGTGGTTATCATGGTGCGCGAAAGAATGCCCTGCAGGAGAGGTCCTGGGCGTGGAGAATCCTCCCGTCCCCCTGCAGCGGACATTCATCACCATTGTTGCTGTTGTTATTGTTACCGAAGAATGGGAGCTACCCCAATTCCAGCATGTCAAGTTATGGAAGTTGGCAGCTCTTCTGAGGGGGAGCCCATGCTCCCAGCATTCGGCTCGGTTATCTTCTCACTGGGTAGCTCCAGGGATAATGAAGGAATTAATGCACATATCTCTGTGCTTTTCACCAAAATTCCAGCGGAGAACGATGAGGGGTCGTCACTGGTTCTGGCGGAGGACAGCACAGCGCGTGGCAAGGGGAAGCTCCCAATGGGGGAGCCGTCAAATGCAGTGGATAGCTCAGAGAGTGGCAAGGGAAAGCTCCCAATGGGGGAGCCGTCTACTGCTGCGGGCACTTCCGGAGGAGAACATCCTCAGCCCCCCTCCCAATTTCGAGGCCCTGATCAACCATCCCCTGCGCAGAATCCCATGGCTATGTGGGAAGGCGTTCCAGAAGGAGAGGGCTGGAGCAGAATTGTGGAAGAAGAGCCAGAGGACTAGCTCCCAACGTCGCTCTCGTGCTTTTGCTTCCTTCTTTCAGGTTGGGTCCTCTCAAGTCGGGTTCTGGGTTCTGGTTAATGTCAATTTCCTGTTTTATATTATGGTCTGTGTTCTTCATGTAGCTAAGTCCTGCTCGCACACACCACAGTCGCAGTGGGCGCGGAGTCTTCTGTTTGGTACTTGGTTTATGTCGCTGTTCGTTTTTTGTCTGTTCATGGCTATGTCTTCAGGCTATACAGATGGTTTATGTCACAAGTCTGTTTTGAGGTGCCCCTGCGTGGGTTGTCATGATGTTACTCGGGAAACTCTCAGTGTCATGTATTTTGATCTTTTTGCAAAAATCGCCCTGCGAGGCAATTACATGAGTCGGTCAATGCCACCCACGGAGCTACATATGGCCCTGGGCAGCCAGCTTCCTTGGATGTAAAGTTTTTTATGTACATATCAATATAATAGTAGTTAGTTTTGCGGAGAAAAAAAAAAGATATTTTAATTACATTATATCAAAGTAATTAATTAATAAAAATGTTATATCAAAAAATGTTATATCGGGCATATCGTATTGAAATGCCATAATGTTAACTCACTGTATTGTAAGAAGAGCTATTTACAGTTTTAAAATATCCAAAATAAAGTAATGTGAATCCCTATAGTTAAGAATATTATTAGATGTTTTTAAGATATCTAGGTATTTAAATCATATATCAATTAGTTTTTAATTAATAATCATTTTTATAAATTTATAATTTAATTATTTTTATGTTTTTTTCTTTTTTCTTCTTAATATGTGCAATGTGAGATTTAAAGAGTAAGAGCCTTGATGTTTATCATTCATTATTGCCTATCAAAATTTAAAAACTATTTCATATATATGGCTATGTTAGATGTAACTAATATCCATTCACATAATTTTAATATATTAATAATAAAATAAACTATAAATTCAAAATTTAATTATATATTTCTTGGTTTAAAAATTTAAATATAATTATATCTATTAAAATAAAAAATAAAAATTATTTAAAAGTTTATTTTTTTTTTATCTACTGGGTTTTGGATAAACAGTCATTGTGCTTTGTTAAGACATTCTTTAAGTGATATATTGAACATGATAAAGATATAGTCCTACCAAACTAACAAAAAAAATTAAATCATTTATATTTAAAAACATATTTCATACTTTAAAATTTCTCAATGCTAAAAACTATAGTAGTAAAAATTTACTTATTTTTTATTCCTTATGATTTGAATTTATACTCATTATAAAATTTAAAGTTATAAACTATAATAACATTATTTAATTACAATTACAATTTTCTATTTATTTTTTATTCTGATTTTTTCCCTTATAGATATTTTATCTATTAAAAGCATAATTTTAAGAAACGCAAAACATATAAATAAAAATTATTTTTCTTTATATCCATCATTTATTTCGATTTTAAAATGATTTCAAAAATTTTCAACCTGATTACAAACCATCGTGCTCCATGATCAATAAAAAAATCTATACCTAAC
Organism: Pinus tabuliformis; assembly: GCA_031772625.1. Taxonomy (NCBI): domain Eukaryota; kingdom Viridiplantae; phylum Streptophyta; class Pinopsida; order Pinales; family Pinaceae; genus Pinus; species Pinus tabuliformis. Next base: position 691,469,766 of record CM062818.1, read on the forward strand.
TATCAAGGATTTTTACAATATATTTTTTGAAACTATGCACTCAATCATAAAATTCCTCTATTCATATTATATAAAATTAAAATAAAACAATACCAACTCTATATAAATCAACAAAATCATATCATTTAATAAAAATAGAAAGTCTCCATTTATCATAATTTTTTATTATTTATATAAATTTATTTTAATCCTTCATATTCTAAATATATATAGAAACTTCCATCTTAATTATTTCTAACTTGACTATTCATATTTTGAATGGGTAAATCATATATATATATAATCTGTCATAGATCGATGAAAATTCATCAGCAATAATATAAAGTCTAACACCAATCAGTCAGTAAGCTCACCGTCACAGAAACAACTTCGAAATGCATTTCACAATCGCTATGTTTGACTTTATTGTGCCATATAATTAAGAGCCACGAAGTTTCAAGTTCTACTGCTATTGAAGCTTCTATGGGATAATTTAATCTGTATGCTCAATGGTAAAAGCGGCCCTCTGACATGTCGGTAGTTTCCCTTTCAATTCAATGTCCCATTCGAGGATATGATATGGTCCCATTCGCATTTGATAAATATGGATTAGTCAACAAAATCGGCCTGTTCGGCTTCAATGGATAGGACTCACTTGAACGCCGAGGTCATCTGATTTAGAACACCTATTGTTTATTTTATATCACGAGACCAAAAGAATAGCCCCAGCGTCAATCGGTTTGAAATTTGATAGGTGAAGGGAGTATGTTTTATTTCTATGATTTTTCTTTTTTTTGAAATTTTAGTTATAAATATTAAGTTCGAAGGTTCAGGTGATGTAGGTTTTTAACCGTGATAAATCTATTTAGGCCATCAAAAATATTCAAACATTCCCATTATTCTATTTTTCAAGAAATTTCTCACCAATTCCAGCACCTTCAAAAAGTTTCTCACTAAATTCCAGCCATTGGAAAAAATTGTACCGTCGTTAAATAACCCATTTCCATTTTCTCCTATAAAAGGAGCCATCCTATCTCCTGCAATCGACCGAGGCGCCTTTATCGAGTACGCATTTTTGTTTTTCTGTTAAAGTATTAGAGGCCTCTTTGTCGACTATGCCCTTGGGTTTTTCTGTCTGATTATTGGAATTACGCAGCATGGATTTTACAGTTGTTGACGAGGAGGCCGCGGTTCCCATCATCGACGTTGGTCCTTTGTTGGATCCCCATGACCCTTCTGCTGCTCGGGCGGTGGAATTAGCTGTTGTTGGACAGATCGGTAAGGCATGTGAAGAATGGGGATTTTTCCAAGTCATAAACCATGGAATTCCCTTAGATCTTATAGAAGAAGTGTTGGCTAGTTCGCGTATATTCTTCGAGTATCCTGCACAAGAGAAGATGAAGGCCAGAGCACGGGCCCGGGGAGGTGATAACTCGGAGATTCCCGTGATGGGTTACAATTTGTATCCACCGGGTAGATGGGATTCATACGAGAATCTATACTACGGCGCTGGCCCATCAGCGTGCAATGGTTTTCCGGAGGAATTGCCTCAGTTAGGGTAGGAAAACCAGCATAGCTATCGATTATTATTTCAAACATTGTTCGTCATATTCGTATAGGCCAATTGATAGGGAAGTCATTAATTTGATATCGTGACTTGTTAGTGCAGGATGGTAATAGAGAAGCTGATAATATTCCTATCCAAGATGGTGGAATTTATGGAGGGCCTCATCTCCCAAAGCCTCGGATTGCCTACTAATTTTCTCAAGGAACTCAATGGGGACAGGATTGAGCCCTTAAAAGTGCTCTGCTATCCGAGAGCCACGAGCCAGCAGGAAGAGATAGGAGCGTGGGAGCATCAGGACAGCAGCTGCATCACGCTGGTGGGACAAGACGAGAGTGGAGGGTACCAAGTTCTCAAGGATGGTAAATGGGTGCATATCAAGCCTACCAAGGGCGCCCTTGTCATGAATATTGGCGATATTCTTCAGGTAACTCAAGGAATCACCATATAATTATTTATTTATTTATTTTTGTGTTCGATTGTTCCACCGTGATTTGAACTTGATTTACATAATATTTTATAACATATTGCATAGCAATGGTAAATTAAACTATTTCGTTACCTACGAATCAACATATATTCATACCATTAAATCTAAGGAATTCAATCCTAAGCCTCTAATGGGTGTGGTGTGCTCTACATATAGCAGGTATGGAGCAACAACAGATTCAAAAGTGCTGTGCATCGTGTTTTGAATAGTAAAGAAAGAAGACGATGCTCGTTTGCATATGGCAGCATTCCAAACCCGGGTATGATAGTGAGGCCTCTTCCTCAATTTACCACTGACATCAACTGCCCTGCTGCTTACACAGCATTCATGTACAAAGATTATATGCTCAAGAGAATCCACGACAAGACACACCCTCCTGCTAGCTCCCAAGATTTTGTCAACATCTCCGTCTACGCTATTGATAAAGTTGATATTAAACAACAAGCTGCATGAACAAAATATCTACGTGGCACCTGCGCCTAAACCTTTCGGTTTAATAAATTTATATGGTATATAAATCTATGTTTGTCTAAGAGTAATAAGTTTATAATATTAGTCCAATGGTTGAATGTCGTATTTTGACAAAGATTGTCTCATCATGAATATAAACCATGTTTAGTTTAGTGTTTGTAATATTTATATTTCGGTTTATCATATCAGTCCAAGGGTTGGATGTCCCATTTTGACAAATATTGTCTCACAATGAAAATAAATGATGTTTATTTTGGTCTTTGTAATATTTACATTTGGGTTTACGAATGGTGAGTCTATAATATTAGTCCCTTGGGTTTAATATTATTCCATTCCGTCGATAGTCCCTTGGGTTTTTAGTATTACTCCCTTGTGTTTATTATTCATTTGGGTTTTAATATCAATCCCTTGGCTTTATTATTCCCTCAAGTTTATAATATCAATCATGGTCAACCATGTTCAACCGTGGTTGAATGTCACATTTTGACAAGGATCGTCTCACCATGAAAATAAATCATGTTTATTTTAGTCTTTGTAATATTTATATTTGGGTTTACGAATGTTGGGTTTATAATATTAGTCCCTTAGGTTTAATATTATTCCCTTCGGTTCATAATCCCTTGGGGTTTTAGTATTAATCCTTTCGTTTTATTATTGCTTTGTGTTGAGAATATCAATCATGGTCAACCATTGTCAATCATAGCAAACCATGTTTGAATGTCGCATTGTGACAACGATTGTCTTACCATCAAAATAAACCATGTTTATTTAATAATTATCTATTGGGTTCACTAATTCCTTGGGTTTATAATATTAAACCATTGGGTTTATTAGTTCCTTGGGTTTATAATATTAGTCCCTATGGGTTTAATATTATTGCCTTTGGTTTAGAATATCAATAATGGTGAATCATTGTCAATCATAGCAAACCATGGTCAACCATGTTTGAATGTTGCATTGTGACAACGATTGTCTCACCATCAAAATAAACCATGTTTATTTTAGTGTTTGTAGTGTTTATATTTGGGTTTAGCAATGTTCGGTTTATAATATTAGTCCCATGGGTTTAAAATTATTTCCTTGGGTTCATAATCCCTTGGGATTTTAGTATTGATGTCTTGTTTTATTATTCCTTTAGGTTTATAATATCAATCCCTTGGGTTTATTATTCCCTTAGGTTTAAAATATCGATCATGGTCAACCATTGTCAATCATAGACAACCATGGTCAACCATGGTTGAATGCCACATTGTGACAAGGATTGTCTCACCATGAAAATAAACCATGTTTATTTTAGTCTTTCTAATATTTATATTAGGGTTTACCAATGTTGGGTTTATAATATTAGTCCCTTGGGTTTAATATTATTTTCTTGGGTTCATAATCTCTTGGGGCTTATTATTAATCCTTTGGATTTATTATTAACTTGGGTTTATAATATCAATCATGGTCATCTTTATTAATCTCTTTTATTTGTAATATCAATCCCTTGCACTTCTTTTTTTTCTCAATCTGTCTACTCCTATTATTTATACAAAAATATTACTGCAAGGCCATGGCCTTGAAAGTCCTGCCATGAATTTGGCATGTTACAAAAATGATCATGATCTCAGTACAGTGTGAACCTCCAGCAGTATTTTGACTACACATAAGACTCGAAACAGTGCTGAACATAAACTAAGACGAAACTTGCACAACTAGACAACGGTAGACATAAACGACACATTGACAGACAGAGACTTGAAACATGCATTAACTTCAAGAAACAAAACAGAGTCGAGCTCCTACTTCAGAAACTGCAAGAGTGAAAGCCCGGGTGGGATCAATCATCCTCAGAGGTGTAAGGCTCCTCGACGACCCTACACCCGAATTGTAGAGAATCCTATGAGTCAGAATGATGAACCTCCGAGCTTGTAGGTTCACCACAAGCTGGCACACTTGGACCTGCAGGGACACCCGAATTCACAAGAGAGGCACCTCCCATGACCTGGCGCTGATTGTCCGCCGGATTTGCCATCCTCTGTTCTGCGAGAGCTCCTGGATGGGTTGCTCGCGAACCCTTGTTATCTTCACATTTTTGAATAGTGACTGAGACTATGAAGGTGGAGTTGGCAAGAGAACACGGGATGCGATAGTTAACAGTGGGGTGGGCAACATGCTCACAATCAACCCTCCCGACTCACCCACGACCCCTACCTCTTCCACTTCTGGTGACAGGGGGACTGCTCCGCCCAGGTTCCAACGCGTCCGAGGAAGAGTAAGAAATGGGGGTGGATTGTTGAGAGGCGGCGCGACCACGGGAGCAACCACGTCTGCTCCCCATCCTGGGCCGTTCGCATGGCAATGTACAGTGAATTGTCGAGAGAGTGAATACACGAAGAGGAGTACCCTGAGCGAGGCGAAAACAGAACACCAATTGAACTGTATGATCCTTGAACCAGAAAGGGAATGACGGGCCTAAGTTCGCTTGTAGAGAAGCTCAGAGAGACACACAACGCTGCAATCCATAAAGCCACAAAGGAATGCGACGAAGTCGCGGGAACGATGAGCTTATGCAGCGCCATAGCACAGTTAACCACGAAACGGATGGAGGGAGTAAATGCTTGCATTCATAGGCTTGTGCAAGACCAGCTCGCCTGTCCTGCATCATAACTCGTGGCGTGCTTGGGCTGATACTTGCCCACGTGATACGCCATCCTCATACCCTCCGATCTGTCAGGCACCCGCATCCGGGAAATCCCTTGCACTTCTTGATCCCTTAGGTTTTTAATATTTATCCGTTTGGTTCAATAATTGCTTGGGTTTATAATATTAAACGATTGGGTTTATTAGTTCCTTGGGTTTATAATATTATTCCCTTTTGTTTATCTTAGGTTTTATATACCTTGGGTTATATTATTAATCCTTTTGGTTTTTTAGGTTTTTAGTATTAATCCCTTGTTGTTACTAGTTCCTTAGGTTTATATTATCAATCCCTTGGGTTTATTCATCTAAGGGTTCATATTCCTATCATATAAGGGTTCATCTAGGGCTTATAATATTAATCATAGGGTTTAATATCAAAACCCAAAGGACTAATGCTATAAACACAACATTGGTAAACCCTAATATAAATATTAGAAACACTAAAATAAACATGGTTTATTTTCATAGTGAGACAATCCTTGTCACAATTTGACATTCAACCATGGTTGACCATGGTTGTCGAATATTAGTTCCTTGGGTTTATAATATTAGTCTTTTATGTTTAATATTATTCCCTATGATTCATAATCCCTTGGGTTTTTAATATTAATCCTTTGGGTAATGATAAACAAAAAGGACTAATATTATAAACCCAATGTATACAAACCCTAAGATAAAGATTAAAAATATTAAAATAAACATGGTTGAATTAATAAAACCTAACTACTACTACTACTACTAATTATGAATTATTAATATTTAATATTACTAATATTTTTATAAGTTTATATAATTGTAATAATATTAATATAATAATCATAAATATATAAATATATAAGAATATTATTGTTATTATTTATATATTTATTAATTATTATAAATGATTGGTTTTTAAAAAATTACACATAATAATTCACTTATCACAATTTTAATTATTATTGGATCATGATTATTATGAGCTATAATAATAACAATAATAATAATAATAATAATAGTTGTGATTATTATTACTATTATTATTTTATATTATTCTTATAGTAATATAATAATAATCATAATATATTATTATAAAAATAATAAAATAATATAATAGTTATTATTATTATTATTATTATTATTATTATTATCATATTAATAATTATATTTGTATATTATTATAATAATATAATTGTTATTATTATTATTATTATTATTATTATAATATTTTATTATTATAATAATAATATTGTTATGAGTAGTTTTATAATTTTATATTATTATTATTATAATATAATAATAATTATATTTTTCTATTTTTTGAATAATATAATAATAATAATAATATAATAATAATCTAATTAATTAATATTAATAAGATTATTAAGAATTTATATTATTATTATAATATTAATATAATATTCATATAATAATATATAATAATATATATAAATAATTGTTAATATTTATATAGTTATTAATAACTAGTTGGCCTATACGCCTATATCAACCATGATAAATATGACTGTGCTGATAAATAATATATAGTATATAAATTAGTATATAATAACTAGTTGGCCTATACGCCTATATCAACCATGATAAATATGACTGTGCTGATAAATAATATATATAGTATATAAATTAGTGCGTCCTGAATGCATGGAATCCCTATTACATAATTTTAACGCGCTTTTCAGTTCTGTTTGAAACAATTCGATGGTATGCTTTCCTATTCAAGTGATGTATATTTGGTCTCGTGTCAACATCGATCGAGCAGAATCACATTGATAGCGTTGCTTCCATTCGAGGGCTCTTTTCACACGAACTTGACTACAAATTTTGATTTTATATATTAAATAAACAAATTTTGAAGTGTAAAGGTTATTTTGGTGGATATTTTTTGGCAAATTACTTTTATTATTTTTGATAGAAATTACGAGTTCAATTTTCTAAACATTCTAGAAATTAATTTTTGTTATTCAACTACAAAAAGTGATTTTTCAAATAAATTTGATATATATAACATTGAAACTTCACTTATTTCTAAAATGACTAAAAAAAAATCAAAATAATAAGTTTAGACAATAGTGCCAGCTGACATCAATCTCTTGAAAACGTAAATTAAGGTATGAGGAGTATTTTTAAATATTTTGCACTTGAATATTATTACTAATATTTCTAAAAAGAAGAATGAATAAAGATGCATAAAATTAGTTAAAAGAGAATAAAAATAATAAAAAATGAAATAGGTAGAATATCACAATTCTTATTATTGTTATCTTAACTATGAGATTTTGTTTTTTATATATTGAAAAAGCTTATGTTGAATTGATTCATGTATAAATTTAGTTAATAATACACAAGTTATCACTTATCTTAATAGTGTTTTTTATAGAAACAAAATCATTAACAAAATTTTGTGTGAAACAAAAAAAATTATGCACCATATTTATTAAAATCTTTTAATCAAACCTATACAACATTAATAAATTTCTGACATATTTTTATTCCATTCTTAATGATGTGTTTTTACACTAAAAATATATTACCATAATATGGATGCCATGAAGCACATGATAGAAGCTATTAAGCGGCCAACCAATATTCTCAAATAATAACAAAATATTAAGATAACAATGATATAACATGTTAGATTTATCAATAGGTTTCATGTTAGCATGGAGAGAAAATATTATATGACAGGAGGAAAGAGAGATGAAATTATTTTGTAGGTTTTAGAGAATGTCTAATGTTTCATTTTAAAGTTATCATTAAACCATACCATTGTAATGAATCTAACTTATAAATTTGTAATACCATTACACTTTATACACATAATCTATGACTAATAATTTTGGTATTTTGTAAAGCCTAAGAGTCCATATAAATATAACAAAGAAATTTATATTATGTTGATTTAGGAATTGAACTTAGTAAATATAGATATTAAACAACATATTAATTATCATATGGTCAAGTATAAACTGCATTTGAAACATGAGTTCAATTAGGCTTTCAAAAGGATAAGGCCTCTCTTCGAAGCATACATTAAGTAACAGTTAAAATGATGGATTACAATGTTATGATTCATTAGGCGTATGTTTTTGATATAGTTTATCTCATAAGAATGTATATTATATTAAGAACTAGACGAAAGCTAACAAGAATAGAAATAATTTTGTTCTTGTATGTTACACAAAAATAATGCGGATTAAATTTTAAATATTTTTCTTGATCCACATATACCCTTATATAATATGAAAGTTGATCAAAAATAAGATATTTAAAGTTGATAAATCATTAAACATCTGACTGTTATTTTAAAATTTTATAATATTCATTTCCGTTCCTAAATAACCAATAAAAATTTAAAAATTTATATTTTTAAAACATATTTAAAATTAAAAATAATAAATATAATAAGTATATAAATAAATAAATCACAAAAGAAATAGGTTAAAATATATTTCTTATAAAATATCTGTATAACAATTAAATAATATATAAATAATATAACTACGATTCTGGAAAAAAAGGTATAAAATTTTAAACAAAATAAACTAAAAATATTTAAACAAAAATAATTATATATATATATATATATATATATATATATATATATATATTTATATATTAAAAACATTGTTAAGTCATCACGATCCATGATATGTGTTACGTTCCAGTGTCAACCCATCTCATGTCAATTGCTTTTTGTTTTAGTTTTTTAATAACATTGTTTGCGGGTCATGCATGTTCTTATAAATATGACACGTAGAAGATGTGGAGGTTGTCAGTTATAAACGCTGCGATTGAAGGCTTGGATATGTTAGAATTCTTTTTCAGAAAATTCAACGGTGTTTAACAACCTTGTTTTTTCTCTATATTTATTTAATTACCCCGGTAGTATTCAATGTCGTTGCTTGTGGCTCGTAATATGTAAGCTATAGGATTTGAAAGAATAATATTAAATGTTATTTTAATCGAGTGGATATACAATAGTATTTAAAAAAGTGAGAAAAAGAAGGTGACAGAACATATTAATGATACGTAGATTTGAAATTTTGAAAACTTCATCCATTATTAAATTTGATACTTTCAACAGCTTCAACATCAGCTAATTAATAATGTCCACAATGAAACCATTTCTAATTATTTGAAACTCTTAACAATGTGTCGCACACAAATTTGCCTACGAAAAATAATTCTCCATCAAATTCTATGCGTTATATCCATGTTCCATCCGAGATGGATACCGTCTTCCATTCTCACTTTCGTTATGATATTTAGACGGTTTGTTAAACTTACTCATAAGTTTAAATTGCGAATTTTTTTCCATCTAAAATATTTTCAAAAGGCTAAGTTCATATGTAAAATTAGAAATATATTTTAAATAATTAAATATTAAAATTTTATCTAATTTTAAATAACACTTTTAGATTATGGAAATTACAATTATGAAGATCCATTAGGTGATAAATGCATGAAATGGTAAAATGTAAAACATAATAGTTAGATAACGCTTTTAAAGGGATGAAATTACCATTATAAAGATTTATTTTGTGAAAAATGCATAAAATGGTAAGTTTAAAAAACATTAGTAACCAAAACTGTGAAACATATAATAGTTAAACAATACTTGATGCCATATGAGCGAAATTGCATGTATAAATATCGATGTACATTACAATGATGAGGAACTCATATATTGATTTTAATTTTTGTTTTTTAAAATAAGATTTAGATGGTGGTGGTTAACGTCTCTGCGGAATGAAGTCAAAGGAGAGCAGAACGAAATTGTTAAAGTCGATGTACGGTAAGATTTGATGGAGGGAGATAGAGATATCTATTTTTTTTTTATTTTTTTTATATATAAAGGAAAATAAGAATAAAATTATTAATATAAATCTATCAATAATATTTAATAGAAATAAATTATAATTTATAATTTTTTTAATAAAAAAATTTGTATTTCATATATTTTTCAATTGATGTTTTTAAAATTTATATTTTTTTTGATGAATTTTTATACTTTTCTAACAATTTTTTTTAAATAGCTAATATTATTTATTTATTAATATAATTATGTTAGTAATTTAAGTTATGTGAAAATTTATAATATTTAAACTAGAAAAAATAGGAAGACAAAACTCAAGGAGAGAAATTGGCAGTCTTCACATGAGGAGACCCTGAGGATTCCCACAATGTTGGCTCAATGTAGTGAATTCAAAAATCAATCAACAAAATCTTGTATAGTGACATTTAGTTATGGGGATGAAACAACCTACTAGAAAATAAGAACTACTTCCTAGTTAAACACAATCTTAAGAATTACGGTTTCTCCATTATTTTACAACCTCCCCCTTTAATGGACAAATGGTTTCTTTCCAAACCTATCATCTCCGTAAACAATTCAAATTTCACCTTCCCAAGGAACTTTCTGAAAATATCAACAACATTTTCACAAGTATTACAATATTCCCTAAAAAAATCCTTAGGCTGTACCTTCTCTCTAATAAAATGAAACTGGGCATCGACATGCTTTGTCCTTGTTTGAAAGATTGGATTATTTTCCAACATGATTGAGCTTTGGTTGTCACACTTAATCACTATAGCCTTCTTCTCCAACATCTTCAAGAACTCTCCCCCAACATCTTGGAGAACTCTCCTCAACCAAACAACTTCACAAGTTGGTGCAGACACAGCTTTGTACTCTGCCTTTATAGATGATAAATATGTAGTAGGCTGCTTCTTACTACTCCATGACACAATCCCATATCCACTATTGAATGCATAGTCTGTAGTAGATTTTCTATCATCTCGGTTACTGGCCCAATCTGAATATAAGGAACCCATAATCCTAATATCAAATGAATCGATATATTTCAGTCAAAAATCAATTGTACATTTAAGATACCTGAGTACTTCTTTCACTGCCCTCCATTGTATTTCTAGAGGTCTGTTCATAAATTGACTCAACAAACTAACTAAATATGTAATTCCAGATTTAGTGGAAGTCGGATAATTTAGAATTCCAACTATTTCTCTCTATAATGTACCATCAACCTCTTTTGAACCATCATCAAAATGAAGCTTCACATTCTGTTGCACAGGAAGAAAAGTAGCCTTGCACTGATCCATCTTAAACCTTTTAAGCACTTCTCTGACATACTTACCTAGTGAAACAAAAGCTTGACCAACATCTCACCAAACTTTAAGACCTAAATTCTAATGCAACTCACCAACATATTTCATCTCAAATACTTGTGGCATTTGCATCTTAATTTCATTAATTAACTTGGTTGAATTTCCTATATTGGTTGAGCCATCAACATACAAAGAAATCAGCAACACATACCACTTTGGATCAAATTTGGAATACAAATTTAGATCACTTTCATTTCTCATAAAACTTTGTTGGAAAAAGAAAGATTGTATCTTTTCATACCACAACCTAGGTGCCTGTTTCAGCCCATGCAAATATTTATTTAATCTACAAGCTAAATGTTATCTACCCTTTTTCATAAACCCCTCAAGATGTGTCAAATACACCTCCTTTATGTCACCATTCAGAAAAGAAATTTTTACATCTACTTGGTGAAAATTCCAATCGTACTTTGTAGCTAATGCAATTAACAACCTAATGGTATTTAGAATAGCTACAGGTGAAAATTTGTATGCATAATTGATACCCTCCTTTTATGAGTACCATTTTTCCACCAATATAGCCTTATATTTATTAATGATACCATCTGCTTTATAATTGGTTTGCATAACCATTTTCATCCTATAGGCTCTTTTCCTTTAGGAAATTCAGTTAGTTCCCAAGTTTTATTTTAAATTATAGATTCATATTCTTCCCCCATAGGTTCTCTCCACTCTTCATGTTCGTCATCCTCATTAAAGTTCATGGGTTCTATGACATTCAAAACACTACTCATGACAGCATAGTCCTTATACCTTTCAAGTAGCTGAAGCTGCCAACTATCTCTCCTTTGTAATTCACTTTTTTCACCTCTATTCTCTAAAAGTACTTCTCCACTTCCGATTGGGCTCTGATTATTGATGATGCCCACATCACTGGATTGTTCCCCAAGCTTTTACTTCTCATTGTCTTCTACTTTTTCTTCTGCTTTATTGTCTTTAACTTCGGGAAGAATGTGCCATCTTTCATAGCTATTATCTTTGTTGCCTTCATCTGCCTCTCCATCGAAAAGTACATATTTACTCGCAAATACTATATGAATAGATGGGTCAAATATTTTAAATGATTTAAATTCTAAACAATATCCTACAAAAATATGTTTGATACCTTTTAGGATCAGGTTTCTCTCTATACTCCTTCGAAATATGTGCAAAAGCCTTACACCTAAATATCCTCTAATGACGAACTCCTAGTTTAAAACCATACAAGGCTTAGAATGGAGTCTTGAAACCAGGATAACTTATTAATTTCTATCCTTTAGATAAGCAACAGGAATAATGGCTTTTTCCCAAAAAATTTGGGAGATTCTTACCTTTGATCATACTTCATGCACACTCCACCAATGTCATGGTTTTCCTTTCTGTGACATCATCCTATTGTGGAGTGTAGGGTATTGTGAATCATTGCACTATTCCATGATTCTTGTGGTACTTGACAAAGTTCCCTAATATGTATTCTCCCCCTTGATCTAAATGGAGGATATTTACAAACTCAACTGTCTCCTTTGCAATGTTTTTGAATTCTTTGAAATACTAAAAAATATCGCTCTTTTTCCTAAGATGTTACACCCAAGTGTACCTTGTGCAATCACCAATAAAAAATAGAAAATAATAAGATCCTCCAAGGGATCTAGTCTACATGGGTCCACAAACATCAAAATGCACAAGTTCTAATACATCTCTTCTACTCCTATTAGAGTTAGAGGGGAATTCATCCTTGTGAATTTTATCGAATGCAAAAGCTTCAAAAGCAACATATTCATTCTTTAACATAGGGAGACCTTCAAACATATTTTGTTTCCGCAACAACAATAAGTCATGATAATTGATGTGACCATACCTCTAATGAAAAAGAATTTACATTGACATTGTTGTAGAAATCAGTGATTTATGACTTTTTCTGGTAACATCAAGCTTGTATAGGCCTCCACCTATGACTTCTAAAGAAGCAGGTTTGCAGTGATACAAAAAATCTTTCACTATACAATGTTTTTTAAGGAATTCATCCTTCGGGTTATTATATGTAATTGTAGATGCACAGATAAAAAAAAGGTTATTCGAGGCACATACATACCATTATGGACAAACTTGTTGTTGCCATTTGGCAAAGTCACAGGTATATCTCTATATCCCATGATCTTCTACACACGATCATCTCCAAGGTAGTTGCTTCCATCATTGCTAGTTTCCATGAAGTTTTTGTACTAGTCCTTATTGAATGTCATATGAATCGAAGCTCCAAAGTCCACAAACCATGTATTAGCATAATCCATTTTAGCAGACAATGCAACATTAGTCACAAATAGCTTGAGATTTTTGATATCATAATTCAGCACTTCTCCTGCAAAATGTCTTGATTGTTTTCTATGTTTATGTCTAGATCATCATTTTTCTTCTTATAACAGTCTCTGGAAATATGACCACTTCTATCACAGTAAAATCATTCTATTCCATATGACATACCTTGATTTGGTTTCAGAAATAGCCTTTTATGGTATAGTTTTCCACCTTTATTTTTTCCTCCTTCTTTCCCTTTATTGAATTTCCTCATTGCCATAAGTGCAAAATCTAGATTCTGAGGCTTGAAGTTCTTGCACCTCTCTTTTTCTTGCAAGATAATACCTATCAGTTCATCAAATTTTGGCAATTTCTCCCTTGTTGCAAGACCTGTAATAAAAATCGGGTGTTCTTCTACCATTACATTTAAAGTAATTGTCACAAGATGAGTGGCATGTACTGGTTATCCTATATGCCCAAGCTTACCTTTTAGCTATTTAATTATGGACATAAAGGCAGTAACAGATTCATTCACTTCCATATTAATATAAAAGAGCTTACTCTTCAAAAACATGACTCAATTTGTGTTCTTAGTTTCATATAGCTCCTTCAATGCATTCCAAGTCGCATGGGAGGTATGAAAATAATGAATGTAAGTAATTATATTTTCTTTCATAGACATTCTTAATAATACCTTTTCATTGTTATCCCTTCTTTTCTCCTAGTGATGAATTGATGCAGTTGTCGAGCCTGCAACAAGTTGCGCTTGTTCTCCCTTCATGATGGTCCAAGCACCATAAACTTCTAATAATGTTTGTAGCTTGAATCTCCAGTTGACGTAGTTTGTGCCATCCAACTTATTTGCTTCATTCAAGTATGTATTTGTTAGTGGATTCACCATATTCTCCCAATATCTTCAAGAGGATTTCTAATAGCTCAAATAACTGAAATTATGAATTGCAAAGGGTTTCTTTGCTTTTTGAAAAACAATATAATCTTTTTTTTAATATATCCCCTTCACATCAGCTGATCCAGGTGGATATTGGTGGCCAACACCTATTCCACCTAGACCCTCCTGTCAGTTTCATATGTTTCCTTGTTTATTTCATCATTTACTATTTTTAGAAAAAAAATTGGTCCTTAACTTCTGGAGCAGTTTTGACCCCCTAAACAACATTTTTTTGAGGTTTCTCACAAGCTCGTAGCCATAAGAAAGGGGCTATGGAAAAACATCTAGCACTAAGAGAGATATTTCCAAAAAGGTATAGTACATGCCAAACAGATATAATATGACCAAGATATGACCCTGGGAAGTTGGTTGCCCAAAATCTTATTGTTACATCTCCTAGGGTTAGGTTTTTGGTTGTTTAGGGTCTTCTCATGTTTTTCAATATTAGATAGGACCTTGAGCTTCATTTCACACAATATAGTTGGCATTTTTCCACCACATCTCTTCATTGAGATAACATACCATCGCCTGAGCTCTCTCATTTCCATTCTGTTTGTAAGAATAGTTCAATATTTTTCTATTAATGAAATGAAGTGGTTTTTTGTTGCATCTATGTATTTATGATTATATATATTTTTTTGGGTTCATGTTTAAGTTCAAATGAGTGGTATTAGATCAGTTTGTTCTTTCTCTATTTTTCATTGCATGTCCCCAATGAGGTCAAGCTATAAAGAGTTATGGCTCGATCTAGTTGAAACATTGCAAGATCAGCCTCGCAAATCACGATGACCTCCTATGGAAGAAGAAAGGAAAGATGAGGGGGTAGGTGATCCTTTAAACATGTTGTTCGAGGAAGCCCTCAAGCAACAGAGGAACGAGATGATGGATAACTTTGCCTAGATCCTTCAATAGCTATGCACAAGAAATAAATCTTCATCCAAGAGCCACTCTGGAAGTGCCACTCCTTTTAAGGTATAATTTAACTTTGATATAACAATATTTGAGTGCCTAATAGATGTAGATGTCGTAGATAAATGATTAAACCTGTTGGAAGGATATTTTTTAGTTCACGACTTTTCCAATCATGAAAATATTACTTTTTCACTTCTCAAATCTGCCCCACACATCAAGGACTAGTGGGAAACCTACTATGAAGAAAAGGAAGAGAGTGTGTTTTTAGCCACACCCACTTTCAATTCTTTCCAAGATGCCATCAAGGGACAATATTATCCTATCGGGAGCTATAAAGATAAATACATAAAGTGGAGCATGCTATGGCAAGGAAGGGACCAAGATGTGTCGGAGTTCACAAATATTTCTCATACCCTTTTTGTGATGTTGGGTATCAAGGATACTAAGCGACATTTGGTACTCAAGTATCACAGCTATCTACACAAGTACATCCAGGACGAGATGGAATTCCTAGATAAATCCTTGCTAGGCACCATTTACCGATGCACTATCAGGATTGAGAATAAGTTTAAACATAAGAAGCAAGACTTTGGATTTGCGAATCTAAAGTAAGTAAAGGCACCCGCAAATCACTAAGAAAAGGAAGGAACCAAGGTGGGGATACCCAATACAACTGACCAAAGTCGCAAGAAAATAAAAACACCATGAAGACAAAGAAGGACACGAGAAAATGGAGTGAGTTCCATAAGAGCTCCACTCACAACACAAGTGAGTGTCGGGCCAAGAAGTCACCGGTGGCCAAGCTGAAGGCCTCTGAATCATATGCATGTTGTGGCTCTGAGTCAAAACCTAATAAGGGGAATGACAAAGGGAAGTAGACCATTGATGCAGAGCTTAGTCCCACCATGACCACCACCAAGATCCAGAAGATTGAACCTGAAGATCCAAAGGAGGGGGAACGCCTCTTCCACTCACAGATGTGGATAAGGGTTCTCCATTGCAGTTCATTGTCGACAGCGGGAGCCAAAAGAACCTCATTTCAATAGAGGTGATGAAGCCGTTTAATGTAAAGACTACAACACATCCACAACTCTACATCATCGGCTGGCTTCACCAAGGACGAGATCTACGCAACATCCGATAGTGTCACCTTCCCTACAGCATCAAGCCCTTCATGGATGAGTTACTGTGTGATGTTTCTCTTGTTGAAGTTTGTGATGTACTGTTAGGACAACCATACTTGTGGAAGCGACATGTTGTATATGCATCTAGACCTCACTTTGTGATTATTACTTTTTTCAATAAGTTGTAAAACATAACGGCGGGAGTCCCCCTCAGGGCAAGAAGAAGGTTGTGGCCACTACTTCCAGGCAGGGATCCTCTACATAATAATAGTAGATGGACAAGGTCGTGGAGGAGTACATATATATTTTCACTTCACATATAGGGCTACCTCTACACTGTCAGGTCAACCACTCCATTACTCTGACCCCGGGTGCACTGCTACCCATTATATTGGTCTATTGATGCTCTGTTCTAGAGAACGATGAGATTAAGAGGATGATTCAGGAACTATTGCAGAAAGGGCACATTATGCAAATTTCATCACCTTGTGGGGGCCCGATTGTATTTCTAGAGAACATGGAGAGGACTTGGAGACTCTGTATTGACTATCGAGGGCTGAACAAGATCATTGTCTAGAATATGTACCCAATCCCATAGATTGATGACCTTCTGGACCAACTCAAAGGGGACAAATATTTTAGCAAGATTTAATTGAAGTCAAGGTATCACCAGGTGTCTATCGAACACTCTGATGTGTGGAACACTGCCTTTAAATACAAGGGCATTTTCAAATGGTCGGTCATGCCATTCAAATTGATGAATGCCCCTGTAACCTTCTTGAGACTAATGGATGACATTTTTCGACCCTTCACCAATGAATTGTTGGTGATGTATTTAGATGAAGTTTTAATCTTCAACTAGAGTTCAGAAGAGAACATCCACCATATTCAATAGGTCCTTCAAACCCTGCGACAACACATGTTATGTGCTAATTTGGAGAAATGCACTTTTTCCTTAACCCAGGTTCAATATCTGGGGTACATCATTTATCAAGAGGGTGTATGATCCAAAATGGATCTAGCATGGACTTCTAAGTCTATGAATTTTCCTCACATAGGAAAAATGAAATTCAAAGGATGCTCCTAGAAATAGTCTCATTGCAGATATCTCTTCATTCTGAATCTAATGCAATTTGAATGGGTTAAAACGGACTTCAGATGAAGGAGATATTGTAAAAAGAAAATTGCCCATTGTCATTTGAAAAGGAGGCATTTTATTATTAAATGGGGCTTAGGAGAAATAAAGGCTTTTTATATAAATATCACATCGGAAGAGGTGTAAAGGGCGAACTTAGACCAAAGGCTGGACGGACCCCTGATTAGCTATTTCTGATATATCACATCGAAGATAGGCCTACATGCGATATCGGAACCCCGGGTGATGCGATTAGCGATTGCGATGAGTGATTGCAATTGCGATCAGTCAATTGGGGGATTGGTGATCGGCAAAATCAAAGGGAAGACCCCCAGGGCCGTTGCAACAACGATATTGTGATATGCTGATATAGCGATGTGGCCGATAGTGATATGCCGACATTAGCGATCGATGATCAGTGATCCTCGATACAAAGGGCCAATGCACATTGTGATATGTGACTTGTGATATGTCGATAAAAGGCGAAGCCAATAGAGTTTATAAAAGCGATTGCATAACTTTTGAAATCTGGATTTATGGGATTTCTGTGTATTTCCCATGTATTGGGTTTTTTGGCCATACACCTATGTGATTGAATTTTGCAGTGACAGGACGAAACTGATATGTTTATCAATGCGATTGAATGCATTTTGAGTTCGGATTAAATGCTCCAGTGATGTGTATTCACTAGTTTTCCCTGTGTATTGCGTTACGTGTTTGAAAACAGGCTTTCTATAGGAGGAAGGCTAAATGGTTGGGTTTCCTCTGCCCGCCGGTTCATTGAAATGGGAAACTGAATCTTTTGTGGAAATGCGCGGTTTTCGATGATGGAGGACTGTAACCGATGTGTTACAAAAACACAAAGAGCTCAATTGATAGGGCAGGTGAGGGTTGCTAAGAATGCGCACAAAGGTCGAGGGATAACACACAAAGTAGAATTGATAAAGGGTTGCTGAGAGATAACCCAAAATCTCGTGAGAACCAAAACCAAGAGATAGAGCCAGAGTTAAGAGCCAGAGCCAGAGCCAAAGCTAGAGCCAAAGCCGAGAGCTAGAGTCAGAGCCAGAGCCAGAGCCAAGAGCCAGAGCTAGAGCTAGAGACAGAACCGAGAGCCAAAGCGAGAGCTAGAGCCAGAGCCAAAGCCGAGAGCCAAAGACAGAGAGCTAAATGGCTAGGGTTAAAAAAATGTTATTCTAAACCCATAGGTTCAGTTGTAAACCAATGGAGTTGAGTGTGGAACTTGCAAAAGAAAGATTAGAATAATCCTAGAGAGCCTAGTCGAGTTTACTAGAGCTCATGGAGACGTATCCCAAGAGGTTTGGATGAACTCCTAATTATATTGTTGTCTTATGTTTTTGTTGATTTGCTGCTTTATTTACTGTTATGTGTGTTTAAATATCATCATAAGAAAATATACATAAGCGCTTGAACAGTTTAAAAACAAGCACAAGCATACACCTATTTCAAGTTATTTATCAAGCGTAAGCATAGATATGGGGGAATATATAAGCATTGGATTCGGATAGGTTCTTATAAGCTTGAAAACAAGCCTTTAGTGCCCCATTTTAGATCAGGTGGTATGAGAGCGTTACATCAGAGGATTAGGATGATTAACCCCACCTTCAAAGAAGGTGATATTAGAACTGTTTATACCAGAGCAGATGGTATCATGATGCAGGTTATATCATATCAGAATGCTTCATTGACAAAGCAATCTATTTTCTTTCTTAACTTGAAACGTGTTCAAATAGTAGCAAGGCTTTTGTTGTTTGACAGTTTGTAAACTGAATGTTGTTTGAGTTTGGAAAGGTTCAGGGGAAGCTGTTGTTAGATAAGTCCAATAGAGGAGAAGAAGGAAGAAGGGTTGAACGCATTCTTCTTATCCCAAATTACCTTAAAGCAATCCTTGAAGCAAAGGAGGTTTGTTGCAAAAGGTTGCTTGAATAAGCTCTTTGTTAATCTTGTTTGAAGATATTTTGTTCATTTTGATAATGACTACTTCTACAAGTGAGTCCTTGAATTCTTCTTTCTTCACAAGATTCTTTGATGAAGACATGAAGCAAGACTTGTTCATCATGATGGACATGGTGAAAGAAATGTATGAGGATTGAAGGAAGAGCATCATACTTAGAGAGTAATTGAATTCCATGAAGGTAGAGAGGCAATTGCTTTTTGACAAATTGCAGGAAATGGAGAGGCAACTTCTTATTGCAAATATGAAGCTGGAAAGGATGCATGAGTTGGAGAGACAAATCTTTGTTGCCAAAGAAGCCTTAGTCAAGTATCAGCTTGAAGAAGAGGTAAATAATTCCAGTTTGTCTTCAATTTCCTATAAGAATGTTTATATTGGTTATTTTGAAAAACATACCAGAGGCATAAGTTCCAAGTTAAGGTCCAAGATGGGCTATGAAGGAAAAGACTTGGGAAAACATGCACAGATTATTGTTGAGCCAATAATGGTTGAGGAAAGGCCTAAGTATTTGGGTCTTGGCTATGGGAAACCTTATGGAGAAAGTTCCAAAGCTGCCATGAAGACAATTGAAACAATGCCAAGGAGTTTCATTTCATGTCTTCTACCTCAAGAGTGTGAAGATTGTATTCATGGGGAATGCAATAGCTTGGAACATCATTTGCAAGATGCAGGTGTTCATAAGCATATGCTTGAACCAGAGAGTTGTGGAAACTCTGAAACCATTAAAGAGGTTTATGGTGTTCCAAAGGGAGCTACTTCTTCATTCAATTCACCTCCTCATGAAGGAAATAAAGGTGAAAGAGAAAGGTATAAATCTGGTTCTAACCATATTCCTTTTGACTATGTTAAGCATGATGAATTTCCATATAAACATGGGAAAATAATTATATGTTCCTTTTCTGGTTTGGCTAACCATAATTTTTCTCGATGTTGGAAGAGAATATCACATACAGGAAACTTTTAAAGGAAAGGAAAGCAAGAAGCCAAAGGTCCATTGGACAAGGCAAATCATGTTGTCAAGAGGATGCACATGTGTTTCACTTACTGGCATAAGCAAGGACATATTGCTGTGAAATGTTGGACTCTAAATCCAACAATGCTTCCATGAAGCTTGAAGAAGGTGGAAAGAGAAAATGGCAGGAATGGAAAGAAAGATTCGATGGTTGATGTGTTTCAGGATGATTCACATGTTGATGCAGGTGTGCAGACAAAGGAAGGACCTTTGAAACAGATTAGTAAGAAATGGTTAGAGTTCTTATCCAATTAAGGTTGCATGTCTTTTGATAATGCATCTATTTGCATTTCTTTGTTAATGAGATGCAAGTTTCAAGTTTTACCAAGAAGGTGAATGTAAAAAGTTGAGTAGGAGACTCACTTTATTGCTACAACATTATATTCATTTTAGCTTCAAAACTACAGTGTGCTTAAGCAAAAGTTGAAGCATGAAATGCATGCATGAGAATCATGTGCATGAACATAGGGATGTTAATGATATCCCTGTATTTGGACATGTATGTGTAATTAACTTGAAGGGTTGATTGCTTTGGCATGCATGTAATGTTAATATTGATATGGAAAAATTTTATTTGGTCTCCAAGATGGAGACAATGATGAAGTGTTTCATCTTTGAAAAAGATGTAAAGACATGCTTGACTTAAAGGGTCAATTGTTTTAAAGGCAAGTTTTGTTGGCTTGTTATCTAGTCAATCATTTGTATGTAGATGTAAAGACATGGAGGTGTTCACAAGTTATGAAATCTGTTTCTTTTGTTGAAGCAGGAGTTTAGGTCATCCGGTTGTTGTCTGTAATCCTGTTCTTGTTAACAGTTGTTGTTGACATTATGTGAAATAGGTACCAATGAAAATTTTGTGAAGTGGATATAACTTCACATTGCTTTCGACAACTTTGGATCAATGATCAAGGTAGAGAAGTTCAAACTACCTTCTATGACCTTCTCAGCAGGAGTTTTGCATGAAATCAAGGAGGACAATGTTAACAGGAGGAAAACAGTTCTTCCCAGAAGGACAAGCACATCTAGGAAGGAAGTGTTCAAAGGCTTTGGTTCAGAGGCACTAGCCATGCAGGTAAGTGTATGAAGGCTAAAAGAAGAGGGTGATGTACTCTCATCTACTGTTCAGATCAGTATATCAGAATTTTGGAGACCAAAAGCTTTTTAGTGGAAAGGCATGATCCAAAATGGATCTAACATAGACTTCTAAGTATCTAAATTTTCCTCACAGAGGAAAAATGAAAGTCAAAGGATGCTCTTGGAAGTAGTCTCATTGCAGAGATCTCCTCATTCTGAATCTAACACAATTTGAATGGGTGAAAATAGACATCGGATGAAGGAGATATTGTAAAAGGAAAATTGTCCATTATTCTTTGAAAAGAAGGAATTTTTTTATTAAATGGGACTTAGGAGAAATAAACACTTTCTATATAAATATCGCATCGAAAGAGGTGAAAAGGGTGGACTTAGACCAAAGGTTGGACAGACCCCTGATCAGTGATCTCCGATATATCGCATCGGTGGCAGGCCTACATGAGATATCGGAACCCCGGGTGAGGCGATTAGTGATTGCGATGAGCGCTTGCAATTGGGGTCCGCGAATTGGTGATCGACATAGTCAAAGGGAAGACCCTAGGGGCTGTTGTGATAGTGATATTGTGATATGACAATATCGTGATGGGGCCAATAGTGATACACTAATATTGGCGATCAGCGATCAGTGATTGGTGATCCCCGATACAAAGGGCCAATGCACATTGCGATATGCTGATAAAAGGCAGACCCAATAGAGTTTATAAGCACGATTTTGTAACTTTTGAAATCCAAATTTATGGGATTTCTGTGTATTTCTTGTGTATTGGGGTTTTTGGCCATACGTTACTCGATTGTGATTTGCAATGACAAGGCAGACTCAATAGGTTTATCAATGCATTTGAATGCATTTTGAGTTTTGGTTAAATGCTCCAATGATGTGATTTTGCCAGTTTTAATTATGTATTTCGCTACGTGTTCGAACGCAGGCTTTTTGTAGGAGGAAGGGAAAATTGTTGGGTTTCCTGTGCCTGCCGATTCATTGCAGTGTGAAAATTATTCTTTTGTGGAAACACATGGTTTTCCATGGTGGAGGATTGTAACTGATGTGTTACAAAAACACATAGAGCTCAATTGACAAGCTGGCTAAAGGTTATTGAGAATGCATGCAGAGGACAAGGGATAATATAGAGAGCATAATTGACAGAGGGTCGCTTGGAGGTCGAGCGAACCCAGAAGCCCATGAGGGCTAGAGCCAAGAGCCAAAGCTAGAGTGAGAGTCAGAGCCAAGAGCCAGAGCCATAGCAACAGCTAGAGCTAAGAGCCAGAGCCAGAGCCAGAACTGAGAGCCAGAGCTAGAGATAGAGCTAGAGCCGAGAGCCAAATCCAAGAGCCGAGAGCCAGAGAGCCAAATGGCCAGGGACAAAAAATTGGTATTCTAAACCCATAGGTTCAGTTGTAAACCAATGGAGTTGAGTGTGGAACTTGTAAAAGAAATATTACATAATCCTAGAGAGCCTAGTTGAGTTGACCAAAGCTCACGGAGACGTACCCCAAGAGGTTTGGGTGAACTCCTAATTATATTGTTGTCTTATGTGTTTGCTGATTTGATGATTTATTTACTATTATGTGTGTTTAAATATCAGCATAAGTGAATATACATAAGCACTTGAAAAGTTTAAAAACAAGAACAAGCACACACCTATTTCAAGTTATTTAATTCCACATTTATCAAGCATAAGCATAGATCTGGGGGAATATATAAGCTTTGCAGTGGGAGAGGTTCTTGTAAGCTTGACAAGAAACCTTTAGTGCCCCATTTCAGATCAGTGTACAGGTAGACCCATCCAAGATACAAGTCATTCAGGATTGGCCATCCCCAACCACTCTAATAGAGCTTCGTAACTTTTTGGGTCTTGCCAATTTCTACTGCAGGTTCATGTTGGGGTTGTCTCATATCACTTGGCCTTTAAGTCAAGTCAGAAAGCGCAAAGCAAAAGAAAAGTTTCTTGGGTCTAAAACCCAATATCAGGGATTTTCTAATTTGAAGCATCGCCTCTCCTCTGTACCAACGCTCACATTGCCAGACCTGCAACAACCATTTGAGATTGAGAAAGATGCCTTTCACTATTTTATTTGTGTTGTTCTTACTCAGCATGGGCATCTAGTGGCTTACCACAATGAGACACTTTCAGGCACAGTCCGCACGTATCCCACTTACAACAAACAAATGAATTATATTGTGTAGGCCTACCAGCAATGGAAACATTACATTCTAGGGAACGAAATGGTCATCCACACAGACCACTGACACCTCCAGCTCATACAGACAAAGGGGAAGTTGTAGAATGATCGCCATAAAAAATGGTCCACCTACCTGCAAGAGTTCCATTTGAATATTAAGTATAACAAGGGCAACACCAATAATGTTGCTGATTGCCTCAGCTGACCACTCGTCATGGCGTTGATCACTATGCTCGAACCTTGTGGAATGAGACATTAGGGTGCCCGCATCTTCACAAGATCTATCCAAAATTTGGCAACACATACCAGACATTATTGGAAGCATATGTATTCCTTCAAGCGAGTGTTACTAGATGATTTGGGAGGTGCACTACAGTCAAGTCGCTAGACATTTCGGAGAAGAGAAAAGAGTGGCAGTATTACAAAATTATTTTGATTGGTCGAAACTTCGTCAGGATGTTAGGAAGTACATTAGATACTCCACCACCTAGCTCATTTCCAAACCAACCATTAAGAAGAAAGGCTTACTCCATGGATTACATGTTCGGCCTTCTTTCTACTATGCACAACAATTATTGTCTTTTTGTTGTCATCGATATATTTTCCAAGATGGATATCATGGCTTCTTACAAGAAGAGCATCATAGCAAAGGGGACTGCTAAGCTCTTCTTTGAGAAAGTGTGGGTACATTTTAGGATCCCATAGTCTATTGTCCCAGATCAGGACAGTAGATTCCTAAGTGCATTTTGGTCCAGTCTCTACTTGATGCTGGATACAAAACTTACTAATTCCAAGGCTTTTAATCCCCAAACTGATGGCCAAAAAGAGGTTGTCAACAGGATGATTGTACACATTCTATGCATGTACAACTCGAAGCATCCACGCATGTGGGATGACAGTCTCCCTTATGTCCAACATAGCTACAATAGATCTCTCTAGATCTCAACAGGCCCTAGCCCCTTTCAGGTAGGGGTGGGGTTTCAGCCATCATGTCCCATTGATTTGGCCAAACCATTTGCAACCACTCAGGAAAATTCAACTCACATCTAGTCTAAAGCTGAAAGGGCTAATAGCTTGATTGAGTGCATTTAGAAGATCCACCAATAGATCCATGATATATTGTACAAATCCATTGCTAAGTATAAGCAACGCCATCATCAACAACCAGTGTTGCATAAGGTCCAGGTGGGCGAAAAAGTTTGGCTACATTTGTAGAACAAGCGCCTCGCTAGAGCCCACCGCAAGCTTCACCTGATCTGATATGGACCATAAAACATCACCAAGGTTGTTGGTGACAATCCCTTCAACTCAACATCCCATCATTCCTTGTTCTGTAGCCAGTGTTCAATGTAGACCAAATTCAGCCATACTTTCCACTATTATTGGACACATACGGCATTGTAGAATAACTCACACCAGCAAATCTCAACCCACACTACATGGAATAGGCCACAACTGATCAGATGATGGACACATAGGTCAAGAACACTTGCCAACAAAGAAAGCCACTATATTGAGTTCTCAAAGTAGGCCAACTCTTTCACCAGGGAATGTGGTTCACCATGGCCCAGGTTCAACAGAAATTTCCTCACCTCATGGAGCCTGTTCATGTAATGGGGACCATTGATTTCTAAGGGAGGAGAAATGATCCAGGCGGATACTAGTGTCCACCCACATATCCCACCTAGACCCTCCAGTCAGTTTCATATGTTTCCTTGTTTATCTTAGCATTTACTATTTTTAGCATATTTTTGGGTCCTGAACTTCCAGAGAAGTTTGGACCCCCTAAACGACATTCTTTTAAGGTCTGCTACAAGTCCATAGCCATGTGTAGGGACTTGTTAAAAGAAATGTATCACTAAGAAATACCTTTCCAGCAAGGTATCATACGCGACAAACAAAGATAATATGACCAAGTTACGGCCCTCGGAAGTTGGCTGCCCAACTAACCCCAACGAGGCCCACAAAATATTGGCTTTACATCTTCCGAGGTAATGGTTTTGGTTGTTTAGGTTTTTCTCGTGTTTTTCAATAATAAATGTTCCCTTGAACCTCATTGTAACACAATTCAGTTAGCATGTAGCTGCCAAATCTCTTCTTAGAGGCAAGCTACCATCACCCAGGCTATCTTATTTCCATTATGTTTTTAAGCATAGTTCAATATTTTTCTATTAATGAAATGAAGTGCTTTTGTACTAAATCTCTATATTTATGATTATATCTGTAATTTGTTATGTTCTTATTTAAGTTCAGATCATGGGCGCTAAAAACAAAGCCATCTTTTAAATATATTGAAACCTCTTTTAAAAAATAGAGGGCTCATGTGCTCCCTTTTAAAAAAAAATAGAGTGGAGAAAGAATGTTGTGCTCATATGCTTCTTAGCAACACACATTAGTATGAATAATAATTCTATACACCCACTATTGTAAATGACCACCTTCCATTGTTTGATTAGTTGGTCACTATAGGAAGAAAGAAAATAAACACATAGTTGCAAAATAGGACGAGGACTATCCAGACCTGTATATGATTATACTAATGAAACGTGGAAGAAACTTTCAGTGTTACCAACTAGTTCCTTGACCTATTTTCTCCTTTGAACAATACCACCACATTCCTCGATAGCATCAAGCAGCATTGCAATTCCAAAAATTGAACTTTGTGAAGATTGCCTCCCCCAATGCTCCTCCTCTTAGGAGATAAAGGTGATGCTCCAAAGATGAAAAAGAACATGTCATTGGTATATTACCAGGAACAACAGACTTCGATGGCCTTTCATATGGATCCTTCGATCGTATCTAATCCAGCTTAGATCCTCATTGGGAAATAGCGCTATTGTTCTAATGGTGTGGTCGAACCAAGTAAAAAACTTCCCGCTGCAAATGCCCTTGCATGGAGGATGATAACACTAATTGTCCATATCAAAGTTTGATGCGAAGACCTATAAGCCATTTTAGTGCAAAACAACAATTTGGAGAATTTTATTTTGTAACACGTAATAAAATTTCAAATTTTGGCAACCGTACTTCTATGATCGGCCGGATTAAGAGAACGAGGTTTCCTACAACAATGCTTTGCCTCCGCTGGTACAAGTGGTTTAATAATAAATAAGGATGGTTAAATCTATCATACAATGGCTCCAGAACAAGATCAAAACATTCAAATGGCAACAAGGTAGCAGCAGATCAAGTCTCGATCTTCAACATAATACCCACACAAACCAATCCTTTGAGCCACGGAATATAGTCATAGAAGCACATTTTTTCAACTTGGTGCCACTAAATAAAAAACCCCGACCTCTATGAAGATCACACATACTTCCCTGTGATTCCATGTTAGCTCCAGTTCTGACACTGTGGACATCATGAAAATGCTCAAGTGAAAATTCATGCGACATGGAATCACATGCCTCTCCACCAACTTTGTGACTCTCTTCAACAGGCTCTACACAAAATGTCCATGCAATGGACAACACTCCCTTAACAAATGAAACTCTGACCTCTGATCTCATTCTCTGATACCACCTAGAAAAATAGGAAGACATAATCGAAGGAGAGAAACTAGTAGTCCTCAAGTTAGGAGACCGTGAGGTTGCCCACAATGCTGGCTCAATTCATTGAATTCACAAATCAATCAATATAACCTTATACGATGATGTTTAGTTAGGGAGATGAAACAACCAACTAGAAAATAGGAACTACTTCCTAATTAGAAACACAATCTTAACAATTACAGTTTCTCCATTATTTTCTATGTTTTAAATCATATTGATTTGATTTTATATATAGTCTGTATTAATTATTTATATATTAGGTTGAAAGAGGAATTTAGTAAATTAATGGTATAACGGTTAGGGATTATGGTAAGATAATAAGGATAATCATTAAAGATAAGGAAAATATCAATTTGCAAAGAGAGAAGGATTACAATGGGATAGTTCTAGAGGAGATGGTGAGAATCCATTTTCCATTGATTTTCCACCATCATCTCTATTTAGGTTTATTGGGATTCTTACCGATCTCTGTAGCATTCTTTAATTTCTTGTGGTGGTAATGGTAAATCCTAGCCAAGATACTTGAATTTTCAATGAAAAAGTGATGACTGGAATTTAGGGAGTGCACTGCAAGAGCAAAAGCGATTGTGTTTTATGTTAGTGGGAGCTCTTGAACTCTAATTTTTATGGAGTGATCAGTTTCTCCCGCATAGGATTTACCATAGGAACAAGGAATCAAGTACACAACTCTTTTATTGGTGGGGTCAATTAGAGCTTTAATGAAGCTAAGTTGGTTATGGATATTGATGCAGGAGCATCTGGTCGACAGGGCGCAGACCGAGAAAAGGCAGACAAGGTTTCTGAAGAAGATTGGGAGAAGTGAATATTTCAACAAATGGACAGCAAGACTGTCAGAGTTTTTTTTTTGTTATTTTTGTTCTTCAAGGATTAACTACAGTATTTAGTTTATTAGCTTAAGTGTCTTTTTAACTTGTTCCGTTTCAATTGTAATAACAGGTCCTAACTAGAGTTGTTAAGGGCTTGTAGTTATAGGCTTTAAATTTAGATTATTAAAGAATTAGACAAAAAGACCATAAATCAATGTAAAGCATCAAACCTTACGGGACAGAAGGAACAGACAAACTAACAATAGCCAAGTCACATAACTGGAGTAACTGTCAAGTAAACTGTAATCTGGAACTAACAAACAGTTGCCTAACTGCTGAGCTATTGTATAAGAAGACAGAAAAGATACATGAGAAAGGTTCTGGAGTGTAACATTGAAAAAGAGAAATAGCATAATACAATTCATTCCTTCATATATTGTTCAGTGCATTCTAAAATTTCCAGATTGTGAATTTATGTCCTCGAAGATAAAACATGCATATACAGTGAATTCTTTTCATTCCATCTAACACAAATAAGAACCGTGACAGAGTTTCACACAAAATCCACGCACATTCATCTATATTCATTTTCTGTTTACATTCACATATTGCAAAGTAGCTATTATAACCAAGTATCATTACTCCGAAAGGCAAACGCGCACATATATCAAATTCTGTTCATGAAAATACATTGCAGGTCGACACAGTAACAGGGCAATCCAACCACAAGCGCTTCACGACCAGCCGAAGCCGAGGTCAAGTGGAAAGCGAAAGGAGTCGGGCTAACAAGCAAGAAACAACGGTCCTCAAACCACTGGTAAGCAACAACACCGAAGTCCCAAAATTATTACATTCACTGTGTAAAAATATTGCCGGTCATAAAACTGCCAACGGCCAAGCAAACAAGAACCCAGAAGATTTCCTAAGCACTACTACAGGATGACCGAGTAACGAGAGAGCAAAGGACCGAGCCATTAACTGAAAGCTACCATGGAAACCCTCTGAATTACAGAAGTGGTTGAAACCTCACGCAGACCTGACTCATTATCAAATATAGACAACCATAGCAAGCAATTACAGTGCAGACCAAAAGCCACAGAAAAGGGTCGATTAGAAACAGAGCTACCCGGAGGATAGACGGTCGAATCTCCTGCAAGGCCACGGGACCAGTTACCTGCAACCACCATAACACAATATTGTTAGGGTCGCGGACGTATTCAAGTTCATGCAACAACAAATAGCTCAGTGAAAACAAATAGAAAGAGCAGAGGGAGAAAAGACCCGTATATGGCCAACGGGGTGGAGCCTTACCTGCTGTAACCAGACCCATAAGTCGCAGAAGCTCAGTGACAACCTGACCACAGAGGAGCTGTGAAGGGTTAGTCGGAATTCGAGTTGAGAACAGAAGCATACAGCATGAAACAAAACCCTCACCTGAGCAAACGAAGTTGAATGATGGGTTGAAACCAGAGACGGAGTTGAAACCCTGAGCTTCCCACCGAGACGGAGCCGAGCCCCTGAACAAAACCCATATACAGAGCCGAATACCAGAGCAGAGCCACAGAGAGCGAAGCGTTACAAGGAAAATGACCAAATGAGCGCGAACTAGCCGAGGAAAAGGGCCAAGGAGGAATTAGGGTTTGCCAAATCCCGAGACGGACAGGTGGAGTGTGGAGAGGCGGAGAAGTACAGAAGGGTGATTAAATATCACCAAACTCATAAAAGCGCAATCAAACAATATCCATTAACGAAATAATCACGCAGGTCCACATCGGATTTGGGAGTGTGGGACACGTGGGCTAGGTCCCCATCAGATATTTTTTATAGGTTTAAATGTAGTGGGGATGTTTTTCTTTCTAAGGATATTTGAAATTTTGTGAGTTGTTCCATGAATGTAAGGGAGACAAATTTTGGAATTGCTATTGTTAATATCATATTTTGATTTAGGTCATTTATTGAAATTTTTAAAGACATTAATAACTTGGTGTTTGGTGTATCCATTTTTCATAAAAATATCAAGAAGATGAGTTTCCTCATTGACCAAATGGTTTTTATCCAAAATTATCAGAGATCTTGTGGTTAAGGTATTTAGAAACACAATCTTTTGGTTTAGATGGTGGTGGAATTTTACATGGAGGTATTGTTCAATATGTGTAGGCTTGTAAAAAACTTGATTGGAGATGAATTCATCTTGATGCATAGAATTTTTGAACAATTATTAAGAAATTATTAGTAACTTCATTTAGTGCTTTTGATACAATTTGAAATGATCTTCATTGAAATTTATATAAATCTATCAAGATTATGTTAGGTTCTATTGAGGTATTGAATATGAACAAGATATTTTTATAACAAAAAGACCATTGTGTAGATCAATTTTTTGTTTCGTTTTGTAAATCGATAGTTTCTATTAATTATAAAAATGATACATCTTTGAAATCTTATCAAAGCCATACCAATGCCCTCAATCCTACAAGATTTGTTGGCCAAGCTATACAAATAGAAAATGGTTGACCAAAATAAAAAAAAGCTACGATTTCTCAAGTAGATCACCCATATTGCCCAAAAAAGACTAAGAACCAAAATACAACCCATAACCGTATTCAACCCATATTTCTTCTTGTAGCTTGGTATACATGACCATTGCCATGTTTTTCATGGAAAGCTTCTTGCACATGTGCCTCCAAGTGTTCCACTCTCCCCTCTAGATGATCCATACGCTCTTGAAGATGTTTTTATCCATGACAAAGGGAGTCTATTTGGTCCAAGATTTTCCATTAGTTGTGATGGATATTTTTCATGAATGCAACTATCTCATTTTTGTCTTTATGACAATCCCTTACCATCTTCTCCATTAAAGATATGACATGGTTAAGATGTTCCTCCAAGGAGTTGCTCAACCACCTATCCTAAATCATTTACCTTTCTTTGATTCCCACGCCCTAGCCACAAGGTCCCACTACCCATCTTACCTGACCTTATTGATGCTCCATGCTCCCAAACCTCAGCACATGACCCAAATATCTCCATAAACTTCCTCCCAACTCACTAAACCAACTACCCTAGACCCTCTGCATTTTGACCAACACCAAGAAATATATAATAGTGGGAGGTCAGAAACTGGGAATGCCACTGACAATTAGCCATACACAAGCCCAAAAATCCACACAATGACCAAGATTCATGTCCTACCAATAATGAATCTATAAACAAAAGAATAAAATAACAATTGACTGAAAGAGTAATTTATATTGTACGCTCTTAACCATTTCCATAAAAACCCCCTAAATTGGAATTAGAAAGTGTCCATGCCTTTGCACACCAACATTTCCAATACAGGGGTTACAGAGGGATCAAGGACCAAATATTCCCACACAAATTGTCTATCCAACCCTAACCAACTTATACCAAACAAAATTAACCCACATATATGGAACTTGTCTATAGAAAAAAATAAAGAAAACAAAGTTGTTACCTCTGTCGAACACACAAGCGACCCCTCTACCCTTGGCATGGTCTCTGTGCTCTGAAGAAGGTGTCAAATTCTTCAAACAAATTCAATCTTAAGCCTCAAGTGTGTTGTGCTCTACATATAGCAAGTATGGAGCAACAAAATATTCAAAAGTGTTGTACATCGTGTTTTGAAAAGTAAAGAAAGAAGATGGTGCTCATTTGCATATGGCAACATTCCAAACTAGGGGATATTAGTGAGGGCTCTTCCTAAATTTACCATTGACATCAACTTCTATACTTCTTACACAACATTCATGTACATATATTATATACTTAAGATAATCCATGACAGGACACGCCCCCCTACAAGCTCTTAAGATTTTGTAAACATCTCCATATGCAATGTAGTTGCATGAATAAAATCTCTAAGTGCACCTACACCTAAAACTTCAGTTTTAATAAATATATATGCTATATAATTCTATGTTCACCGAAGATTGATAAGTTTCCATGGGGCGACATGAATTAGTGCATCCTAATTAACGCGCTTACAATTCTGTTTGAAACAATTCGATGGTTTGCATTCCTATTCAAGTGATGAATGTTTTATATTTGGTCGTGTGTCAACCTCAATCGAGTAAAAACACATTGATAGCATTGTTTCCGTTCAATGGTTTTTTGAACACGAACTTGAGTCCTTCACAATTTTGAAATAATATATTGAAATAAACAAATAAATAAATTTTGAGGCCAAGGGTTATCTACGTGGAGTTTTTGTTCTTAAAGCACCTTTTCTATTCAGAGGTTATGGGTTCAATTTTCTTGACACTCTAAGAGTTAGACCCTGTGATTAAGCCAATAAGAAGTGATCCCTTCAAATAAATCTATTATGTAGGTGACACTCTGTGATTAAGCCAATAAGAATTGATCCCTTCAAATAAATCTATTATGTAGGTGACAAACATACTCTCTCTCTCTCTCTCTCTCTCTCTCTCTCTCTATATATATATATATATATATATATATATATATATATATATATATATATATATATATAATCTTCACTTATCTCTAAAATCATGCAGAAATGAAAAAACAAAACAATCCATGAAATAATGGGCTTAGACAATAATCCCCATTACACCAATCTCATGAAAACATGAATTATGATATAAGGAGAATTTTCAAATATTTTGCACTTGAGTATTATTACACTAATATCAATGTTATTTAACAAAAATGCATAAAATTATTTAAAAGTGAAGAAAAATAATAGAAAATGGAATAGATGGAATATCACAATTCATATTGTTGTTATGTCAATTACGAGTTCTTTTTTATATTGATTAGGTCCATTTTGAATAGATTCATATATAAACTTAATCAAGAATAGACAAGTTATCACTTATCTTAATAGGTTTTTTTTATTAGAAACAAAATCATTAACGAAATTTTGTGTGAAACAAAAGAAAAGTATGAAACATGCTTATGAAAAGCTTTTAATTAAACCTATACAACATTAATGTATTGCTCACATACTCTCATTCCATTCTTATTGGCATGTTTTTCCACTGAGAATATATTACCATAATATAGATCCCATGAAGTACATACTAGAAGTGATTAAGATAACCAATATTCTCAAATAATAATAAAATATTAAAATAGAAATCATATAACATGTTAGATTTATCAATATGTTACATCCTTTTATGAAGAGGGAATATTATATTACCAGAAGAAAGAGAAATTACATTATTTTCCAGGCTTTAGAGGATGCCTAATGTTTCCTTTTCAAGTTATCATGTTTCTTTTTCAAGTTATCATTGAACCATACATTTGCAGTGAATCTCACTCGTATGTTTGTAATACCATTACACTTTACACCCATAATCCATGGCTAATAATTTTGGTATTTTGTAAAGTGAAAGTCCATACAAATTTAAGAAAGGAATTTACATCATGTTGACTTAGGATTGAAGATATTAAATATTGATATTAAACATCATACTAATTATCATATCATCAAATACAAAATGCATTTGAAACATGAATTCAATTAGGGTTTCAAAAGGATAAGGTGTCTCTTGAAAGATTACATTAAGTAACACTTAAAATGGTGAATTACAATGTCAGGATTCCTTATCTATAAGTTTGTGTTGGAGTTTATGTCATGAAAAGGTACACCATATCAAGGAATAGATGAAATGCAACAAAATAGAAATGCTTTTGTCCTCATAAGTCACACAAAAATAATAAGTATCAAATCCTAAATATTTTTCATCATCCACATCCACCCTTGTATATTATGAAAGTTAGAATTCTCTCATAACATAGAGACTTGAACTCAATAAATCCTTAATCATCTCACCCTTATTTTAAAATTTTAAAATGTCCATTTCCTTTCATAAATAACAAGTAATAATTTCAAAATTTACATTTAAAAAAACAAAAAATTAAAACACATTTGAAAATAATAATAATACTAATAATAGCTATCCATAGGGTTTTGGGTTCTCTGTTCAGGCACTCCTTGATGTGAAGTCAAGGGTTCAATTCCCTGCCCCAACTGGAGTGATATATTGGACATCATAAAGATGTAGTCCCACCAAAACATATCAAAAAAAATAAAAATATAGTAGCTATATAAATAAACAAATTTATGTAATGAAGAAATTACAAAATTATATGGTTATTTTATACAATTTCAATGGGCCTAATGGTTTAGAGCATGTGTTTCCTCCTAAAAAATCAGAGGTTCAAAACCGTAGAGTAGTAAAGTATGTATACCTTCATAGACTTAGCAGTGAAATCACTACATAAAATAAAACCACTTTATAAAATTTTAAACAAAATAAACTTATATATATCTTCATTCATTAGATTCCATTACATGTATTAGATTTCAGTGTCATAAAATTTTACACAAAATAAACTTATATATATTCTAATTCATTACATTCCATTACAAGTATTACCTTCCATTGTCAAGCCCATCTCATGTGAATTGCCATTTGTTTTAATTTTTTACTTACATTTCTAGTGGGCATGCATGTTCAAGCCCATCTCATGTCAATTGCTATTTGTTTTAATTTTTTAATTACATTGCTCGAGAGTGTTCTTATAGTACTGAACATAAATGGTGCGATTGAAGGTTTGGATATCGTTAGAAAATTTATTTCAGAAAATTCAAAGGTGTTTAACATTTTATTTGGCCACCCGGGCAGTATTAAATGCTGTTGCTTTTAGCGAGGAATATGTAGGTTATAGGATTTGAAAGAATAAAATTAAATGTTTTTTTGGACGAGTGGATCGACAATACTATTTAGAGATAAAAGGTTACAAACTTCATCCATTATTAAATTTGATACTTTCAACCACTTCAAGATCAGCTAATGAAACTATTTATAATGTCCAAAGAGAAATAAAGTCCAAGGAGAGCAGGAACAAAATTGTTAAAGTAGGTGTGAGATTGTCAATGTCTTCCGACCCAGGAACTGTAACTGTATGTTTTGATGGAGGAAGCTACGGATATCCATTTTATTTTATTATTAATGGTAGTGTGTACGGTTTTCAAGAACGGGATTGTAGTCAATGGATGGTAGGAATGATATTGTAAAAGTTTTAGTTACACGATTTGATCGAAGAAGATATTATATTTAGTTTCATGACTTTTTACATGGTTTTCATTATCATGAGAATTGTAGTCCAGGGATGGGACTCTTAAAAGTTTGAAATAGTGGAAGTGTTATAATATATGAATCTGCTAAGGGAATCGTAAATATTTTAATGTAAAATGTATAAATTGGTTTTGATATTTGAAGTAATAATAAAAATGTGAGGTACATGATTCCAATACGGCTGTAGTAAATTATTTAATATAATTTATTTGGGTGTAATAATATATTTGACCAGGATTTTTTTTATGGCGCTAGGTCTGTATTTAAATTAGACTTTTTCAATAGTGAAAAATTCAATACTTTTTATTATTGGATTTGATTTTTTTTTAGGTTATTTGAAAGAACAAAGATAATTTGATAAAATTTGATCCACTTTTATATATATATAGAGTCTCTATTCAGGCGATAACATATTTAATTATTACATCAAGTTATTCCATAACTTTCACAATGAAAAACAAGAAAAAAGATTCTTTACTTTTCACTATTAATCTATGGCTTTTAAATAAATGTTAGTAAATTTATTTACATTATTTCCAAAATGTTTAATTTATAATTTATAAGCATTTTGATGTATTAAAATACTTTAAAATATAAATATAAGTAAATAATAACTATATTTTATTCAAAGTTTAATAGATTTCCAAAAATTTAATTGGAGTTAACTATAAAACCATAGGGTTATATGGTAATAAAATTTGGTTAGTATATAAATAATTAAAATCAAGTGTAATATGTTTAATTAAAAAGTTATTTTTAGTGAAAGATATACACTAGAAACCTAATATTAGTTTATATATTTTTATATTATTTATTTATAGATAGAAATTCCTCTTACATATAGATTTAAAATTTAATTTAAATAAAAATTGCATAAGCTAACTAAACTTAGTTGAGTGGAGCGCGTAAAGAGCTATAATTAACCAAGAGATAAAACGTAGTTACAGAGCCATGGCCCCAAGAGGGGGTGACAAAAGATGGAATCCATCCCCACAGTTGCTCTTCCCTTTGAAGAACCCTGTAAAGTGGCATTAAACCTAGTGGAACAAGGGCTTATTGGATAGTTCACATGCTTATGGCCCTCGCCTAAGGCTGTAGAAGCCTGGGTACAAAGAAACTGGTGACCATTATTCAAGGAAAGAATAAAAAGCCATTTCGTTGGAAGATGATTCTTTGTATTCATATTTGAAGCAATAGAAGACAAGAATATTATATTCAAGAACACTCGTATCTCATGGGGCCGCAAGGTCTTTATCTGAATCAATGGACACCAGACTTCGATCTAACTCACGATATGCCCTCAGCTTTTATGGTTTGGGTGCAATTGCCCCATCTACTTCTACACTGCAGGAACCCTAGATCCTTAGAAACCACAGGCAACAAACTTGGTAAATACATCAATCGACCAGAAACAAGAGATCAATACTCTTGTGCGAGAATTTGTGTATAAGTAAAGCTAGAGGAAGGTCTCCCTAAATCTATAAAACTCACGCTGGCTGACTGGACACACATACAAGTGCTAGACTAGGAACAACTCCCATTTAAATACCAGCACTGCAATGGCTATGGACACTTTTCCAAGCACTGTAAAAAGAAAAAAAAGGATGGAATCAAGAAGGAGAAAGGAGATCAATGGACTCAGGTACAGAAATCGAGAACAACTAAGTAGAACAAAAGGAACAAAGGGAAAGCCTTGTCCACTGGGAGGGGTGCTCCCCCTAAAGCCTAAGTTGAAGGAAGCACAACCCCTCCAAGAGCAGACATACCCACAAATCCCTTTGAAATACACAACACACCAGAAAAGCTTTAAGATCTAGTAGACAAAGAGGTTGAACAATAGGTTGACAATATGGAAGAAAACAAAAGGCAAGAGGAAATAGCCCCTCCCCAAACCAAAACCCCAAAAGGTGCCTCTAGCTCCCCATCCTATGTAGATATGACAAGGAAGAAGACCCTAGAGACATCAGGATTCTTAGAAGATGAAACAAATGAGAGGCCCTCAAAAAGAGTGGGAAGGAAATATCATAGAGAGGCCAGAGAAGAGAGCAGAGATACAAAAAATGCAAGGAATTCAAGCCACTATAGAGATGTCTATCAGCAAAAATACCAGAAAACCTAGATAGAATTGTTCCCATCCTGCAAAACCTAGATAGAATTGTGCTAGTTATGAGATAGGGTCATGCTCTTGGAGCCCGACGATTCCACTTGATCGTTGCCGCTAGCACCATCTTCACATTCCCGACACACCAGTTAATCCACTATACAGAGCTAACTATTAGGAAGACAATAATCCTCTAGAAACTTGGCAACTCCCAATCACTGTCGTCACCATGGCACTGCCATCTTTTATAGAGATGCTCCTTACCCCAAATCAACTAGAAATAAACCTTTCCTTCACATAGTGGATGCCAACCCAGTCTATCCCGACAAGGCCCAAGAAAAACAAGGAATTGGACTCCATTATACACAGCAAATCATAATTTCCCAAAGAAAATAAAGAAACCACAAATTATGTCACACCTATGACACCTCTTTCATCATCGATCACGAGGCCAAGAATAGTTCCAACAACAAACTTGAGCATTGAAATGAAATCCTGACACCTTCCTCATCCCACCTATCAACACGTT
Source organism: Pinus tabuliformis (assembly GCA_031772625.1). NCBI lineage: Eukaryota > Viridiplantae > Streptophyta > Pinopsida > Pinales > Pinaceae > Pinus > Pinus tabuliformis. The sequence continues at coordinate 691,507,933 of CM062818.1, forward strand.
ATGACTTCCCTTTCCCAATGCACCATAAATACTCACACCAGTGAGGTATAAGGCTCATGTATGTTATTCCCTCATCTGTATAGGAAGAGGGCACTGAGAGATATGACCCTCCCTAGCGACCCATTTTTCACACCTCATGGGGACCGATGGCCACGTTAGTCTTAGTTGTCACTCCAATCAGGAAAGTGGCCTCCTCCTCAACTATTTTCCACAGATCTTCCAGGTGGCCATCTCCATAGGATGGAGGCAAGTCTTACTACATTTCCAGTCCCTGTAACTCACAACCCCTATTTTCTAGGAGGTCCACTACCTTGTTACCTTTATGATCAGCGTGCTACGTGATCACGTAATAAAAAAATGAAAGGTGGCATTGGATGTGTTAACCTATCAATTCCAAGCACCATATTTTAATTACATTTTTCGAGGGTGGTCAGTTAACAAGGTGCTAAGGCATAGAGATTTCTATGTGAGAGTCCTGAGTGACCTTTAGTTTTTGTGATTTTGAGATCCTTGGCCATTTTTAATCCTCACTCCAAGGCAAGTTACGGTGCCACGTTATTTATTGCATTTCCACACGGAGCTGCATATAGCCTAGTCACCTCCCCTTTATCATTTAATATGATTTCCCCAAGCCCCACTTTCCCAAGGTTTCCCTTAGATACTACATTGAATTTAAGTTTTTGGAATCCATGTGGGGGGGTTGGAACATGATGGAGGACACCTGCTTTGATTGCGAGCATCGAGGAGGAGGAGGGATAGAGGAAGATTGAGAAATACCTAGCACCAAGAGGATGGGTTGGTACCATCCCTCCGCTTTCCAATCATCGTCCTCCCATTGGACGATGGTGAGGGTCTCTTGGATGTTACGCTTGATAGTTATCTAGATAGTGAGGGGATGAAAAGGTTCTAAATGGAAGATTACTCTATTCCTTGCTTTCGAAATGTTCCATACTAATAAACACTATGAGAGGCATAAGGCCCTGCTGAAAATAGGGTTGTTGAAAAGGGACCATCTCCAAGTTTCTATAATTAACAGAAAGTTATTAGCTGATCTATCAGAAGCTCTGAAGAGCTCCAAGTGACGTCCCTAGACATCCAATGCATTTTGTCATGAATTTAAGGGATGGTCTGTCATTTCCTCCTCATTGTGACATTGTGGGCAGCATGATGGTCCACTGAAGCCTTTCTTTGGTATTTTGTCCCATGTTAAAAGTTTACCTAATCATGCTAACCCAGGGAAGATCTAAACTTTGGGCCACAGGTGCAAATACCAAATTCGTTTCCTATTGGTCTATTTGCATATTTCCTTCAGACGACACGAGGGAGTAGGCTTTCTTGAAGGTCAACGTTGCTTGGGGTCTATATCCCCAATGAAACTTATTTGGTTCCCCATTGTTGAGCATGGATCATTGATAAAAAGTTTCAAGGAGCACCTCCCATGCCTTATGGTGAATCTAAGGGGGCCAGTGCTCAGAGGTCTTCCATTCCCTCCATTTTGATTCCAAAAGTATGTCCTTCTAGAAATCCTTGACGAATTCTGCTCTTAGTTGAGAGGTAAAATCCCTGGCCACTGAGAAGGCATGTGCTTGATCTAGACGTGGATGCTCATACAACACTCACTCTAGAATCTGGCACTTCCACCATTTCTTGTTTCCAAAAATCCATGATTTCGGATGAAGGCTTATTGGGTTTTTGCTCGGTTCCAAACCAACGATTGATTTGTGAGGTGCAGATGTTCTTGCGAGAGCTGCAATCTGCCCTTGAACCCATATTTGGTGTTCCATATTTATTTCTATATATCATGTCCCCTTTGTATCCAATGGTACCACACCCTGACATTGAGGGTGTGGGATAGGATCTTTGAGCCTTTTAGGCCTAAGCCACCATAGGATTTTAGTTTACACAACTTGTTCCATGCCACTAATGCCCATTTTCACCCAATCTGAGTCCTGGACTAGAGAAATTTCAGGAATTTTGCTGCCATTTTTTGTACATTTTTTTTAGTGCGAGAAATTCTGAGAGATGGTATATCAAGATTGCCTACAAAACCGATTTTGGCAAACCCAGCTACCCTACTTAACTAGAGAGTTTCTTGTCAATACACGACAACACCTCTTTCCATATTGTAAGCTTAAGGGAATTGGAGACCAGGGGAACAACTAAATAAGTACTGGGAAGCATTCCCACTCTAAATCCCAGGGTTCTAAGCAGGTGGTTTTGGACTCATGGATGAATATTGAAGAAGTATATGTTCGACTTCTCTCCATTTATTTGGGTGCCTAAAGCTAGTTGGAACATTTCCAGAATCTCACTGATTTGCTTCACCTCTCTTAGTGATCGCTTTCGCAACAACATGTTGTCATCTACAAATTGTTGATGAGTTATTGGTGGGGATCCTTGGGATATTTAATTCCTATAAGGTTCCAAGAGAATACTGCAACTTTGATTAGGTGGCTTAAGCCTTCAGGAACAATGATTAAAAGGAAATGGGATAAAGGGTCACCTTGCCTAAGCCCTTCTGATCCTCAAAAGGGTCAGGAGGGTGACCCGTTTACCAAGACTAATAAGAACGATTTTTTTATTAATGATTTGATCCATGTGATCCAAGCCAAGGAAAGTCAAACACAGTAAGGATGGATAACAAAAATCTCCAATTTAATCTATCATATGCTTTAGAGAGATCTAGCTTTATGATCACACCTGGAGTGCATGTTGATGATAAGGTATGCACTACCTCATGGGCTGCTAGAATTTCATCCAATATCTTCCTACCTTCAATAAATTGGTTTTCTCTAGTCCTATTATAGTGTTCAGCAATGGTTTGAGTCTTCTAACTAGGATCCTCAAAATAATCTTTAGATGACATTGCAAAAGGGTGATCAGGAAAAACCCACTCAGGTCCAAGGCTTCACCCTTCTTGGGGATGAAGGAAAGAAATTTTGCATTGAGGCTGACCCATAACCATTGGTACTGACAAGAGTATTCCACAATCTCCAAGATTTCTTCCCCTAATAATTTCCATCTCACTTTGAAGAACTTGATTGTAAACCCATTCGGGTCTAGGACATTTTTTGTTGGAAGGGCCTTGACCGATTCCTTAGCCTATTGTATGGATATTCTCGCATGTGGGCTTCATTTTGTTCCTAGAAAATGAGGGGAGGAATGTGCTGTTGAATTTGCTGAATTTTTTCCTCTCTTTCTACTTTTGGATTCGTGAAAAGGTATTGGAAGTTCGAGATCATTTGTTCAGTAATCTCCTCATGGTAGACCAAACAAAATCCCTCCTGGTCCTTAAGGGGGAAGATATGATTGAAGTTCCCATGCTTCATCATAGTTTAGTGGAATAATTTCGTATTGCGCTCCCCTTCTCATAACCCTCACACTCTCGATTGTTCTTTCCATGGACTCTCCTCCTGTTTCCACCTTTTTTTAGGGCATCAAGGATTTCCCTTCTGGAGCTATTTGATCCTATGTCTAGCCTTCTAATATTATTTGTTGTTGGAGGGATTGTATGGCTTCCTCCAAATGATGCCCTGATGGATGTTCCCAAAGTTGGTCTTGTTCCAAGCTTTGATTTTTCCCTTGAGCTCTTTAAGTTTAAGTTGAAATATTTCCATCGGGTTTCGCCCTCTAGTCCTTGAGGCACCCCACCACTTGCCCATTTTGGTTAATATATCTAATGAATCTAGCCAAAAGGATTCAAAGTGAAATGTCCTTTTCTGAGGAGCCATTCACATGTCGATCTCAGGGCATATAAGCCAATGATTAGATCCCATGCATAGGAGGGTCTCAACCTAGAAGAACATATCCTGTAATATAATGTTGTCAGAAAGAAGAAAACGATCCAACTTTGAGGCTATTTGGAATTTACCTCCTCGCCAATTGTTCCAAGTAAAAGTTCCATCCTTGAATTCCACATCCTTCGTTCTCATCTCTTGGATTGTTTCATAGAATTCCCCTGAGTTCTGATCTAGGGGATGGATTCCCCCTATTCTCGTTGAAATCGTTAATGAGGTTGAAGTCTCAAACTAGAATCTAGTTTTTCATTCCCACTATTTCTTTCAAGTGTCACAATCCTAGTAGAAAGAATGGTTTTAATATTGGCATAGTAGGACCGTATACCCCTGTTAGATAGACCTTTTCCGGAGTGCCTATACATTCAAATTTTCCTGTAAGGGAGTAGATGTTGGCCATCCATTTATCAAAGGGAATGGACTCGTGATCCCATTGATTCGAAGGCCTCCCTCACTACCTCAGGCATCTAGGGCCATGCAATCCTCCAATGGCCAATTTTTTCTTACTATTTCTTTGAACAACTCATGTGTCACCTTGGTTTCCTGAATAATGAGGATATCGCGCTGCCCTTTTTGAATTGTTCCCTTCAGGTACCTCATATTCCCTTTGGAGTTAATGTCATCAATATTCCATGAGATTAATTTCATTGATGGGGAGAGGGGGTGGAGTGATGATAATACATTGTCGATACATTTGCCTGTCTTGAATTAACGAGGATTGCCCCTACTTCCCAAATAATCTCCCTTATTTTTCTTCTTCCCCTTTCCTTGGAACTTGGCTTTGTTAGGGTTATGGGGATGGGGAGATTTCCTCTCGTGGTAATAGAGCCAAGGGTTGCTCCTGGTCCACAAATGCTTGTCATTTCTCCCATTCCTTGAAGATGTGATGGAACTGTTCCAGCTAATCTTGAGGAATTTTGGTGGATCCATCTTTCACCCAATTGCGGAGGTAAGTAACCATGACTCGCTCGTTAGAGTTTAACTAATATAATTTAACTTCATGATTAGATGCATGGTGCCCTTAAGCCATGGATTAAAGAGTCTGTTTTCTATTGGATTGGGCTTCCAGGGTCTTGTGCTTTCTCTACTGCGTTCCTTTTTCGCTCTCTGCCTCCCACTCAACCTCCATTACTACATGGGATGAGGAATATGGTACCAAATTTTTAGTTATCTCCCGATTTGAGGCATTCGCTGGAAGGGGAAAGCCATTTTCTTGAGGGGCATATGGAGATGGATGGGCATTGATATTGGTTCGACCAGAGGTAGAGAAGTCCCCTACCCGACTAGAAGACACATTTGTGTCCTTGACCTAGCCTGTGGGTGTGGGGAGGGGGTTTGTTTGGAGGGGGCATTGACATTGCACTTCCTAGAATCCATAAGAGGTTTGAGGAAAAAAACAGAAGCTGGGCCTATTGAGGGCAATCCCTGAAGAAGTTGTCATACCTGTGTCATAGTCGCCATTCGAACAACACATGCTCGTAGTCTAGTGGTTGTGACCAGATTTCATCTTGATACTCTATTTCCACCGATTCCTAGAGAGGTTGAGAGATAGTCATGTACACATAAATGTGAGCATATAATGAAAATCTTCTTCGACTGGTGAGGTCAGATATCTAGACAAACTCTCCAATGGAATTTTCAATTAGTTCCAATCTATCTATTTCCCATAAATCTTCTGGGAGAGAATATAAACGAACCCAGATCGAGGCCGCCAGGAATTTCTCCTTGTCTGGGTTGTAGCAAGGTTTTGAGTTTCTCATGAATATCCGAGCATTGTTCATGAAAGAGGGTCCATTATCTAGGATTAACTTTTGATCCTCTAGGTAGTAAAAGATTACTGAGAAGAAACCCTTAGCCCTTAAGCAGAGGTTAAAGGGGGATTTCGGTTGCCATTTTGCCTGGATTCATCTGAGGACATCTGCTTCCCTGGTTGAAATACCCATAAATTTATAAATGAAAGCATGGTCTTGCATAAAGTGACAGGAATTCTCATGTTGGTTGTTGGGGATGCTTACTTTGGGGTTTTTCACTACCTTTAGGAGGTAGTGCCCCTTCTTTCGTGTATGCCATTGAGCTCTGAGCATTGTGGATTCAGGTGTTTTCTTGCGGTGTGGCCCTAATGAGGACAATGGTGCCAAGGATGGCTTGCTCGCTCTGGCGAGGATCGATTTGAAGGAGAGGGTTGATCCCCCCCCCCCCCCCCCTCCAGGAGGCCCCATCTGTGGTGTGATCAGTCTAACAATGGGTAGATAGTGATGGCGGATGCATCGTCGGTGGGGAAGGCCTCTAGTGATTCAGAACAGAGGAAATGCTTCAAACGAAACCCTAGCCGTGAGCTTTCTTCAGAGATCCTCTTTCTCTCTATAATAAAGTGTTATGATTAGAAAGCTATAGTGTATGAATTAATTAATTAATCTATTTTACATTGGCATGTTGATTATTTATACATTAATTACTTAATTCATCTTTGACCAAAATCATTATCATGTTAGTTCAATACATCCTAAATTAATACTTTCACTCTAATTTGTTTTTATATTTATATTTTTATTATTTTTTATTATTAACAATTTAAAATAATTTAAAATAATATTTTGCCTATCACTAATTTGAATAATTAATAAATTGATATTAAATTATATTAATTTAAAATGAAAATTATTTTTTTAATATAATTATGATGAGTAGTTTATATCACTTTTACCAATTTAACTTGAATCATTAAATTCTAACATTATTTTTCTTAGAGTGAAAATTTTAATCAACCACCTCTTTATGCTCTCCCATTACTCTCACCTCATAACAACTATATTCTAGCTCCATCTTCCACTCCTCACATCCTTCCTCTCCCACTATTCTCACCTCATAACAACTATATTCTAACTCCATCTTCTACTCTTCACATCCTTAGAAAAACTTATTGTTGATGAACATGAGTGGATAGTTCACTCGAAAGGTAGGGAACGAAGATAAATAGGGAAGGAAGATAAATGGAAATACACAGTTCACCAAAAGCTCTGATCTATGTAGTTAAAAGTACAATTTTGATTAACTTTCATAGAAAGAACAAAGTTTCACATATGTGGAGAATTTTTTAAATGAGACATGGAAAAGTTGAACATGATGGTTTGGGTGTAACAAGTGAATTAATCTCCTTAATTTAAAATACTAATGTTAATATATTATGGATTTAATATGTTTATGTTAATGTATTATACATTTAATATGTTTATGTAATTAAAACCTTTAAGACAATGTACATTATATATATATGAAGAATTTAAAAATATTGTTTGTAATTTTTGATAAATAATTAAAAAATAATAATAATAACTTTTCAATACATTTATTTTTTTTTATACTAAAAATAAAAACAATACTATTTTAAAAACAATTATTTTTGCTACTTATATTTTAATCCACATATTTCACTAATACTACAGAAAAACTATACTACTAGCATAGTTTACACAACTCATATATTCAAATTTACTATCAAATAACATGAATGGGAATTAATGGGAATTAATAAAAACCATAAGAAATGAGTGAAAATTCAAAGAAATTAATATTAATCAATCTCAGCAACTTCATACATATTCTCTGTTTTTGTGAACAATGAGCTAGCTAACAACTTAGTTGTGGGAACTTAACCATTTAAATTAGTCAAGAAAGAGATTTATATCAAAAAGTTCTAATTCCTCTTTCCAATTATTTTTATCTTTATATATCTTGTTATAATGACGAGCATCTGTTTGAAAATAAAATTACAAAACAATATTTTAAATGAATGTTTTTGAGAATTAGAGATTGTCATGAAATTCTGAGACCGACTTTAAATATATTATTAAGTGAATAGGATTATTTTGTACTATATTACTTATTTAATAATTTTATTTTTCTACTGATAATTTACCCGGAGAGAACTAAAAATTTGTATAAATGAATTAATTTAACAATATAATCAATTTTCAAATTTAGAGTTTATTCAAAGGGCTATCTAGATGGTGCCTATCTACAGTGGTATCAGAGAACCAGTGAAAATATGAACTCCACGTTTCTGAGAATGCTCATTTGAACTACTTTATGAGGATACGGTGATGTGGGTTGTGTTACGAGAGAATTTGAACGCGAGCATAGAGGTGTGGTTGTCTTCTTCATCTGTTGTCCTTGAATAGTGTCGTTGGTGTGGGCACTCTGGTCTTGGTGCGAAGAAACGTGCTTTGAAAAGTGGTTATTTTCTCGACGAAACGTGCTTTGAAAAGTGGTTGGGGTTGTTGTTAAAGTGGTTATTTTCTCGACGAAACGTGCTTTGAAAAGTGGTTGGGGTGGTTGTTAAAGTGGTTATTTTCTCGACGAAACCTGCTTTGAAAAGTGGTTGGGGTGGTTGTTGGTGAGTCTCGCTGGAAGGGTTTCCTTGTTAATAGAAATGAGGACATGTGACTGCCATTGAAATCAACGAGGTGTGTTGTCAACATATAGTCGCTGCGGGTTTGAAATCAAAGAGTCAAGCCACTGCCTGTGACAGAGCAGGTGTGCAATACGACGAGCCTATCGTTTATGCCGACAATGGGGATTCGATTTTCCGGTTCACTGCATCGGAACCCTTCTTCTTGGATTTTAGGAACAGATTGATTGGGTATTCAAGTTGTTTGTTCATATATATTGATGGTGACAGTTTCATTATTTATATTGACTCTAGTCAACAGACGAATGTCAGTGTCTGCATGACTGAACACATTGAAGCCAAACTATTCGTATTTTCTATTGGCGTATGTTTATTAGTTTGTACTACTTATTTTATTGATGGGTTCTACAATGTACACATATGGTATATAATTCGATTCATTGTCTTGGCTTTCGAGATTTTTTTGGCAGATTAGAAATGCTGCGTTACTATCCTATCCTAGTATTTTTGGGGTACGAACCATCAATTTTGTCACGAAAATAAGAAAACTGTGAGCAGGGCCATAATACTGATTTTGGTGTTATCGTATGAGACGGGTCTTTTAATTGAAATTTGATGTCCAAATTTGTCATTTTTGTTTAGACGGGACCTAGTGCAACCTAAAACTTTGTAAAAGTTGTGAGAATTATTATTTTTTGCCAAATTATTTATGTCAATAACAATTCTTTGGTCTCCATAGTAGGTGTTGTTGTTCTAGCGGAAAGAAAAATAATGGAGAATGGTTACGGAAAATAAAGAATACTTTTATTTTTAATGATTTAAAGAATACTTTCATTTTTAATGATTTTCGGGATCGCTTTGGTCAAAGAAGGGATGACAGTGAACCAAAACTGCTGGAAGACCAGAGACAATTTGTGATTTGGAAGAGTAAAGATAAAAACGAATATGCTTTGATTTTAACTTACTATATTTTTTTCTTTCTGGTATTACATCATTTGAAGTATTAGAGAAGTTAAAATATTCTTATAACTCTGTTTTAGAGCTGGAAATCAATAATTTAATTACTAATAAAGTTATTTAATTTGGAAGTGAAAGATAATGATTCTACCAGGTTAACTTCAGAAATTAAATTTATTTATCATGATATTTATTTTAGTAGTGTTAAAAGTTGATTTACAACTTAGTGTATTTATTAAATTCTTATAACTTACTTATTAGCATGACTTTGAATCTCTTCAATCTAAAAGTTGATTTACAACTTAGTGTATTTATTAAATTCTTATAACTTACTTATTCGCATGACTTGGAATCTCTTCAAGCTTGTAAACATTTGAAAGAAGTGACCTTCAATAAACTTGTTGGAATCTCTTCAAGCTTGTAAACATTTGAAAGAAGTGACCTTCAATAAACTTGTTGGAATCTCTTCAAGCTTGTAAACATTTGAAAGAAGTGACCTTCAATAAACTTGTAGGAAAATAGAGAGAAAAGTGCTTTAGGAAAAAAGAGTCACTTTCCAATTCAAATTTTGAGTCTTGACTACAAGTAATCAAAATTAATATTGAATCAAAATATTCAAATATTAAGATCAATTTAGATATATAATCTCTCTTATATATAAATATATTCTCTAGATGTCTCTCTCCGTGAGTCTTTCCATTATATATATATATATATATAATAAGTTCATTATGAGTTACAATTATAATAATAACAATAAAGACTAATTATTTATTATTTATGATAATTAATAACTATACAAATAATAGCAACTATATTCTTATTTATTTATATATTTATGCCGTAATATTATAAAATAAAACAATTAAAAATATGAAAACCAAAAATATTTTTTAATTATATAATTTATATAATAATCAAAATTAATATTGAATCAAAATATTCAAATATTAAGATCAATTTAGATATATAATCTCTCTCATATATAAATATTCTCTCTCTCTCTCTATATATATAATAAGTTCATTATCAGTTATTATTATAATAATAACAATAAAGACTAATTATTTATTGTTTATGATAATTAATAATTATACAAATAATAGCAACTATATTCTTATTTATTTATATACTTATGATTATTATATTAATAATATTATAAGAACATAAAATCATAATATTATTATTATAAGGCTTTAGTATTTAGTGTTTAATAATATTATAAGAACATAAACTCATAATATTATTATTATTATAAGGCATTAGAATTTAGTGTTTCAAACAATGGAACAATTTTGACACATGACCAGTGTTTCAAACAATTTAGCTTAAAAATACAAAGGAACAATTTTACATCTATTTCTCTAGTTATTCTTAACAGGAAACTCTAATGTTCAATTTCAAGCATTGATTGCCACATACAATATGCACACACAATATTCTGTGATATACGTAAACAACCAGTGTTTCAAACAATCTAGCTTGAAAATACAAAGGAACCAGTGTTTCAAACAATCTAGCTTGAAAATACAAAGGAACGATTTTACATCTATTTCTCTAGTTATTCTTAATAGGAAGTTATTCTTAATAGGAAACTCCGTGATATACGTAAACAACCAGTGTTTCAAACAATCTAGCTTGAAAATACAAAGGAACGATTTTACATCCATTTCTCTAGTTATTCTTAATAGGAAACTCTAATGTTCAATTTCAAGCATTCACTGCCACATACAATATGCACACACACATACGTAAACAACCAGTGTTTCAAACAATCTAGCTTAAAAATACAAAGGAGCAAACTCTAATGTTCAATTTCAAGCATTGACTGCCACATACAATATGCACACACAATATTCTATGATATATATACGTAAACAACAAAAGAATGTTCAATTTCAAGCATTGACTGCCACATACAATATGCACACACAATATTTTGTGATATATATACGTAAACAACAAAAGAATGTTCAATTTCAAGCATTGACTGCCACATACAATATGCACACACAATATTTTGTGATATATATACGTAAACAACAAAAGAATACTCATCAGCATGACGTCCCAAATCGGTGTTAAGGATGTATTTGGCCTTTCTTCCTACAAATATTTCAACATAGACTCATTTTTTGTGGGCAGTTCAACATATTTATCTACAGGGTTTGTATTCCCCAACTCCAAGAAACATTGGGAGTCCAAAAAAATAGTCTTCAAAGCTCTCAAAACATTCTCAAGCTCCCATTGTAGCTCCTTCTGAAAGGGTTTCGTTCCCATATAGTTCCAAATCTCTCGAGAGCACGAGAACCATTGGAACGGGTTTCCCATATTTTGAAAGTAGTTTCGGTGTAACATAGGCCTTTATGTCTTGAACCAAAAAAAGGTCTCAAGGAGAGTCTACTAGATGTGGCAGAAGTAGTAGAGGTCATGCTAAGAAAACATTTAGAGGCTTGGGGGTTTATAATCGTCAAAGTGATAGACAAGGTGATTATAATCAATGCGACGATCAAAAAATAGGTAAGTGCTATAGATGGGGTAAAATTGGTAATACATCCCGAAATTATCACACTCCTTCAGAAAAAGATCAGTGAGAGATCAGTGAGAGGAGAGAACAATTTGGTGAAAAGAAAGAGAAACAACATCCAAACAAAATAAAAGTATCTAATTCTACCCACTATATTGTTTTCAGTATATATGATATATTTAGCACTACTTTATTTGATTGGTGAGATACTTGGATATTGGATCCTAAAGCCAATTGTCATATAACCTTTAGAAGATATGTTTTTGAATATTTTAGTGATAAAATTGATGGAGCAATTTATTTCGCTGATAAATCACAAGTAAATTCTTTAGGAATTGGATCTATACGGTTGAAAATATCATGACTTTCTAATTGTATCTTACAAGATGTTCTTTACATTCCTCAATTTAACATTCCTCAATTTCAAAGAAGTTTGATGCTTTTCAGACATATTAGGCAAGAAGGAAATTCTATACATATATTTGATGATATCGTTCAATTTTGCAGAGCATCTCATAATAATATTATTATGACTAGTGTTGAAGAAGACAAACTCTTGAAACAAAAAGTCACTTCATGTTGTACACTCTATTATTATGACTAGTGTTGAAGAAGACAAACTCTTGAAACAAAAAGTCACTTCATGTTGTACACTCTATTATGACTAGTGTTGAAGAAGACAAACTCTTGAAACAAAAAGTCACTTCATGTTGTACACTCTATTATGCTCATATAAGTCGATGAACTGATACTTTCTTCTATTTTGTTGTGACATGCTCATTTTGTTCATATAAATTATGATAGTCTCAAGAGTATGAGACAACAAGGCATTAAAGGGCTTCCTACTATTCCAAGAAAACTTATTCCATGTGATGCTTGTAGTTTAGGGAACCATAACCATCTATTTCATAACTCGAATTCTAGACCTTACATGAAATTAGTTCTCATACATTCTTATTTATTTGGGCTTATATCTGTTCCATTTTCCAATTGTAATAAATATATGTTGACTTTTATTGATGAGTACTTTTTGATGTGATGGCTTTATCTATTGAAAGATAAATCAGAACTTATTTAAGCTTTTAAAAATTATCATTTAACGATTAAAAATTAAACTCAACTCAACATTGGCACTCTAAGATATAATAATGGTGGTGAATACACAATTTCCAAAAGTATTTGCAGGACAATGGCACCAAACATGAAACTACAATTCCTTATAATCCACATCAAAATGGTGTTGCAGAATGTATGAATAGAACTTTCTGAAATATGTTGAGATGAAAGATGTTTTTTAAGAATGTTAAGTTGATGTTTTGGGAACAAGCAGTACTTTGTGTAGCTTATATTTCCAATTTTTGTCTTCTGCCATCAATAATAAGTCTTCTTGTGAAATGTGGTACAATCGACTTCCTATTGCTAAACATTTTAAAGTTTTTGGATCTCTATGTAATGCATTAATTTCTAAACATCAACACAACAAATTGGGTGTCAGGAGTCACAAATGTATTTTCTTGGGATATTTTAGTACTTCCAAAGCTTACGAGCTATATGATGAGTCGAAAAAGAAATTTATCATTTCAAGAGATGTAAGTTGCTAAAGATGTTTCCATTATCGATAGACAATTTCGCCATTTAGATATATTTACTTCCAAAAAGATTTATCATGTATGTCATAATGATCTTCCACATCCTAAAGGGGGCATTCCTATTCTAGATCATTTTGTGGATCTTCCTTCAGTAAATTTTCTTGATGATGACAATGTTTATGCTGAAGAAAAACTAGATAAAAGTAGTGTTTCTGCAGGATTAGAAATTGCTCTTGAAGGCTCTGTTCTATAGTCTATTTTTCAAAAAGAACAACCACCATAGCAATCACTACAAACATCAACATGTATCAACACATTTCCATGAAGGTGTGATGATTTTGGTACAAAGAGTTATTCTAAATAGAATAAAGGAAATGGCATAAATGTTACTTCAAGTTTGGGTAACATTCCACATGATTTTGAATTTAATTGATGCAATGAAAATAGAGTATGATGCTCTTATTAAAAATAATGCTTGGATAACCTAAACAAATGTTAGAGATAAATTATAATTCAAGATGTTTAATGTTATTTATTAATAAAGATTAGTGTAATCACATAAATTAAATGATTTGTAAATCTTATAGTTATCAATCTATAATAAACATCAAAACACTTGTAATAGATCTAATAATTTATATTTTAAAAAATTATAAAATATATTCAAAATATAACTTTATTATTATTATTATTATAAAAATTAATAATATATAATTAATATGTACATCTAAAAATATGAAACAAGATTCTTAACTATGATAATTACCTTATTTTACAATGAAAATTATTAATTTATAAATAGGTTTTGTTAGAATATCATGGCTTATCAATATCATATCCCCAAAAATCATAACTCGACTAAGTTATATAGCATTCCTTTTAATTAAGCAATTTAATTAAAAGTGGAAAAAATGCATAATTATTTTGAAGATAAATTTCAGTTTTTGATTTTTTTTACATTATTAAAAATATTAAAAAATATTTCATAAGGTCAAATCCGGTCATTCACCTAATAGTTATAAATATTTAAATTAAAAATTTTATATTTCGATTTTAAATTAAACATGCCTAAAATATTTTCCATCCTAAACAACATAATTAATTATTAATATTTATATTAATGTCTCTCTGTTTCAAAATAAACATACTTGTCAACTTAACTAAAATATTTTCCAACTCAACTAAAACGTTTTCCTCTTAAATTAATGTTAAAAATATTTACACACTTAAAACCGAACATCAATTACATGTATTATACCCCATCTTACATGTATTATGCCCACACTTCAAGGAAATTAAGAAAATAAAGTACTATTCCCAATCTGTGAATAACCATTAGAAGCAAAAACCTTTACCCACACACCGTCTTACGAATAATAGAAGGCGATGGACCTTTGAACAGAATTACGCCTGGGTACTAAATTCAAGATTGATAATATAGCGGTAGGAATTTCAGAAATAGAATGTTGACATGATTGTGAGTAAAGTGGCCTGCGTACTAAATTCGAGATTGAGAGTATAGTGATAGGAATTTCAGAAATAGAAAGTTGACATGATTGTGTGTAAAGTCAATAGGGTGCAACGGTCATTAGTACTGAATTAGGGCTGGGTACTAAATTCAAGATTGAGAATATAGTTGTAGGAATTTTAGAAATAGAAAGTTAGACATGATTGGGTGTAAAGTCTAAAAAGTAGTTCAGATACATTTAATAACAGTTTTTTTTGGAAATTCATTATAAACAATTCCCCGTAGATTTTTTTAAGATTTATCATGTACAAGTAAATCAAAGATGAAGCTATTAAATAATTCTATCAAAAGTGAAATTAAAAGCCAGCCAAAGAAGAGGGGGATAAATGACATGTAAATACACATAAGATAAGAAGATGATAAAAGAAGCTATCAGGAAAACTTCACAAGTTAGTGAGTGATAAGAGGCTAGCCTAGGATGATTTTATCATTAGCAAGTAATTAAATGTGGGATACAATATTATTTATAAATGTTGCATACAATATTCTTTATATTTAAATGATGTTTGAAGTAAGATATATTCCTTACCATTATAAGTGAGCTATATTTTATTATAATATTGTTTTGAACATATTGTTTTGAACATTATGGTTGGTGAAATTGAGAATTACAGAAATTTAAAAGTAAAAAGTGAGTTTTAAAATATAAAAGAAGAAGAAAAAAAAAAACTTTCTATTATTTTAGTTTTCACATTTTTTTTATATATGATGTATAGTAACTTGTTTAATAGATAATTAAAATTTAGATGCAAAAAGTATTGTTTGTTTGATAGATAATTAAATTCTAGATGTTTTTAGTATCATATTTGTTATGTCTATAGGTGTGTCTACTTTTAAGCAGGTTTTCCATTATTTAAATTTAGTTATTAGTAATTATTAGGTGGATTGTAGAGATTTAAATTCCATGGAATATGCTAGAATATTTAAAGTAGTATTTATAGATCGAGGGTATTTTACATTAATTAATTAAACAAAATGTCATATCAACACCTCATATTGGGCTTATGGTATTGAAAAGACATGGTCTTGGTTCTTGGTATTGTTAGAAGAGCTATTTACAAGTTAATTGTTCAGAATGTTATTACATATATTTTTAGAATGGACACATTTTAACTCATATATTTATTTTTTTATAATTAATAATAATTTAAAATAAATTTATAATTTAGTTAACTTTTTTGTTTCTTTTTAATCCATGAAAACTCATATATGATAGAGTAAGAATTTTTAATTTTATCATGTTGATGCCATTTAACTTAAATTGTTGTGTTAAATTAAATAAATATTCATTTAAGATAGCCTCAAAATAAAACAAACTAGAAATACAAAATTTAGTTGTATATCAAAAATGTCCATAAATTTAAATGCAACTATACCTAATAAAACAAATAAAAATTAATCTCTTTGATTGTATTTAAAATTTTATTATTCTTATAAAAAACACATTCCATACTTCAAAATTAAATTTAAATACAATTATACCCAATGAAACAAATAAAAATAAATCTATTTCATTCCATTTAAAAACTCTGTATCCTTCTTAGAAACACATTTCATACTTTCAAATTCTCAATATCAAAAGAGAATTAGAAAGATTTACTTATTTGTTTATTCTTTATGATTTGAGTTTATAACAAATAATAATTTATATTTTTTTCTCTTATTAATTTATAATTTTAGTATTTTAATATTTTTTATTCTAATTTTTTCCCTTAATCATAAGTATAATTTTATTTAATAAAAATATACCCTTTTTTTTAAATTTGACACGACTACATATTTATCATGTTGAATATATGATCCCAATAAAAATGAAGAATTGAACTTGTGATTTCACATCAAAATATATTTTAAGAGTATTTATCGAACACCTAACAGACTAATAAATATATAATAAAAAAATTATAAAAAATCATAAAAAATATATATATTTCTAATTATAAAAAAATTCTTACCATATATTTTTTTAAATTATAAACTCAATAATATTATTTCTCTATGATAAATTATTATAAAATTAAAATATAACAATACCAACTCTATATATATAAATAAACATAATGATATCATTTATTCCATTTCACATTTATTTTTTATTATTATTTATATAACTTTTTTTTAAACTTTCATCTTTTAAATATATATAGAAACGTCCAACTTTATTATTTCCAACTTGACTCTTCATATTTTGAAACTAACATATATATACTGTCATAGATGGATGAAAATTTATCACTAATAATATAAAGTTTATCACCAATCAGTATCCATTTAAGCTCACTGTCACAGAAATAACTTCGAAATACATTTCATAATCCGTACGTTTCACTTTATTGTGCCAAATAATTAAGAGCCACGAAGTTTCAAGTGCTAGTTTTATTGAAGCTTCCAACGGATAATTTAATCTGTGTAATGGTAAAAGTGACCTCCTCACATGTGTGTAGTCTGTAAAACATTGAACTATTTCTTTTCCCTTTCAATACCGGATTCGAGGATATGATATGGTCCCATTCGCATTTTTTAAATATGGATTAGTCAACAATATCGGCCTGTTGGAATTCAATAGATATTACTAACTTGAACGCCGAGAGGTCATCTGATTTAGAATCCCTATTGTTTATTTTATATCACGAGACCAAAAGAATAGTCCCAGCGTCAATAGGTTTGAAATTTGATAGGCGAGAGGGTAGCAGAAGTCCTATATGTTCTATTTCTATTAATTTTTTTTAAGAAATTTTCGTTATAGGGTTGAATGTATTTCGATCATGAAAAATAATCCAACATTTCCATTATTTTCTTTTAAACATTTTTACTATTCTGTGAATGGGAGTGTTTAATAATAAGTTCTTATCCGGGTTTGAATAGCTGCTGCGACATGAATGATGACGTCAGATGACACCCTCCCGCTCCAAGATTTTGTCAACATCTCCATCTACGCTATTGAAAAAGTTGATATTAAACAACAATGCAATGTAGCTGCATGAACAAAAGCTCTACGTGCACCTGCGCCTAAACCTTCCAGTTTCATAAATATATATGCTATATAAATCTATGTTCGCCTGAATTAGTGCGTTCTGAATGCATGGAATCCCTATAGGTTAACTTTAACGCTCTTTACAGTTCTGTTTGAAACAATTCGATGGTATGCATTCCTATTCAAGTGACGTATATTTGGTCGTGTGTCAGCTTTGATCGAGCAGAAACACATTGAGAGCGTTGCTTCCATTCGATGGCTCTTTTCACTACTCCAAGTTTTGAAATTATATATTAAAATGAATAAATAAATAAATTTTGAGGTTTTTTTTTTAATGCATTTTGTTATCAATTTTCTCGACACTTTGGAGTTAGGCTATGTCAAGTATAAGTATGTAAGTGATATATATCTCATGTGTGTATATATAGATAAATATAGATATCACATTGAAGTTTGATTTATCTGAAAGTATGTAAAGAAATACACAAAATAATTGGTTTAGACAATAATTCTTATTATATCAATATCATGAAAATATGAATTATGATACCATGAATTATGATACGAGTATCAAGTGTCTGGAGGAATCAAATCTCTCAAAAGTGCAATTTTAATGTTTTTACAATTATGTTTGAAACAATTCAATGACATGCATACCTATTCAAGTGACTTATATTTGTTCATGTGTAAGCGTCGAACAGAAACACATTGAGAGCCAATTGCTCAACCCTTTCTTCGGCTCAGAGATGATCAGTCATCTGAGACCCTTCGCTCCAGGTGTTACTGCAGTTCCACGTGATCACACAAATACATTTACATGCACTCCTACCACTACAGATACGTAACTAGTGATACATCCCTAAAAAAATAATTGAGGCTACCTCTATCCTCAGCTCTGATACCAAGATAAAAATCACACTTTGAATTAAATGAAGGAGTTGCAGCTCACAGGCGTGTACGGCACCTGGGAGACTGCACTTAAACATAGAGGAGATGCACTCTCGTTCACTCTACGTTACATCAAATGAATATTACAATATTAAATAGATCACTGAAAATAGGTAGTTGTAAACAACCTCCTTATAAACTCTAGGAACTAATCCTAAACTAAGGAGATGCGTTACAACCATATAACCATTTCTCCATTATTTTTAACTCCCCCCCTTAATCGAGAAAGGGTTATTCTGGACTCCTAACATCCCTCTAAATAATTCAAACTTTACTCGCCCTAGAGGCTTAGTAAAAATATCAGCTAAATTATCACAAGTATTACAATACTCCACACATATTTCTTTTGACTTTATCTTTTCTCGAACAAAATGAAACTGAGTATCAATATGTTTAGTATTTTTATGGAAAACTGGATTGTATGCAAGCTTTATTGTGCTCTGGTTGTCAGTTTTGATGCTGGTTGCTTCTTTCTGACTTTCGCCTGCATCGCTAAGCAATCTCCTCAACTAGATGGCTTCACATGTAGCTGCACACAAGGCTTGGTACTCAGCTTCACATGATGATAATTCTACAGTACTTTTCTTTTTTGCTACTCCAAGAAATAACCCCAGATCCAATACTAAATGCGTAACCTGTGATGGATCTACGATCATCTAGGTCACCTGCCCAATTAGAGTCTGAATAACCTGCTAAAGTAACATCAGAAATGTCAGTGTATAAAATACCATAATTACAAGTACGACTAAGGTACCTCAACACACATTTTGCTGCAATCCAGTGACTTTCAAGTGGTATGGACATAAACTGGCTCAGCACACTAACAGAATATGCCAGTACTAACAGAATATGCCAAATCAGGTCTAGTTGTCGTGAGATATATCAAACTTCCCACTAGCTGTCTATACAAAGTGGCTTCCACTTGTTTTGTGCCATCATCACTGCTTAACTTGAGATTCTGCTGCAATGGTGTTGCTGCTGTTTTACACTGTTCCATTCTGAATCTTTCCAATAGGGTTCTGGCATACTTTCCTTGAGTTAGAAAAGTTTGACCAGAATCTTTCCACACCTCCAAACCTAGGCAATAATGAAGATCTCCAAAGTCTTTCATTTCAAATACCTGTGACATTTGCTGCTTGATTTCTTTGATCAAATTATTTGCATTTCCTGTTATAATCATGTCATCCACATACAAAGAAATCAAAATTATTTACCTTTGTTTATTTATCTTGGTATACAGGTTTGGGTTGTTGAGGCTCCTATGAAAACCATGCTGTATAAAAAATGAATCAATTTTCTCATACCATGACCTGGGTGCTTGTTTCAAACCATAAAGTGCCTTATGCAATTTACACACTAAATGCTCCTACCCTTTTTCACAAAACCAGGAGGCTGTACTAAATAAATTTCTTCCTTTAATTCTCCATTCAGAAATGCAGACTTAACATCTAGCTGGTGTAGCTTCTATTTATGTTTTGTTGCTAAAGAGATTAGCATTCTAATTGTATTTATTTTAGCTACAGGGGCAAAGGTGTCATCGAAATCTATGCCTTCTTGCTGTGAATAACCCTTTGCTACCAGTCTAGGTTTGTATTTTTATACATTCCCATCTGGATTTATCTTAGGTTTATACAACCACTTACAACATATAGGGGTTTTTCCTTTAGGCAACTCAACTAAATCCCAAGTATGATTTCTATATATTGATTCAATTTCCTCATGCATTGCAGCCCTCCATTCATCTGATTTACTTGCTTCTTCATAGTTTGAAGGTTCTACAATGTTTAAAATTTTGGACATTAAAGCATAGCCTTTCAATCTTTCAGGTAGTCTAGTCTTCCTACCAGATCTTCTAGGTGGAGGACTTACCTCAACTCTATCTGTTTCAGCACTTTCCGGGCCTGCATCATCACTTATTACATTATTTGCTGCTACTTCTTCCTGTTTCTACTCCTGCTCCTGCTCTTCATCTTTGTCACTGTTCATCTCTATCAGCAATGGAATGTGGCTGTCATTGTTAGAGTCTTCCTTTCCATCTTCAGTCTGTTCATGAAAAACAACATCTCTTCTTGTAAAAACTTTATGAGTCACAGGATTATATAACTTGTATGCCTTATACTCTGTGCCATATCCTACAAATATACATTTCAAGGCCTTGGGGTCTAACTTCTTTCTTTCTACTTTTGGTATATGAGCATAAGCTTTAGATCCAAATATTCTAAGATGACTAACTGTTGGTTTGAGTCCAAACAATGCTTCAAAGGGGGTTTTGAAGCCTAGACATTTAGTAGGACTCCTATTCTTTAAATAAACAACAGTATTGATGGCTTATGCCGAAAGAACATTTGATATACCTTTACCTTGAAGCATACTTCTGGCGCACTCCACAAGAGTTCTGTTCTTGCGTTCTACTACTCCATTCTGCTGTGGAGTGTGTGGCACTGTGAATTGCTACATAATCCCATGCTGCTTGCAGAAGTTCATGAACTCTCCTAACTTGTATTATCCCCCTTGGTCCGAGGAGAGAATCTTTATCCTCTTTCCTGTTTGGTTCTCTATCATAGATTTGAACTCTTTAAAGTACCGAAAGGCTTGACTCTTTTTACTTAAAAAATAAACCCATGAAAACCTAGTGCAGTCATCTGTAAACAGCAGAAAATAATATTCACCTCTTAGGGACCTAGTTTGCATGGGTCCACAAATATCTGTATGCACTAGTTCTAGGATGTCTCTTTCCTTTCTGTTGACATGCAAAGGGAACTCTTCTCTATGCATTTTCCCTAATGCACATCCATCACATTCCAGCTTGACATTATGAAAAATAGGGAGTCCATCGACCATACCTTTCTTCTGAAGTAAGATGAGGTCTTGCAAATTGAGATGTCCAAATCTCTGATGCGAGAGATTTTCGACTGTTGATCCAGCTGCAACCATTGCTTGTCATGGCATACTCTTTGCATCCAGTCTTTACAAATTCCCCATGCGCACTCCTGTTGCAACTGTTTCCATCTGGCTATCCTTAATGACACAACCATTCTTAAAGAATTTCACCTGCATGTCCTGGTCTGTAATCATTGAGACAAAGATCAAGTTTTTCTTAATTCCTGGAACATATAATACATTTTTAAGATGTTTAATGTCGCCACTACGTAGCTTCACAAGAATATCTCCACATCCTTTGATCTCATACCCACTGTCATCTCCTAGATAAATTTTTGATCCACATGTAAATTCTTCAAGAAATTCAAAACAGTCTTTCTTAGTGGTCATGTGTGAGGATGCGCCAGAGTCGACATACCATATGTCATCCTCATCTCCCTTTGATGTTGAAAGAGCACAATCAACTGTGAATAGTCGAAGATCATGGCTGTGGTCATCCTCTTCTCCAGCAAAATAGCCCTGATGTTTCTTCTATTTGCCTTTTCTTTCATCCGCCTGCCTCTTATAGCATTGTTTAATCTGATGACTAGGTTTCCCACAATAAAAACATCTCTTAACATAATTATCAGTCATACCTCTGAATGGTCTCTTTTGAAAAGAGCTTTCCCCCTTCTGCTGCTGTTGTTGCAGTTGCTAGTGCTGATGTTGGTGTTGGTGCAGCTTTCCTTTGTACTGTCGCCTCTTCGCCATCAGAGCTAGGTCATTGCTCTGGGTTTTCAGATTCTGTCTTCACTCCTCCTTCTGGAGCAGAATCGCTGTCAACTCATCAAATGAAGGGGCTTTCTCCCTTGCTGATAGTCCTATGATGAATGTCTGATATTCATCCATCATTCTGTTCAATGTGGGTGTAACTAGATCTGAGTCGGACACTTTTTCTCGAATAGCTCCCAGTTTGTCTCTCAGATCCTTGACTCTGGCCATGAATCCACCAACGGACTCATTCTCGTCCATCTTCAATGCAAACAATTTTCCCTTGAGTGACAGAACACGATTTGTATTCTGAGTCTCGTACAGGTTATTGACCGTTGTCCATATATCAGCGGCTAACTTGGAATCTCTGATATGTGGGATAATATTGTCCTTAACAGACATCTTTAGTATAACTTTTGCTTTCCTTTCTCTTTTATCTCAGTCTTGTTCTTGGGTCGTTGTTCCAGATCTTGGCTCATTTCCTTCAACGATCGCCCATGCATTTACTCTCTCCAACAAAGTTTGCATTTTGAATTTCTAGTTGGAGAAATTCATTCCATCGAGTTTGCTAGACTCGTGGATGTATGATTCTATGTTGTTGTTCATTTTCGCCCAACTGAACACTCCAATCGGCCACCACCGGGCAAGTCCGATCTACTTCCACTAAACAAATTAGGAACTTCACTGTGCCACCACCGGGCAAGTTTGATCTGCTGACACCGAACAGATCAACAAGCAAGCTCCAACACGCCACCATTGGGCAAAGACAATCTGCTTCCACGAACAGATCAAGGAGCTGCACTGCACCACCACTGGGCAAAAACCAATATGCTTCCACAGAGCAAATCACAGAGCTCTGATTCGCCACCACTGGGTAGGTCCGATCTGCAACCTTCGAGCGAATCACGGAACCCCAATTCGCCACCACTAGGCAGGTCCGATCCAAGCGGATCAAGGAACCTCAATTTTCCACCACCGGGCAGGTCCTTTCCAAGGAGATCAAGGAACCTCAATTCGCCATCACTGGGTAGGTCCGATCCAAGCAGATCAAGGAACCTCAATTCGCCACCACTGGGCAGGTCCGATCCAAGCGGATAAAGGAACCTCAATTCGCCACCAATGGGAAAATCAAATCTACTGCCACGGAGCAGAAATCTTCACGTGCCACCACCGGGAAACTTCGATCTACAACAAAAAATTGCAGATTTCCAGAGAGAAAAAGGTTGGCTCTATGGCGCTCTAAACAACTACAAATCCGCGCCAATTGCAGAAAAGAAAAATTCACGATGTCCACGGAAATTGGCATGCTTAACAGCCACGGATCCATGCCAATTTAGTTATAATTTTGCTGGCACGTTTATCAGCCCCAAACCAGCGCCAATTGGTGCGTCTGTTCTTTAAAAAATAGCACCAATCTGTTTTGTTCTGGATTGGCGCGACTGTCTTCAGAAAATCCGTGCCAATTGCTCAACCCTTTCTTCAGCTTAGAGATGATCAGTCACCTGAGACCCTTCACTTCAGGTGTTACTGCAGTTCCACCTGATCACACAAATACACTTACATGCACTCCTACCACTACATATATGTAACTAATGATACATCCCTAAAAAAAAAAATTGAGGCTACCTCTATCCTAAGCTCTGATACCAAGATAAAAATCACACTTTGAATTAAATGAAGGAGTTGCAGCTCACAGGTGTGTACGGCACCTGGGAGACTACACTCAAACAAAGAGGAGACTCTCACTCTCATTCACTCTACGTTACATCAAATGAATATTACAATATTAAATACATCACTGAAAAATAGGTAGTTGTAAACAACCTCCTAAACTCTAGGAACTAATCCTAAACTAAGGAGATGCGTTACAACCATATAACCATTTCTCCATTATTTTTAACTTTTCTTCCATTTGATGGCTCTTTTCGCACGAGCTTGAGTACTCCAAATTTTGAAATTATATATTAAAATGAATAAATAAATAAATTTTGAGGTTTTTGTTTTTAACGCATTTTGTTATGAATTTTCTTGACACTTTGGGGTTAGGCTATCTCAAGTGTAATTGCGTAAATGATTAATATAGGCTTGTTTTAGTCATGTGCAGTCATACAAAATTTGTTGAACATCTAATTATTCTTATCATTTTAAATATTTGTTGAACATATAATTATGTTTATCATTTTAACTATGATAAATATGTCTATATGTCTAAGATGAATTTGGTCAATTTAATTTTAAATTGATTTAGTTACCTCAGTTTGTTGAGATGAGAGAGACTCTTTAGTACCTTGAATGATGAAAAATGATCAAATAAAAATTTTAAATGCAAAGTGTCAATGTAACAATGTTGAATGATAGAAAATGTGAATAATAAGAATATAGTCAATTACAAACAATCTTCATTGCGATAATCTGAAACTATTTTGTTATTGTGATGGGTATTAGTTATTTTCTATTACGATGTTTGAATGCAAAGTGATTAACAATGTTGAATGATGGAAAATGGGAATAATAAGAATGTATCCAACTACAAATAGTTTATAGTTTCACGCAAAAGACATTTGGGGTAAGTGAACATTTTATTTAGGATGAAAATTCAATTATTGTATTTATGGTTAAATTACTACACATAAATCAATTGACGTCGTGAACAATGTTTATGTTCTAACACTGAGAGAGTGTGTATGTTTTTTGGGTGAAATAAAGACATAGATGGAGGGGGGGAGAGAGGGAAGAAGAGAGAGGAAAAGATAGGGAGGGAGGAAGAGATATAGATATGGAGAGAGAAGTGTTAGAGAAAGAGGGGATGGGTGGGAAAGGGAGGGACACAGAGAGAGAGAGAGAGAGAGAGAGAGAGAGAGAGAGAGATGGAGAGAGAGTGTGTATGCTTGGGGGGCAAGATAGAGAGATAAAGGAGATACAATGGGGGATAGAGATATAGATGGAGGAGGTAGAGATGTTTTTACACTGAAATAAATGCACATTGTTAAGCTAATTACGTTGAAATTAATGTACATCATACATTTAGTTGCATCAAATCAGAAATCTGTGTCTACACTAAAATTAATGCATCTAGTGCAAACAATCAAATAGGATTAGAAATCAACATATACACTAAAATAGATGTATGTAGTGAAAGCAATCAAATAGGATTAGAAACCAACATCTACACTAAAATAAATGAATCTAATGCAAGCAATAAAATAGGATTAGAAATAAATATCTACATTGAAACCAATGCATCTAGTGTAAGCAATCAAATAAGAGTAAAAATCAACATCTACATTGAAATCAATGCATCTAGTGTAAGGTATTAAATAAGATTAGAAATCGACATCTATACTGAAATCAATGCATTGAGCAAGCAATCAAATAGGAGTAGAATCAAAATTTATACTGAAATCAATGCATCTACTGTAAGGTATTAAATAGGATTATGGACCGACATCTACACTGAAATCAATGCATCTAGGGCAAGTAATCATTAAGGGTTATAAATCAAGAACTACACTGAAATCATACATCTATGAATATCTACACTGAAACCAATGCATCTTGTGCAAGAAATCGAATAGGAGTAGAAATCAACATCCACAATGACATCAATGCATCTAGTGTAAGCTATTAAATAGGATTACAAATCAACATCTACACTGAACTCAATGCATCTAGTGCAAGAGATCAAATACGATTAGAAATCAATATCTACACTAAAACCAATGCATCATGTGCAAGGAATCAAATAAGAGTAGAAATCAACAGGTACATTGAAGTCAATGCATCTAGTGTAAGGTATTAAATAGGAATACAAATCAACATTTACATTGAAATTAATGTATCTAGTGCAAATGATCAAATAGGATTAGCAATCAATAACTACACTGAAATCATACATTATTTTAGGGAAAAACCAAAATATTGATGACTTTCTAGATCTCACTTTTATGTCTGTATTTTTCTCTATGTGTCACTTTCTTCTTCCTTCTCTTTCAACCTTTCATTTTGTGTTTATCTCTCTCTCTCTCCATCTATATATCTACCCCACTCTGTCTCTCCTTCCTTATATATCTTTATCAGTCTACATACACACTCTATATATATATATATATATATATATATATCTATTTATCTCTCCCTCTTAATTTCCATGTCTATCTCTTCCCCCCCATCTCTTTATTCTTATTCCATATATATTTGTATCTCAGCCTCCAAACATAGACACTCTATACTCTCCCTCTTAATTTCCATGTCTATCTCTTCCCCCCCAATCTCTTTATTCCTATTCCATATATATTTGTATCTCAGCCTCCAAACATAGACACTATATATATATATATATATATATCTTCCTCCATTTCTCCCTCTCTCTCTCTCTCCCTCTCCTTTCCTCTCTCTTCTAGCCTCTCTCCCCCCTCAATCTATATCTCTATCTCCCCTTGTCTCTCCTTCTCACCACCAAAACATACTCTCTCTCTCTCTCTCTCACACACACACACCATTTGTATATCTCTCCCTTTTCACTCCCTCTCCCTCTCCACCTTTCTCTCTCTATGTGTTTCTTCCTCTTCAAACTCCATCTCTCTCTCCCCCTCACTCTCTCTTCTCTCCAATTCATCTCTCTCTTCCTTCCTCTCTTTCCATTTCTCTCACACCTCCCTTTGTCTCTTCTCCCCCTCCCCCGGATCATACACACACTCTATCTCTCTCTCTCACCCCCCCACACACACACCATTTATATATATTTCCTTTTCACTCCCTCTCCCTCTCCACCTTTATCTCTCTATGTGTTTCTTCCTCTTCAAACTCCATCTCTCTCTCCTCCCCTCTCTCTCTTCTCTCCAATTCATCTCTCTCTTCCTTCCTCTCTTTCCATTTCTCTCCCACCTCCCTTTGTCTCTTACCTCCCCTCCCTCCCATCACACACACACTCTCTCTCTCTCTCCACCCTCCAACTTTGTCACTATCTCCCTCTCTCTCTCATTCCTTCTCCCCCCTCTCCCACCATATCTATGTCTCCATGTCTGTCTCTTCTCCTTATCTCCCCATTTCTATCCTCTCCTTTTCTCTCCTTTCCCTCATCTCCTCTCTACCTCATTCCCTCTTCATCTCTCCCTTATCACTCCCTCTCTCTCCATCTCCATCTCTCAATGTCTTTGTTCTTCCCTCCCTATCTTTCCCCCTTCCAACTCCATATCTCTCTCCCCCTCTCTCTCTCAACTCTCTCAAGTCCCCTCTCTTTTCCTTCCTCTCTCTCCCTTTCCCTCCCACCACCCTATGTCTCTCCTCCCCATCACATGCATCCTCCCTCCACCCTCCAAGTCTACCACTATCTACCTCTCTCTCTCTCTTTCTCTCTCTCCCCCTCTCTCCTCCCTCCATATCTATGTCTCCATGTCTCTCTCTTCCCCTTGTTTCCCTATCTCTCAACTCTCTCAACTCCCCTATCTTTTCCTTCCTCTCTCTCCATTTATCTCCCACCTACCTATGTCTCTCCCCCCATCACACACAGTCTCTCTCTCCACCCTCCAACTCTGTCACTATCTCCCCCCTTCTCTCTCCTTCTTTCTCCTTCTTTCTCTCTCCCTCTCTCCCTCCTCCATAGCTATGTCTCCATGTCTCTCTATTCCCCTTCTTTCCCTATCTGTATCCTATATTTTTCTCTCCCTTCCCCTGTCTCCTCTCTCCCTCACTGCATTTTCATCTCTCCCTTATCACTACCTCTCCCTCTCCACCTCTATCGCTAAATGTTTTTCTTCTTCCCTCCCTCCCTTTCCCCCATCGAAATCCATTTCTCCCCCTCCCTCTCTCCTCTTCTTTGCCCCCTCCTCTCTCTCTCTCTTCCTTCCTTTCTCCCTGTCTCTCCCACCTCTATGTCTCTCTCCCCCACTCTATTCCCCCTCCACCTCACCCTCTCTCTCTTAAATATGATCCCATTGTGTTTTATTTTAAAAAGTATCTAAATTCAAAAAAATATAATTGGTTGTAAAATATTAAACCTATATTTTGGATAAATCATATCAAGGAAATACAAAAATAAAAACTTAAAATAATCATGCACTATCTTTCCTCTATCATTCTTAGTCATTTTTATTTCTCTCTTTACTTGGATCATTGGTTAAATGCATCTTTCCTCATTCCTTATGATATTATTTATATTATAGAAATTTCATATATGTGTATATAAAAGTATTCTCATTTTTAATTTATTAAAACCTCAATTTAATCTCTATGAGAATGCTTTTAGCAGGATTGAGGATGGTGGGTTTAAATATACGTCTAAAGTAATCATAACCTTTTACCTTTTAGATTTAATTATAAAATGTTATAAAATTAAATTAAAATAAAGTATTTGTAAAATATTTTGATTTTGAAATAAGTTATGGTTTTTGGCCAAGTGGTATTGATAAGCGAATGATCTTGGTATTGCCCCATGGTATTGTAACATAATAATTATAAACCTAGATCCATAACATAATAATCAAATGCCCAGTTGGCCCATGGTATTGATAAACGTATTAGCCCATGGTATTATGATTTTTTTCCCTTCTCTCCCTCTCTCCCTCCCTCTCTGTGGTATTGACCCATGTTATTGTAAAAAGACGTATTTAGAAGTTAATAATATCCATGTTAAATATTATTTATATCCATTTGAATTTCTCTGAGCTATTCATTCAAAATTTATTTATTTATATCCATTTGAATTTGTCAGAGCTATTGAATGAAAAAGTCAATTTTCCGTAGAGTTAAACTTAGAATATTTTTGGTAATTTGGTAAATATTAGAGATCCATTAAATATAGTTTAGCTATTATTTTTCTTGTAGAAATATTATTATTTTAACTACACTCACTCATCTAACAATCACTCATCTAACACTCACATATAACATAACACATCTATGTTTAAAAAAATTCAATTTACCAAAAAAATTGTGGAGTTAAACTCCGAATATTTTTGGTAATTTGGTAAATATTAGATACGTATGAGATGAATTAAATATAGTTTAATTATTATTTTTGTTGTAGTAATATCATTATTTTCACTACACTCAACCATCTAACAATCACTTATCTAACACTTACACATATAACATATCACATCTAACCCTCACCCATCCACTAAGAATTTTTTTAATTTGGTTAATATCAAATCCCAGAGCACATGGAATATAATAATTATTTATATCAATTTGAATTTCTCCCGGCTAAATTCAATTTACAGTGGAGTTATTTTTACGAAAAATTCAATTTACCAAAACTTTTGTGGAGTTAAACTGAGAATTTTTTTGGTAATTTGGTGAATATCAGATGCCAGATCACTAGTTTACAGAAGAAGATATTTGGAAATTTGAAATACCAACATGCAATATAATAATTATTTACATCCATTTGAATTTTTGCCAGCTAGATTCAATTTATTATGGAGTTATTTTTACAAAAAATTCAATTTATCAAAAATTTTGTGGAGATTTGTTTTGGTAATTTGGTAAATATAAGATGAACTCAATTAAATATATTTTTTGGGTAATATAGTAAATATCAGATATTTATGATTAAATATAGTTTAACTATTATTTTTGCTATAGCAATATTATTATTTTCACTACACTCACCCATCTAACAATGCTCGCATTCACCCATTTACCCTTACACATCTCACGCTTTCATGTCCACCGTAAATTGGGTTGTAGTAGAATAAAGAGAACTTTCAAATATTTGGCACTTGAATATTATTATACTAATCCTATTTCTAAAAAAAACACTGAATAGAAATGCAGAAAAGTAGTTAAAAAAGAATAAAATTAATAAATAAATGAAATAAATGGAAAATCATAATTCCTATAGTTGTTATCCTAATTATGAGTTATTTTTTATATTGAAACTTTCCATTTTGAATAGATTCATGCATAAATTTAATCAAGAATAAACAAGTTATCACTTTTCTTAATATTTTTTTATTAGAAATAAAGTTATTAAGAAAATTTAGTGTGAAAAAATGGGAAAATTGTGCACCATGCTTATTAGATGCTCACATTTTTTCATTCAATTCTTAATAATGTGTTTTTTCACTAAGAATGTATTACCATAATATGGATGTCATGTAGCACATAGTAGAAGTGATAAGAGACCAACAAATATTCTAAACTAATAACAAAATATTAAAATAACAAGGATATAACATGTTAGATTTATAAATATGTTGCATGCTTTTATGGAGAGGGAATATTGTATGATATGAAGAAAGAGAGATGGCATTATTTTCTAGGTTTTAGAGGATGTGAAATATTTATTTTTTAAAAATATCATTGAACCATACATTTGTAGTGAATCTCACTCATAAGTTTATAATCTCATTACATTTTACACCCATAATCCATAATCCATGACTAACAATTTTGTATTTTGTAAAGCCAAAAATAGATACAAATATAACAAAGGAATTTACGTTATGTTGATTTAATATTGAACATATTAAATATGGATATTAAACATCATACTAATTATCATATCATCAAGCATAAATGCATTTCAAACATGAATGCAATGAGGATTTCTAAATGATAAGATGTCGCTTGGAAGCTTACATTAAGTAACACTTTCTTAAAATGATGGATTCAAATGTTAGGATTCCTTATGCATAAGTTTGTGATGGAGTTTATTTATGAAAAGGTACACCATATCAAGGAATTGATGAGAGCCAACAAAAATAGAGATGATTTTATCCTTATAAATCACACAAAATAACCATGATCAAATTTTAAATATTTTTCATCATTTACATTCACCCTTGTATATTATAAAAGTTAAAATGTTCCTATAACATCTAAAAATTAGGAAATTTGAAATTGATAAATCCTTAAACATATGGCCCTTATATTAAAATTTTAAAATGTTCATTTCATTTTCTAAATAACCAATAATAATTTCAAAAATTATATTTTTTAAAAAAAAATTAAGACATTTAAAATTATTATTATTATTATTATAAATAAATTTATGTGATAAAAAAATTAAAAATATATATTTTTATTAGATATATGGTAAGAAATATATATATATATATATATATAAATTGTTTAAAATTAATATTATTATTATTATTATTATTATATAAATAAATAAATTTATGTGATCAAGAAATTAAAAAATATATATTTTTATTAGATATATGGTAAGAAATATATATATAAATGGTTTAAAATGTATTTCTTATTTAATATTCTAAAATATCTATATAGCATTTAAATAATATAAATCAGATTTAATTTTTTTAAAAAATTTTAAAGCGAATAAACTAAAAATATTTTAACAAAATTAATTAATTAATTAATTATATATATATATATATATAAAACATTGGAAGTCATCACAATCCATTACATGGGTACGTTCAAGTGTCAATCCCATCTCATGTCAATTGCTATTTGTTTTAATTTTTTAATTACATTGATGGCCGGTCATTCATGTTCTTATAAATATGACACGTAGAAGGTGTCGAGGTTGTTTCAGTACCTTGTGCTGAACATAAATGCTGCGATTGAAGGATATATTTGTTGTTTGTGGCTAGGAATATGTAGGTTATAGGATTTGAAAGAATAATATTAAATGTTATTTTAGTCGAGTTGATAGACAATGGTATTTTAAAAAGTGAGAAAAAAGCGTCGACAAGACATATTAATGTTACGTAGATTTGAACTTTTAAAAATTTCATCCATACTTTCAAAAACTTCAACATCACTAATTAATACTCTCCAAAATGCAACTATCTATAATTATTTGAAATTCTTAACCATATGTCGCACACAAATTAATCTACGACAAATAATTTTCCTACAAATTTTGTGCGTTATATCTATGATGATATCAGCAACTCTTATTTCCGACCTTATAGTAATATTAATGTTATCTGATATGATATGGGAGCCGAATAACTATCATCCTCTGACTGACAACACGTAGATAAAGGGCAAGCCTGGAGAGGACACTCCATGACTATTCCCTTACATGTCAGATAACATTAATATTGCTATAAGATCGGAAATAAGAATTGCCTGATGACATCCATTTTCCATCCGAGATGGATACGGATACCGTTTCCCAGGTAGATAAATTCAAGGCAGGGATCCCAGTTCACTTTCGTTATGATATTTAGATAGTTCCTATATTTTTGTTATATGTTCAACACATTTTTTTCATATAACTTTTTTATTCATTCAAAATTATATAAAAAATGGTTAAATTCTTGTGAATTTTTCCCAATTTAAATAGTTCAGAGGATCTCAGAATGCTAAGTTCATATAAAGGTCGAAACACATTTTAAATAATTAAATATTAAAATTTAACCTTTTTTATATATAAATCATATAATAGCTAAATGAAGTTACAATTTTAAAGATTCATTATGTGAAAAATGCATGAAATGGTAAATATTGAAACATATAATAGTTTAAACAGTCAAACAACGCTTTTAGATGCTAAATGAAGGAGGTTACAATTATAAAGATCCATTATGTGAAAAATGCATTAAATAGTAAACTTGAAAAATCATTAGTAACCAAAAACTGTGAAACATATAATAGTTAAACAATATTTTAGGATGGACGAAATTACAATAATGAAATATGCATGACAGTTTTAAATGAAAACTTAAAAAGTCATTGGTGTGTTGAAACTTATCGATGTAACTAAAAACTGTGAAATATGTAATAGTTAAACATTACTTTAGGATGGATGAAAGATGCACGATAAGGTTTTAAATAAAAATTTAAAAAGTCAGTGTTGTGTTGAAAGATATCGACGTGTGTACGCTCAATCGAGGAAGTCAGACATTAATTTTAATTTTTGTTTTTTAATTAAGATTTGAAGTTCAAGTCAAAGGAGATTTGAAGTTCAAGTCAAAGGAGAGCAGGAACGCAATTGTCAAAGTCGTATGACACAGGAAATGTGACTGTATGAAAGGAACTTTAGCGGTATGATTTGATGGAGGAAGATAAGATACTCATTTTATTTTTATTTTATTTTATTAACTTTTGTCATATCCTTAGAATATTGTAAATAATTTATTTACCATAGTTAGAAAACAAAAAAAAATTGAAGGATGGTGATTATTACCTGTTGCATAAAATAATATTTTTTTTAGTGAATGAAAATGAGAAATGATTTCCTAGTAACAGAGATATCATGTAACTTCTGAGGAGAGAAGTTAATTAAAAAAAAAAGTTGCAAAACTCTAACTACCCTGCGCCCTAACCATGGACTTGTTTCTAGGAAAAGGAGGGGAAGAGGGGGAAAAAAACTGTGTTGTAGAGGACAGACAGTAAAAAAAAGGAAGAGGGCTTACCATGTTTGGTGATAATCAGATAGTAAGGGCATAGAGCGAGTTCAACTTGTAAAATATTGTTAGTCTTTGAGTAAGCTAGTGGGGAGATTGGTCTCGAAAGACAATCTCATGGTCGGGTGGTTGACTAGGTATGAGGCATTGACCTGAAACTAGAAAATGTTTAATTATGTGAGTTACATGGTCGGGTGGTTGACTAGGTATGAGGCATTGACCTGAAACTAGAAAATGTTTAATTATGTGAGTTACAGTTCTTCCTAGAATTATGAAAGAAGACTAAAAAAAAAAGAGAGAGAACATGTAATTCTATATAATTAGTTTTCAGGTACTAGTAGCGGTAAGTTTTCAAGAAGAGGGTCGAACTCAGTTAGAGAATTTTACAGTTAACCGTCTCTATTTAGGCAATGAGAATTTTACAGTTAACCGTCTCTATTTAGGCAATTTTCTTCAGGTTGGAAACTAAGACATGTATAGTAACACAGGCATTAACAATATTTGTTAAAGGTTGGCAGAGTGATTTTGTCGTGAGGTGAACATACTAAATGTAATAACCAGTTTCATGCATTAGAGAATGAAAGAAAATGAAACCTTAGGAAGATATTTCAAAATTAGGCTATCTGTTCTAAGAAACAATAATAAACAAAAATTTGAAAATATTGTGCAATGTATAGACAGACGTGAAAATACGAAAGATAACAAAACTCATTAAATTCCAGTATTATTTTTAGATGGCATGCAACACGCTAGGGCTGAGCCTTTCATTTAACAAAAAAATATAAAGTAGAAAATGTCATCGTTTGCCTCACTGCGAGCTGCGAAAACCTTCAAATTTCACCAATCGAATCCAAAGTTTATTCCAAGTTTTTTTTTTAAGGTGCCGCAAGAATGTTTCTCCCTGTATTAAGATAGGGCTAGAAACATTATGGGCGCGGCAGGAGGTCCGCTCCATGAGTAGTGTCTGAACCATGAATGAACCCAAGAAAGCTGGGTTTGAAGCATGGCTATGTATATAGGTTGGGTAGGGCTTGAAACCCTTCAACACTTAACTCTTTCATATTAACACAAGGACAAGAATCTAGTAGTATATAAGAGCTATTGAAAAAGAAACTTAAGACTACGGTTAAGGAGCAGGGTTCAGACCCTCTCAAACTGAAAGATGCACGCAAGTGGAACATGTCCAACCCAAAGTCGAATACATAAAATACCATAAAACTGTACATTTATTTGAATGCTAAACAAAATGCATTACATAATCAAATGTTGAACAAGACCAAGAATTATAGAAAAGGAAGCTACATCCATATTTTCAGTACAGGCAAGTTTGCGGTGCGACAATCTTTTAAACATGAATAAAACAAGGAGACCACTCTGTCTATAAACTCAATAGACCTTCACGGTAAATACAGTACAACAATAAAGACGAAAAAATATGCCGCAAGCATAATGTGCACAGTTATGGATTAAGATAATACAACCATAATGTCCAAGCAATGAAATTCAAGTGGGACGCCAAACTCAAGTAAATAAGTTATACATGCCATTCAATGGGAACTTGGAGCTCTTGAGGGGATGCAAATACCCTCCACTCCAATATTTAATAGAATATAAAAGAAACCAGAAGGGCTACCCTCCATTGGACACAGGAAAACCTCCGAGAGAAATAGTTGAGGCCTCGGCCGGAAGGCTTTTCCATACCTGGAAGCCTAGACAAGCTGAAGGAGGGTTTCCTTTAGGCGAGTCTAGTCCACTGCATGAGGGACAGGCGCCCAGCCTACAAGAGAGCAAGCCACGCAACACAAATTTAGACAACTTTGGAGGGAATGCAGATTGCGGTTGAAATATAGAAGAAAACCATCTTCGTTATTTGACAAGAACTTACCTGCTAAAGGATGCTTCAACCAACGTATGAACAACTCTCATTCCGGTGCTGTAGGATGCCCTCAAATACCAAACCAACCTGCAGTTTTCATGGGCCATGAATAAGTCAAGGATTCTTTTAGTAAATCGAAGAAGCGCTTAGCCAAAAGAAAGCAGAACAAACAAAACTCTGTATCATTTGATTACCTGAAGGGTTTGGGTGATAAATCCACCGGCAATTAAGTAGGGTCTAAAGGGTTGGCTCTGAGGAGCTGAATGCATGGACTGAACTAGAACAGGCCCGTAGAGAGCTACCTATCCAAATGAGCACCATCACCCAAAGCAACCAATAGATTAGGTCGAAAACCCACGAATGGCTGCCACCGTTAAATGGCATAGGGCGATGTGCACCATAGATGAGACAGGAAATACCATGCAAGCCGAGAGACTGGACAGTCTGCCGGCCTCATACAGAATGAAGCAGGGTAGGACTAATTACACACGGTAACAGATAAGGAAAGCCATGTGATGGCTAAGGGACAGAAGGAAAAGTTACCAACTTTCCAATTGCCACGAACAACATGGGGGATACCAAATTAGTGATTTAAATAATTTCTAAATCCAGTACATTAGTACATAAAAAAAACCAATGCCGCATGTCAAGGGGTGCATATGGTGATACTGTGTGATTACCAATAGTTGAATGAGATTATAACTATAATTTGTAAACCACGGTAATGTTAGGACCATAAAAAAAAAATGTTACTTAGCATTGGAGTCATGACAAGTGGTATCAGAGCCCAGTTACAAAAACTATGGCCTCTGGGAATTGAAACTGCCAAACAGATTGTGTACATACAATTTATTTCGTCTCTATTGTGTAATTAAATAAAATAGATAATGTGTTGACCCTTCCACTATTACTTGTCTTATGTTAAGCACAGGAAAACAGAAGACTGACAATATGAGAAGAGTAGATAGTGCGTCACGCAGGTTTGTGGTGGGTCAGGGACCTGCAACTGGTCCTGAAAATAGTCCCGAATTATGGGTACAGCTGGGAGAGGAGGCTCGCAATACCAATCTGGAAATTTTGGAGACAGTACAAGAGTTGAAAAATGAAATGGCCCGATTATAGGAAGATAATGCAAGGTTAACTATGGAACAAGAGAGGATTATAAAAAGCCCATCCAACAGACAGAATCAGCAGCCACCAAATCCCAACGCTAAGTAACAAAGAATGTTAGAAGAACAGAATCACCACACAGAACCAAAAGAGTAAGAAGGAAGGGAGGAGGAACGCTCTAATAATGCTTCCGAATAGTAGACATGCAAAAGGCAACAGATAGAGTTGCAAGGGAAATTCCATAAAATAAAACTATCACACTTTGACAGAGAATAGGAGGAAGCAGTTGAGACCTAGTTGATTAATATGAAAAAATACTTCCAGCTATATGAATACAATCACAACCTCAAGGCACGGTTGGCCATTTTCCAATTACAGCGAAAGGCCACCCTATGGTGGGAATAAGTTAAGATTGTAAGAGGAGTGAACGAATAGAATATCACTTGGGAAAATTTTCAAAGATACTTTAAGGAAAGGTACCTAACCGAGCGCTTATATGATGATAAGGCAAGGGAATTTCATGACCTGTGGTTGGGGCAGCAAACTATGGATGAATTTGTCACTCATTTTACTTCTTTGCTCCGTTATGTGCCTTATATTTGGGAGGAAAAAGATAAAGTACAAAGGTTTGTCAGTAGTTTACTCTTGAGCGTGAGGGAAAGAATCGAATTTGACAACCCAAAGATGATGGACGAGGCTATACGCAAAGCTCAAATTTGCTACTAGCAAAGCAAGCAAAAGGAAGAAATATTGGGTAAGAGATGGGTCGATAAGAAAAGCAGCAAGCTGGCTGGAAATACTAAAGGTAATCATGGTGCTGGTAACAAAGGATTTGCCAAGGGGCAAACCAGCAGAAACTCACAGAAGAATTCACTCCAATTAAAGCCCCCCATTGAGTCCAGAACTAATGAACAACCTAGAAAAATAGACAACAAAGGGACAACAAGGCCTCCAGTGCAATGTTGGGGTTGTGGTGGACCCCATTACATGAAAAACTGTCCCCAGCGAAAAGGAACTGAACAGGTTTCCCAGGTCTATGAAGCATCTACAGTTGGTGATGTAGGACAGAGTCTGCCAAAGATTAATGCCGCTTTGGAAGAT
The DNA here is from genome assembly GCA_031772625.1 of Pinus tabuliformis. Classification (NCBI taxonomy): domain Eukaryota; kingdom Viridiplantae; phylum Streptophyta; class Pinopsida; order Pinales; family Pinaceae; genus Pinus; species Pinus tabuliformis. Next base: position 691,545,705 of record CM062818.1, read on the forward strand.
CGCCAGGCAGAGTACCAGCCAACCATGGTGGAATTCGAAGGTAAACTCTTAGACCTTGCTGTAACTATTTTAATTGATCCTAGAGCTACGTTAAGTTATATTAGTCCTAGGGTCGTGGAATGTTGCAAATTGCAACCTGTTAAATTTAAGGACCCTTGGCTAGTAAAGTTGGCAACAGGGGCAAAGAGACGGGTACTTGCTGAGGTCAAAAACTACCCTTTAAAGATAGCAGGACAATCAGTGATGGTAGTATTGGAAATACTGAGAGGGGGGTGAATCAATATTTCTTTTTCTCACTATTGTTTTACTAGTTAAAACATATATGTTCAGAACACAAAATGAACAACAAGAATAAATGTTTTTATTAATATAACTGTGCAGTAAAATAAATACAATAAATAGATTGTCACAATTGGTTGCCAAGCTCCAACTTGGACTTTGGCGAGGCACCAACCTCCTGAGCACCAACTCTATTTTTCCAAGACACCAATCCTGGACTTAGGAGCACCAACTCCCAAGGACTTCAATTCTGTTCAATTCTTAGGCACCAACCTCTTTGGTATACACTGGTGTGTTGCTGTGCTCTTTTCAGCTTCCACTGCTTCTGATGCCCCCTTTTCTTCTGCTGCTTTCACTATCTCATGCTCAGGTTATACCGTTCACGAACAGCCACTAAAGTTCTCTATTTTTTTTGCTTGTATATGCTCCATGCCCATGTCCATTCGTTTCCTCTTACATGCTAGCTCTTTGGCTTCCTCCTCACTTGATCGCTTGACACTTCAGCTTCCACTCCTTTTCTTCTTCTGTCTATACAAGTGTTCCAAAATCTGAGTAGAAAAACCCAAACTCCCCTTTCTTAAATAAAACTCGGCCCTTGACCTGTGGTTAATACCTTACAGGCTTTATCGGAGGCATTTAATCACCCATCGGAAGCCACCACCCGAGCGTTTTAATCAACCATCGGAAGCTACCACCTGAGCGTTTTAATCACCCATCAAAAGCCACCAACCAAGCCTTTAATCAACCATCACCGAGCGCTTTAATCAACCATCACCAAGCGCTTTAATCGACCATCGGAAGCCACCTTTTATTCGACGCTTTCTATCAATAATCAACCATCGGAAGCCACCACTTGAGCCATTAATCAACCATCACACAGGCTTTATCAACCATCGCACAGGTTTTAATATATACCTTAACCCCGTGGCCATGTATCATATAATACATGGAAAACATTATAAACCCCCGCTCTAGTTCAAATGCCAGACTTCAATTTTTATGCACCCGCCTTTACAATTATCGACGAGTCCGGATTTCGGCGGTCACAATAACTCTTAAGCCCAGACCTCCGATGAGGTGCAGACCCGATATGGCTTTAGACTCCCTTTAATATTGTTTTGGGTCCAATGAACATCGGTGTTCGCTGTAAACAATAGACCCATTCCTCTGATGTAACGCGGACCCGATGCCTCCTTACATTCCTTCCTAAACTGAATTCGGATCCGTCATATCGACGGATTCCTTATCGGCGACTCTTGATGGGTTGCGGACCCGATCTCCTTTAGGCTGCTCCAAATATAATTTCGGCTCCGGATGATTTCGGCGATCGCTACCTCCGCTGCTCCGATGCGATACAAGAGTTCTGCGGACCCGATATGATTTTACACTTCACTTGATAATAGTTTTGGCTCCGGATTTCGCTGATGCGATAAGGATTCTCTGCTCCGTGGACCCGATATGCTTCCTATTTTGCTTGATAAGAGTTTCGGCTCCGGATTTCGGAGCTTGCACCTTGAACAGTTCCGACATTCTGGATGCGATATATTATAGACTGTTTTAATAAGTCCATCGGGTCCATGCCTCTATCGCAATCGGCATATTATAGCGCCATCCCTTATGACTTGCGATCAATGCAGATGCGATATGATATTAAGCCACAGTCTATATTCCCGTCAGCTCCACAACCGTATATCGCAATCGGGGGTTTCGTGAGTGACAGCCCTTTGAGACTAGCGACATACCGGATGCGATATTACATTTAGCTAGTTTATAATGGAGCCGCGGGTCCGTGTTATTATATCACCTCTCTCTCTCTCTCTCTCTCTCTCTCTCTCTCTCTATATATATATATATATATATACTCCTCAGTACTCCCGATAGTTCTTCCTTTGGCATTGTTGTTTGTAATATGTGTCCGTCGATAGTGTTAAGGCATATATATGGGTTTTCTCCTCCAATGGCCCTATTTGCTTGTAATATATATATGGCTCCTCTTGGCTCCTCTTGCTCCATCTACTCCTCTCGGTCCACTCTGATTGCTCCTGTAGCTCCTCCGATGGCTCCTCTTGCTCTGAGACATGTGTCTGGATAGTGGGTCCAGACACATGACAGGAGACAGAAGGAGCTACAGGAGCAATACTAATCACAGTTAGCAAAATGCATTAGGAAGGGATGTCAGATTTATGCCATCCAAGTGGGTTATGCCAACTCAAAAGATAAAACAGCCACATTGGAGAATATTCATGTGATATAAGAATTTGCTTATGTGTTTCCAGAAGAGATTCCTAGACTGCCACCTAAAAGAGACATAGATTTTACCATCGAATTGGTGCTAAGAGTAGCCCCAGTATCCCGAACAACCTATAAAATGAGCGTACCAGAATTGACGGAGCTGAAAATGCAATTATAGGAGCTGTTGGACAAAAACTGCATTCACCCCAGTGTGTTCCCCCGGAGAGCCTCGGTATTGTTCATTAAGAAAAAGGACGGGATCCTCCGCATGTGTATGGACTACCATCAATTAAACAAATTGACAATAAAAAATAAGTACCCTCTACCCCGTATTGATGAACTATTCTACCAAGTGAAAGGAGCAACAGTTTTCTCAAAGATTGATTTGTGATCAGGGTATCACCAAATCAGGATTAAAGAGGAAGACATAGCTAAGACAACTTTTAGAACACAGTATGGCCATTATGAGTTTGTGGTGTTACCCTTCGGGTTGACCAATGCCCCCACCACCTTTATGTGTCTGATGAACAGTGTATTTCATCGGTATTTGGATAAATTTGTGCTGATCTTTATTGACGATATATTGATTTACTCTCAGACTATGGAGGAGCATCAGGAGCACCTCAGATTAGTATTGCAAACCCTCCGAGAACACCAATTATACGCTAAGTTCAGTAAATGTGAATTCTTTAAAGAACAAATACAATATTTGGGGCATATAATCACTAAAGAAGGGATCACAATGGATCCTGAAAAGATAAGGACCATAATGGAATGGCTGGTACCCAAAGATGTGGTGGACATCCGATCTTTCATGGGGCTAGCAGGCTATTACAGATGATTCGTAAAATGATTTTCAAAAGTAGGTTTTCTAATCACATCCTTACATAAAAAGGGAAGAACCTTCAAGTGGACCCCTAAATGTCAAAAAAGTTTTGAACAACTCAAATACTTACTCACCATGGCACCCATTCTAAGCATAGCCAATCCTAGTAAAGATTATGTGGTGTGCACTGACACAAGTAAGGAAGGGGTAGGAGGTGTGTTAATGCAGGGAGGAAAAGTAATAGCATACAAATCAAGAAAGTTAAAAGAGCATGAGAAAAAATATTATGCTTATGGTCTAGAGTTGGCAGCCCTTGAAAATGTGGCGACATTACCTTATGGAAAGAAAATTTCTATTATTGACAGATCACCACAGTCTAACCAATTATTTTAGCCAGCCTACTCTAAATGCAAGGCAAGCATGGTGGGTGGATTTCCTAAGTGGTTTTGATTTTTACATCAAGCATTTCAAAGGGAAAGAGAATCGGGTGGAGGACGCTTTGAGTTGGAAATTGTAATGCATATACGAGATTTCTTGCAGTGAAGGGAAAAGCCCCTTCAGGGAAATGATTAAAAACGTATCTGAACAAGATGTTATTTATCAGCAAATAAAACAACAAATTCAGTAACCAACCAGCAAAGAAAAACAATCGGATTATGTTTTGGATGCTACCGAATAATTGTATTACAAAGGAAGTCTGTACGTGCCCAATCAGAACAACATTAAAAATATGATATTGGATGAGTATCATAAGAGTCATTACGTTGGACACCCAGGATATCAAAAGACGATCACTGCATTTCGAAAAGAATATTATTGGCTAGGTATGAAAAAAGATGTGGCTAGTTATTTGGCACGATGTCTTGAATGTTAACAAATTAAAGCAAAACACCAACATCCTGCGGGTTTATTACAACCATTACCCATCCTGGAATGGAAATGGGAAACCATCTCTATGGATTTTATAACGGGTTTGCCTAAGTCAAAGAAAAATAACGACTCCATCATGGTGGTGGTGGACAAGCTAATTAAGTCAACACATTTTATACCGGTGCAATCTACCTACAGAGCTATGCAGATTGCCCACGTTTACATGTAAAATATATTTAAGCTGCATGGGTTACCAAAGACAATAATCTTAGACTGTGATGTAAAATTTACATTGGTCTTTTGGAAAACATTTTTTGAAGAATTGGGGACTCAGTTGAATTTCAGAATGGCTTATCACCCTCAAACTAATGGGAAAACCGAACGGGTGAACCAGGTGGTGGAAGATATGTTAAGAGCATGTGTGATGCAGCAACCAACCAAGTGGGAGGACTATCTGCACTTGGTTGAGTTTTCATACAACAATGGCTACCACACATCATTGCTAATGAGCCCTTTTGAAGTATTGTATGAGCTGAAGTGCTGCACCCCTGTTGTGGGGAAAAATGCCTATTTAGGACGATCCTATCCACCTAAGGTGTCACAGCGCCTTAGCAACAAACGAATACAGCTATCATGATTTCTTCCTTTATGAAATGTGAAAGACGGGAGATCGGCAGACTTACCGTTGTCTTGCGGTTGTCCCTCAAACTAGATCCTCTTCTCTTTGTGTATCCACAGCTACTTGCCTCCTCGCTTTGATCAAGAGAACAGCTACTTGAATCCCACGAGATCACAAGAGAACAGCTACCTGTGACAAGAGAACAACTACTTGCGACAAGAGAAGAACACAATACAAAGGAAAATATACATATTCATAAATGATTCAGGATTAGAAGTAAATCAAATATACTAATGCAATCATACAAAATACACCAACATATAGGAAAGAATCAAGATAGCTTTATTGAAAGTAACAGGATTCAGGAAGAGATACAACCCATAGGGCTCCAACCCAGCATCTCCTTCCTAGCAGAATGGAATTCCTTCTTCAGCTCCTTTCAAAGCATAACACACCCAATGTTTCTAGCCACAAACCAACAACAATTCTTTGCAAATACCAAATTCCAGCCTCCCTTGACCTCATGGAGAGACATCTATATATAGGGATATTGGAGAGAGGATGAGTCAGCTTGAGACTGGTCTGAGACTGACTATTGTCCTCTCCCACTTCAGTTCTTGAGTCCACTTGGAGGTTCTTGCTTCCACTTGGAGATTTGGAACCTCTTACTCATCACCAGTCGAATTCCCTGATCCAAGTGCCATTTTGGAAGCTTCCTGGGCATTGACACCTTGAGGAATGACTCTGCCACTTGTCCAAACTCGCTCAGCGCAGGTAGCCTTCTTTGCAGTTGACATTCAATGCAGGTAGACAGTGGAGTAGTTGACATTCAGCGTAGATGCTCAGTGGAGCAGTTGACATGATCCAGAATTGCCTTGTTTTGAGTGTTTTCAGGTGGAGAAATTTTGTGAATTGCTGTGGTTACTTGGCCTTGTTCCTCTAGGGGTAGGAACAACATGTTTAGGGACTTTGGATCCCTTGATTATTGACATTTCATGCTCAATGATTCCAAGCACAAAAATGTCTATAACAGTTGCCCCCTAAAGTATGAGGCCGTTTATCGGGTGAAATGCTTTATCTAGGAGGGTCCGAAGTTCATCCATCTGCTGGGAGGAGACCTGTAATAAAATACAATACAATACATTATGATTCATACTGCTTTCATGATCTAGCTGAGGCAGGCATTCCCATGCTCAGCTTTATAAATTCATTTTTGTACATAGAACAGACGATCGTCTGATGGTAGACTGATAATTTTGGTGAAAATTATCATCCTTTGAGTAGGATGATCATCTGCTGTAATGATGTACATGTCAAATGTCTTTATTTTTCCTAAATATATATCGCAGCACGGATCGATGAAACTAGATCCGGGGTCTTCAAACTCATTCGATCTTCACTTTAAGTACAAGTCAATCCATGTGAGAATTGCGCTGAAGTCGAACATGGAAAGACATCGCTTGATTACCGGTCAATGATGTAAACCGTTAACAAGCGCGAGAGGAATCACCGATAATGATAATGACCCTCAAGGTACTGTAGTACAATTCACGTGGTGTGAATAAAGGACTTGGCATCGAACACCACGCAAAATCTTCTGGTCGAAGGTCATTGATGTATACCTGTCGCCGGAAGTGAGAAACTTGCCATTGAGGCATGCAAGCTTCAAAGTACTAAAGGGGGTGTTCCTAGATCAACTCCTTGGATAATGAGCTGATGTCGACAAGGAGCGATCTGTCAAAGGAGGGCCTTAATGAATCCCACATCAGTGACACGGAACGGAACTAATGATTTTAATGGAGGTGAAAAACAATTTGTGACATATGATTCAGGGTGGCGGTCATGAATGGATGAATGATAATGTATGGCAATGGATGGGACCCGGTTGACTCTTTCTGAACGACTTCTCTTGAACATATGGCGACACTGATGTGATGGATCAGTAGCATTACCCCAAATATGGATGGTATGGCAAGACCATGGTGATGTGACCGGTGAATGAGAAAACCCAACCCGAATGTGATACGGAGGAAAAGTGTCATGTTCAAGAGCGACCTGCTACCATCAAAGTTTTCTTGAATCTTTCCCAATTTTTCCCCAGTCATTGTTGACCAGTACCTCTTTATTTTTGTCAAGCTTGAGGAGGATAACATATGCTTGAGCTATAACCTGCCCTTCGGGCAAGCCCATCGCTATGTTTTAACGAGCCTAGCGATAGGGAAACTCGTTCTCGTCTAAAGACAAGTTTGTCGCTATTTATCATTTTAATGAGTCTAACGACAAGGATAACTCGGTCCTTTTCATTTTTAGAGAGTCTGAAAAGGTACATAAAGTTAACTCCAAAATTCCTTTTTCGTCATCTAATCCCTTAAGTCCGAAAAAGTATAAAACAATACAGAAGGGATGAGTTTTCGATAACTTTAACGAGCCGAATAAAACAAGCGCTCGACCTTTTTGTGCAATAATCTCTCAAGTCCAAAAAGATTAAAATCTAGAGGAGGGATAGCTCTTCCTGTCCTTTAACGAGCTGGAAGGCCAAAACTCGACAATCTTTTCATATTTTACGAGTCAGTTGAAAAGAGCTAAAAGAAGACTCGTCTTTTGAGGAACGAGTGATAAACAGGGATAGCAATTGATTCCAGGTAGAGGTTGGAATTTTCCAATCACGGCAGTGTCACAAGGATGGCTAGGTGAAATCACTCTTCGCAGTTGTTCCTCAAAATGGGTAAACAATCATATGGAGGTGAACGATCGGCCAAATGACAAGTGGAGGTGGCAGGTGCAAACACGACCAAGCCTTTTATGGCTGATAAATTTACGATCACAACGGTTATTTACCGGGATAGGTTCACTTTTTAGATAAAAATGAGCTTAAACTATGGAGGAAACATTGCTCACTGCTTTTATTTATTTTTTAACGAGCATGAAGACCGCGTTAAAACTGCTCGGATCTTGCGTTTATTTTTTAACGAGCATGAACTTTATGCTAAAAATGCTCGATATATAGTCAAATTTTGATTTTTACCATAAATAGCTTTTCTCTTTTCAAGGATAGTACTGCATTCTCAACTGCTGCAACAAACTTTGTTAGAAATGAATAATATTTGCATGAAAATTAGATTATAACCCTAATATTTCGCTTTGAACTACGTAAAAAGCCATTAAAAGATGTTTTTACCTCTCATTTTACCATTTCATTTGAATTTGGTTTGTTGGAGCTCTGGAGGTGCCTCTTCCCCCTTGATTTTCACCAGCTGATTCCGGGAGATTCTGCGGACGATTTTCAGCGCCGTCTGCACCAGGTAGGAGCTAAACTCTAGCTCTTTCTTTTCATGGTTTCTTTTTCCCATTTTGTGCCTGTTTTCCTTCTCCCTTGAGCCCCTGGGGTTTCACTAGAGCACTCTGGCATCAGCGCAGGCAGTCCATTCGAAACCTGCGCTCAATGTCAAGCTGCCTTGAGGTAGTTTGACCTTCAACGCAGGTAGGACACTTGCCAACTGCGCTGATCTCAGAAAAATAGCTCTATGCACAGTTTTTGATGAAATTTTGCCAGTTTCTCATCAAACTCAGGAACTCACTCCTTCTCTTGTTTGTTTTGCAGGGATCTTTGAGCAAAATGTCCCTTACATGGCGAGAACGAGAACATGAAGAGGAGGACATGATTGCCCTCCATGACCCTGTCACAGTGAACGCACTGCAGAACTGTGGCCTGCTGAAGTTTTTCCGTATCTCTAGCATGAGAGCACAGATCTCTCTACTGCAGTATATACTTGATGCTTGGGATACCATTAACCAAGTATTCCAGATTAGGGGAAAATCCATCCCCTTGACCATAGAGGACATTTACTTCTTGACTGGATTGTCAAGGCGGGGTGCCCCCATTTCTTTGTCAGGTTCGGCCCGGGGGGATGACTCCGTGAGAGATTATGTCCGCCAGTATTGCAGGGAAGGTTCCCAGCCGAGCAGAGATGGCAAGGTTGTTATCCGTGAGATCACTGATAGGTCTCTCAGGTCCATTCTGTATACCATTGGTAGGATGGCCGGTAGCGCATCTCTACATGTTGCCAACAGATCTTATGTGCAGCACGCCTTGGAGTGTCTCCGACCGAAAGTATTCAACTGGTGTGATGCGGTACTTGCTCAGATGAAAAGTCAATTGACCAAGGTAAAGGACGGGAAGCTGAAGAACTTTGGGTATGGTTCTATTCTGACTGCCTTTGCCTTGGAGAAAATACCACTGATGCAGCCTCAGTATATCGCACTCGACTTGCCTTCTCCTACCGAGCCACGCATGCAGAGATGGGTTGACCACATGTCTAGGCACCCCGGTCAATCTCAGGTTACTTTCACTAATACCTTTTTCAGGTGGTTCGAGCGCCAGGAGATGGTCTATTCTGAGTACCCATATGTTGGCATGGATTTCCGAGGTGATTCAGATTTGGTTCTACCGGATGGCGAACAGTGGGGCACAATTGGTAAAACGTTTGACCATATCACTGTTTACTGTTCTTACTTATAATGTCCTTGTGCTTTATTCTATCAAGACTTTAATCAAACTCATGTGTGCGTGCAGATGTTGGTCCTGTTCGTCCAGCAGCTCGCCCGAAAGCGCCAGTTGCTGCCCCAGCAGGGGAGACTGCTGGGAGGGTTATTCTCCGCGACCTTGATGTGGCAGAGATTCTTACAGCTGTGCAGGAGCAGGTTGAGAGCCTTACACTCGGCATTCCCGATGTGAGGATTGACGAGTTACCTTTACAGTTGCAGCGACATACTACTGGTGTGCCTAGACGATGGACTCGTCTCTTGCGCATGATTGCACAGGCCGTGACGTGCTATCATGAGCATCACTAGACTAGGGTGCCCCCTAGCATTTTGAGTTTTTGGGTCATATGACCGATTTTGTCTTGGTTACAGAACATTATGTATGAACTATGAACAACTTATATATATTTTGATTTTCGAGTTTTATTCTGGTTGAGTTATATGATCCATGTGTACAATCATTGATGATGTGTCTCTTTTATAAATGTTGCAAATGTCTATCTAACACATAATTTGCTAATGAGTCGGTTAATGTGTTTAAGTTTGTGGAAATATGCTGGTATTGAATTGAATCAAACTGTCTTTCCAAAATCTTAACCCTTAGGAACATGCAATAAATAGCTGGATTGCGAACGGAATATATACCATTGAGCTGTAGTATTACGAGCTGTGAGTCTAGCCTGACAATTAGTCGGCGTATGCCACGTGTGATGGCATCGGAGAGTAGTTCTATCAACGCGCTATAATCAGCGATGTTATTTGTTGATTGCCCAATACACACTCCTCTGAAACTTACTAACTCGCCGTTTGGATCAAAAATGGCCCAGGCTACGGAGGATAGGTTCCGCGAACTACGAATCGCTCCATCGACATATCCAACACATGTCTCCAGAAGGTTTGACATCTGCAACAAATGAAAAAGGTGGATCACTCGACCAGAACAAATACTTTTAGCAAAAACAAAATACAACAAAAGCATGCAGGTTACTATTTAAGCATAGTAACGCTTGAGGTACAACCCGTTGCGGGGTTGCGCCAGTGGAATTCCGTCATAATCCATTAACTTGTAGGCTTCTTTTGCTAACACCCTTTTAACAATATAGGGGCCCATCCATAAGGAATTGAATTTTCCTGCTCCCAATTTATCGGATTCTTGGTCATAAAGCAAGACCAAATCACCATCTGAGAAGACACGGGCTTTGACATTTGTGTCGAACTGCGCCTTGACTCGTTTCTTATGGGTTTCGTTAGCCAAAGCGGCGTCACGAAGTGTTTCATCCAACTGGATTAATTCCAAGAAACGAGCCTCTTCTTTTGAAGTTCCGGGGAGGAGATCAATTGCGAGTTTAAGCGACGAAATTTCGCACTGGATTGGCAAGACTGCTTCCAGGCCATACACCAGTTGAAAAGGTGTGAACCCGGTCGCGTTCTTTACCGACGTTCGGTAAGCCCACGAGGTTGAGTACAGGATTAGGTGCCATATTCTTTTATGAACCCCGATCATCCTTTGCAACATACGCTTCAGGACCTTGTTGATTGCTTCAACTTGCCCATTGGCTTGCGGATAATACGGGGTAGAGCTGTCGTGAGATAGCCCTAGCTTGGCAGCTAATTCGACCATCATGTGATTGCGAAAATGCGATCCATGATCTGTAACTATATCCCGTGGTACACCGAACCTGGCGACTACATGATTGAAAAAGAAAAGGGCAGCTGTTTCACCAGTGTTATCCAATGTAGGCATCACCTCGGCCCATTTGGTAAAATAGTCAATAGCGACTATAATATACCCATGCCCCCCGGTCGAGGTGGGGTTCCATTGCATGAAATCGATGCCCCATTTGGCGAAAGGCCCAACAGCAACTATTGGCTGTAAAGGTGGGGGTGGTCTCCTGGTTTTGCTATTAAAAATTTGACAAGCGTGGCAACTTTTGACTGCGATTATGCAGTCTTTGAACATATTTGGCCAGAAGTAACCTGCTTGTAAGATTTTTTGTGTTGTTTCATATCCAGATTGATGCCCCCCAAACGCGCCTGAATGACACTCATTCAGGGCTTTTTCGGCCTCCTCATGGGTAAGGCACCTCCTCAGAACTGTATCGATACCACGACGGTAAAGTGTATCACCGACGATCATGTAGTCTTTTGGTTGGTATCGTATACGTTTCTGTTCAGAGTGAGAGGTGTTAGGCCTGAAATTTTGGGTTTGGAGATAAATTATGATATCTCCATACCAATCATCACTTGTAGATATTAGAAACAAACTTTCGTCCACGATTGACTCTTCTGATGTTTCATCGTTGGACGACGATGGGAGATCGCACAATAATTCTGCGAAAACTAGAGCTTTCTTTGATTTGGACTTTACAAATTCCAGTTCAAACTCTTGAAGGATTGCTATCCATCTTGAATATTTGCCCCCCAGCAACTGTCGTGATAGTATATAAGTCATGGGGTTGCAATCTGATAAAATGGTAGTTTTCCGAAAGAGGACATAATGTTGAAACCTTTGAATCGCTTGAACAGCTGCAAGCGCTAGTTTTTCAACATAAGAATATTTACTTTCTGTATCATTTAAGTTTTTACTTAAATAATAGATAGGATGTTCAATTCCATCAACTTCTTGAACTAAAACCATCGCAATGGTCGTATCTGCTGCAGCCAGATACAGGTTAAAATCTCTTTGATAGTCTGGGGCGTACATTAATGATGTTTTTACTAGACAATCCTTCAGAGCATCAAAGGAAGCTTGCGCCACCTAGTCCCAGACGAAAGTTACATCCTTTTTTAAAAGACGAGCATAACCTTTAGCAAGTTCTGCGTAATTTGGAATGAACCTCCTCAAAAAGTTTGCTTTCCCTTGGAGTTTCTGAATCTAAAGCAAATTTGAAGGTGGAGGCAAATTAATGATTGCCTGAACCTTGCAAGGGTCGAGACGAATCCCATCCTTAGAGACTACAAAGCCAAGTAAACAACCAGAACCGACGCAAAACACACATTTTTGTGGATTGAGTCTTATCTTGTAGTGTCGGCAATGTAGAAATATCGCTCTTAAATGTTGCGGATGATCAGTCCGCTTGCGAATGAGCCGGAAGGTCGTCGATATAAGGTTGAACGATGTTCTTGATGTCATGGAAGGCATAATTAATTGCCCTCTGAAACGTCGCCCCTGCATTCTTCAAACCAAAGGGTAATTTTCGATAAGCGAATGTGCCCCACGGATAAATAAATGCAGTCTTTGACTGGTCCTGTGGGCGGATATTTATTTGATTATACCTGGAAAATCCATCCATAAATGAAAAGATTTCACATCTGGTCATTCATCAATTATCTGGTCGATGAAGGGCGTAGGGTAGTTGTCCTTTGGACAAGCTTGGTTTACATCCCTATAATCGACACGCACTCTAATCGTCCCTTGTTTCTTCATAACAGGGACAATATTCGATACCCAATCGGTTAGAGGAACCGGGTAGATGAATCCAGCATGGAGAATTTTTTCAACTTCTGCCTTAATGGCAGCGGCTTTCTTGGGGTGCACCTGTCGAAGCCGTTGTCTAACTGGTTTGACATCAGGATACATTTTAATTTCATGTTCAACGATACTCGAGTCAATGCCTGGCATTTCATCATATGACCAAGCAAAGACATCTCTGAATTCGTGAAAAAGAGCGTTATATATTTCCAGTTCTGAAGGGGAACAACCTTTGCCGGCATAAATATTCTCTACAACATTTGTTTTAGTCGAGATATTTATGGCTATAGTCTCTTCAATATTGGATAAGTTTCGCTCGGAATCCACCGTATTTACAGTATTTGTTAGGAATTCAAAAACTGAAGGGTGATAAAGGTCACGTTGAGTATCTTCTTCATATTCCGGAAGAAGGGAACGATGGTGGTGATCATTCCATGGTGTCCCCTCAATCAACATTGATTGTAAGATTCCTTCGTCAGTCCCATGTACTTTTGACCAAGGATCTGATGGGGTACCATATTCTCTAGAACTATCTACCCAAATGCTTGACGAGCGTTGATTTGGGTTCGCCTCCCATGCTTGAAACATTGATTGCTACAATATTTCTAAAGGGCTTGGGGGAAAAACAATTGCATGATCCATGTCGACACTGTCTTTTGCGACCTTCGTGGAAGATATCATGTTGCAGGTTGCTACAAACGGTATATTTCCTATGTAAATAGGAGGTGGTAGCGCGAAAGTTCCCATCATTGTGGGGTCTTTCAATAATCCTACTCCGATATCTTGAAGTGAATGGTTGCTCTCATGGATCATGGGAATGCTTCCTGTAACTTGTGAACCATTAGGGAGGAAGTTCTGTTGGTCGACGACCGTAATCCCTCCTTCAAACGGGAATGCGATCTTCCTAAAATAAGTCGACACAACAGCTGCCATGGCATAGATCCATGGTCTACCTAGTAGGATGTTGTAGTCAAGATTTCCATCGATGACCTCAACATCAATTTCCACTGTTTTTCCTCCCAGTTCAACTTTCAAGTTATTAAGGATACCGTACGGGGTATAAGTCCTTCCGTTGAAAGCTTTTAATGTCGTCGAAGATCGCAACAAGGTTGGATATCCTAAAGTTTTCCAGCAACTCATCGACATAATACATGTAGATGCCCCCTCATCAATAATTGTTCGGTGAACAGTTTTGTTGAGGGCTTTCACTTGAATAAGGAAAGCTAGTTAAGCTGGTAACTGAGGATCGTATCCTTTGTGATCAAAGGATACAAGATTGGAATCCTTAGGATCAACCCCACCAATCGCTGATAACAAAGCCTGCCTTTGGGATGGGAAATTTTGTAATACTTCAAGAGTCGACATAGCGGATGGCGATTGGGCCAAATCTTCCACTATGTTATAATGCTGCGCCGCCCTGGCGCGAGGATTAAATGTCGACTTGCGTACTACTCACTTTGGCGGTTTTATTGTTAATTCAGGAATGATGGGTGGTACAACTTCTGTCGAAGTTGTTGCCGAACTACTTGGTTGATCTTTACCTTTGTCATTCGACAGCTGAGGATTCCCGTAATATTTGTTCCTTGTCGAAATCAAAGCATCATTCTGCTGTTTTGAAACCGACAACATAAGTACTTGTGACGGGGAAGCATTTCCACTATCAACCATATTTTGACCTGGGTTGGGAAATGGATCAGTTAACACAGCTGAGGTTTGGGAACTTTTAAAGAACCTCTTTAATTCAGCTTTGAATGGACAATTCTTTGTGTAATGATCCTCTTCATCACATTTTTGACATGGATAATTTGGTTTTCCTTTCCTAGGAGGGTTTGAAGAATTTTTTCCAGGAGATGACTCACCCTGTTTCTTCTTCTTCCCTTTGTTTTGCTTCTTCTTGCTTCCTGGTTGATTGGTTTCTTTGCCTTTATCTGTTGATACGACATTTACTTCCGAAGAAAGAATTTCTTCTTTTGCATTTTGATCCGAATTCTTACGGGCTTTCTTAGACGAAGCCTTTATCGATTTCGCGTTTGCCGTGCCAATCACGCCATCACCGGCATGAGAGTGACTATTGGATTTTAGAGGAGGAGGAATTGAAAATTCCAGTCTAGGAGCATCAGGTATTTTGTCGTAGAGCGTGCCGGACTGAGTATAAACTATGTCCAGATACTGTGCACGAGTGATAACTTGCTCCTCTGTTACGACTCCCACCTTTGCCACATCTTCCGTTATAGCAGGAAGTAACGACTTTATAAACCATTCAGCTAACAGCTGATCTGGAACGTATGTTTTAACCATTCTACGACGACGACACCATTCATGTATGTGATCAGATATATGAGTGGCAGTTGTCTGCTTGAAGTTGGTTAATATTTTTGTCCCCGTTTCATACCTTATCGTTAATTGAAAATGGGTTAAGAAAGTCGTGGCTAGGGAGCTAAAATTGTCGAAAGAGGCTCTAGGTAATTCAATATACCATTTAGCCGCTGGACCTGTCAATGTCCTCTGAAAAAGGCAAAGCCTTATGGAATCATCGTTCAGGGTGTTCGACGAGCACCACAGATGAAAATTCATCACGTGATTCGATGGATTTTCACCTGGATTTCCATTGAATTTAGGAATGTCAGATGGAAGTTTGTGAGGAATCACTGGCCACCAAGGGGCATAAGCAATCGAATCGTTGGTTAACCGGTGTAAATCGAGTCACTCTAAAGTTGCCACGAATGGTAACTGTTGATTCAGGTTAGGTGAAGCATAACCAGGGTACGATGGAATCGCTTGAGCAGTGGGCCTTTGCATACCAGCATAATGTAATTGATGTTGGTATGACTGATACGGTTGGTGGACTTGACCACTGTACAGTGGTTGGTTTTGACCGTTTTGGATATACGGTTGTCCACTGTTCGCAAAGATCTGCTGCTCGGAACCTTGGTACACTTGCTGGAATTGTGGTTGTTGGTATTGCACTAGCCATGGTTCTGAAGCCATGTTCTGTTGTGCTATGCTAACTGTTGGACCAAGGTGTGGGGTAATTGTACCCGTTTGAACCTGTGTTGCCCCACCAGTTGGCGATTGTGGTTGTGACCCATGGTCAAGAGGCTGTTGCATTACGACCTGAGAAATCTGAGGTTGACATGCAATGGGCATCGCTTGAACTTGTGACATTGTTACAATCGCCGGTGCGGTTGGGATGTTCATCATAGGTACACAATGTTGCATAGAATATACAACCCTTGGTTGCTGAGGTAGCATAGGTACCCAACCACTTGATGTAATCCCAGTATAACCTGAATACTGTTGTGAACTCCCGTATGGGTACCCTCCCGGAGGGGGTAATGAAAGGGCATACTGCCCCCCATACGGTAGCATTCCGGAACTCAAGGGGATTGATTGTCCTTGGGGACTGGATTGCCCGAATTGACCTCCAAATGGATCAATTTGGCGAGTCTCAACATAAGAGTTGCCGGATATTACTCCAAATGAACAAACTGGAACATACCACACTGTCGAAATAGTCCCTTGGTGGACTCCTTCTAGCTGTTGTGAGCTAGTTGGGACAGATGGTATGCTGGCAAACATTGTTGGAGTTACGGCAGGGGCTTCTGCTGTCGCTGTGTCGTTTGACACAGTCCTAGATGATGACGGTTGTTCAGACATTTTAAGTCTATCCAATAGATTGCCTAGCGATTCTACAGGAACGTCCACTTGTGGTGGATTAACTTCTGATGAAGGAAATAGAGTGACCCCGACTCCAAAATGGGTTGGAGTACTTGCTTGCGGATCCTCTGCAATTTCCTCTATCGCAATCAAACCAGGTGGAAGAGGAAGACCGTCAGGTCCGTAAAATATTTATGGTGCCGAAGAAGGGGTTGTTTCGTCAGCAACAGTTGTTTGAGGAACAAAACTCTCTGGACCGGTTATAGATGGAACTGGTTCAGTTACACAAGTATTTTCCCCCAGACTAGGATCAATATCACTGTCCCTCTGTGGCTGTTGAACTTCTTCTATAGAGGCAGGGTTTCCAGAAATGTTCGGAGTAACCGGAATCTCAGATGTAGTTGGAACACTAGTTCTAACTTTTATTGGAGATTTTGAACCGGTTAAACAAGTTCGCTTTGTCCGTACTGTTTTCGATTCCGGAGACAAAGACGGTTGACTCGTAAGCCTCCGCGAACGACGGCGTTTCAATTGACTTTCTTCCACGATTGCGGATTACTTGATCAACCAAAATATTAAAAGGGGAAATTTTTGTTTCCAAACTGAATGAATTTTATTAGACGCTTTAGACACAACTTGCTTTTTCACTTTTAAAGAGTCGAGAAAAAGCTAAAGATGACTCTAGTCTCCTTCGATGTTTTAACGAGCCCGAAGTGACAAATGCTCGGATGGACATTTTCTGTTATAGAGTCTGAAAAAGGCCAAAAGAAATTGCTCTAGAGATCTAGGCAGAGGGTGTGCCAAACTTTTCACAAAACCACAGAATACTTTTTACGGTACGGGTGGTCGATCTTCGTGAATGCTGTGTTCACTGCATTGCGATCAGTAGGGCGGCCGACACGGCCTCCTAAGGATAAAAGATATATGCCTATAGGGATCTCCCAATATATACGCGACGGTACGTGGGAGCACAAATCCGTACTAGCGCTACCGTCTCTCAGGAGGAATCACCCACCTTCTTAGAGATCGACAGTCACTAGGCTTAATGACGCCGGAACACGTCTCTAGCCTAGACCTCTATGTTGTGCGTTATGTTACAAAGCATTGTTAGGTTCATTCAGTTTATTTTAGGTTGATCTTTTTAAAGTTTTCCTTTCAAGGTTCACCACGAGATGTATAATACAACTTCCTAAATGCAGTCTAAGATGATAAGCAAGCTTTACAATCTTTCAACTTTGAAAATCCTAGATACTAAGGGAAAAGATAGCGACTATCTTTTCTCAAAGAGCAATCAGCACACTCTAATGCACTTTCCCTAAATCCAACATGCAAACTTATCAAATGCAAAATGCACAATGCAGGTGTTTGTTTTCACTTTCTTAGTATAAATGCCTACAAAGAAAGCTTTTTGCACAACTTTGAATTTGCTTTTACAATGATCAAAATAAACAAGTTCACTTTCTTCGAAATCAACAAGGGTAGAAGAGATTACAATCACTTTGCAATTTTCGAAATAAAGACTCGTTTTGATACTTTGAAAAGAACAAATTCAAACCAATAAGCAAAAGTAAAACTATAATCAATCTGAACAAACAGCCAGTGAACTCTCTTCTAAGATCACTCTCAATCAGATCTGAATCAAAGGCTACAGAAAGACTACTTTACTCATGCGAAGGAAGACTGTAAATGATGCCACAAACACATAAAAACATTCACAATATTTTTGTACAAAAATTGGGGCGGAATTTAGGCAAAGAAAAGGGTTATCAGACTAGCACCTATGCTGGTTAAAGGCTGCAAAAACAGAGATCAAAACAGGGCAAAAGAGGACAAAGAACCCCAGCTGCACAAGGCCACACTGGTTCAGCGCAGGTCCAACACTATCAGTTTGACATTCAGCGCAGGTAGCCCCTTCGGGACCTGCGTTGAAATGCAGACTGCCTTCACAGTGCCTGCGCTGAAGAGAGAAACTCTCGTTTCTCTTGGTTTCTGGGTCACAAAATGCTCAAAAATCAACTGTTTTAGGCCAAATCAGAAACACAAGCAAGGTATAAATAGAGGGATGCTTTGATAGGGTACTAAAGACTATCACAAGGATCAATCAAATCATTTGTGGATCTAGTTTAAATCATAGACAAGTCCAACTCACTGGATCAAAGCAACAACTTTTACTTTGCATCCGGGAAAGATGCAGTTCAATAGTAGATGTCAAGTCTATGAAGTAAACAAATGACGGAAACACAAATGAAATGAATAAAAAAGTTCTTCCCCAGTGGAGTCGCCAATTTTTTGTGGGGAAAAATGCCTATTTAGGACGATCCTATCCACCTAAGGTGTGACAGCGCCTTAGCAACAAACGAATACAGTTATCATGATTTCTTCCTTTATGAAATGTGAAAGAGGGGAGATCGGCAAACTTACTGTTGTCTTGCGATTGTCCCTCGAACAAGATCCTCTTATCTTTGTGTATCCACAACTACTTGCCTCCTCGCTTTGATCAAGAGAACAACTATTTGAATCCCACGAGATCACAAGAGAACAGCTACCTGTGACAAGAGAACAACTACTTGCGACAAGAGAAGAACACAATACAAAGGCAAATATACATATTCATAAATGATTCAGGATTAGAAGTAAATCAAATATACTAATGCAATCATACAAAATACACCAGCATATAGGAAAGAATCAATATAGCTTTATCGAAAGTAACAGGATTCAGGAAGAGATACAACCCATAGGGCTCCAACCCAGCATCTCCTTCCCAGCAGAATGGAATTCCTTCTTCAGCTCCTTTCAAAGCATAACACACCCAATGTTTCTAGCCACAAACCAACAACAATTCTTTGCAAATACCAAATTCGAGCCTCCCTTGACCTCATGGAGAGAGATCTATATATAGGGATATTGGAGAGAGGATGAGTCAGCTTGAGACTGGTCTGAGACTGACTAGTGTC
This sequence comes from Pinus tabuliformis, assembly GCA_031772625.1. Classification (NCBI taxonomy): domain Eukaryota; kingdom Viridiplantae; phylum Streptophyta; class Pinopsida; order Pinales; family Pinaceae; genus Pinus; species Pinus tabuliformis. The sequence continues at coordinate 691,565,159 of CM062818.1, forward strand.
CTCTCCCACTTCAGTTCTTGAGTCCACTTGGAGGTTCTTGCTTCCACTTGGAGATTTGGAACCTCTTACTCATCACCAGTCGAATTCCCTGATCCAAGTGTCATTTTGGAAGCTTCCTGGGCATTGACACCTTGAGGAATGACTTTGCCACTTGTCCAAACTCGCTCAGCGCAGGTAGCCTTCTTTGCAATTGACATTCAACACAGGTAGACAGTGGAGTAGTTGGCATTCAGCGCAGATGCTCAGTGGAGCAGTTGACATGATCCAGAATTGCCTTGTTTTGAGTGTTTTCAGGTGGAGAACTTTTGTGAATTGTTGTGGTTACTTGGCCTTGTTCCTCTAGGGGTAGGAACAACATGTTTAGGGACTTTGGATCCCTTGATTATTGACATTTCATGCTCAGTGATGCCAGGCACAAAAATGTCTATAACAACCCCCTCAAGCTGGAGTGGATCGAAGGACAGATTGATGTTAGGTCTTGAAATGCTTAAGGAGATGGAGGAACTGGTTAAAAGGGTACATTCTAATATGAAGGCAGCTCAGGATAGGCAAAAGAACTTCGCTGATTGGAAAAGGAGGTTTAAGAAGTATCAAGTCGGTGATCATGTGTACGTGAGAATTCGAGCAAAAGAGAGCACATTACAATGGAGTGGGTGCACTAAGTTGGCACCTCGATACTGTGGACCATTCTAGGTCTTAGCAAGAATTTGGCCAGTAGTTTACTAGCTCGCTCTGCCAAGTCACATACAAGTCCACAATGTCTTTCATGTCTCCATGTTAAAAAAATATGTTTATGATCCTAAACATGTGATCAAATGGCAAGATATACAGGTGAGAATTATCTCCGATAGATCAGTCTAAATGTTTTCTTTTAAAAGAAACTGACTTAGGATGTTGCATGTTGTAGGTCGAACCGGAAGGAGAAATCTGGGTCGAACCACTGAGCATCCTCGACCGGAGAGAAGTAATGCTGCGGAAGCGGGATATTACCCAAGTTAAAGTGTAGTGGCAGCACTTTGGGCCTGATGAGGCCACTTGGGAGGATGAAGAACTCATGAAACAGGCTTACCCAGGGCTGTTTATAACCGAAGGACATCGGGACGATGTCTAATTTCAGGAGGGGGAGATGTCATATCCCCAGAATATTGTAAATATTTTATTTACCATAGCTAGGAAAAGAAACAAACGAAAGGATGGTGATTATGTTGGGTCCCTATAATACTAGTGATTACCCCATTACTATTGTAGTTATACCCCTTATTTATATTGTTGTGCCCCCATTGCCCTCATATTGTTATTAATGTTCCCATAGAATCCTTCTATTGTTATTTTTGTGGCTTTATATTATTATTGTTAGGTCGGCTGGATTATATTGTGACTCCTTAGACTCCTATATATAGTAAGGAGGTTCTGTCATTTGAATCATCCAAGAATTGTTCATTTATGTAATGTAAGGGAGGTTGCCCCCTCGAAGAGGCTAAATTCTAAGGCGTGGATCTCTCTTTCCTATATTTTTGTGACCTGGTTTCATAACATTTGGTATCAAAGCTTTGGATTCTAGGGTTTCGCTGCTCCAAATAGGTCATCATGGAATTTTCGCTATAACGTTTTTTTCTGTGACGTTTCAGAAGTCGCAAAATAAACCCATTTGAGAAGAAATCGCGTTGAACCTTGGGTCTGAATTTCAGAGCTTTTCGCGCCACATTTTTGGAGATATGATCTGAGGAAGTTGGTCTTTTTGCAACCTCCTGATTTACACTCAAAACAGGTGACGTGGGGAAAATCGTCATAACTTTCTTTCTGAGCATCGGATTGAAATTCCGTAAGAAGGTCACTGCAGGAGATTGTGAATAACGCTTTCTTGCAGAATCCAATTTGGATCAAACTAGTGGCATTGGAAATAGGACATAGAAGGCTACTACAGGTCACAATTTCAGAACTAGATGATTCGAAATTACAAACATACATCAGATTCAATATCAGGCTTCTACAAAGTAAAAAAAGGTGTGTAGGTTTTTTATTTTTATTTTTGCATAAGCTTGGTTTGAAGGAATTCAAAGGGCATAGTAAAGCATTATTATCAGTAACTGATGCCCCGAGGAAAGAAAATGCAAACACCTAGTAAGGAACCTGAAAGCTCTAGCATGACTCATGAAGAAGAGGAAGAAATGCTACATGATATATCAAAATTACAAGAAAAAGTGCAACAAATGTCACGCTCACAAAGGCTAACAGATGCTAATATAAATAGCGTGGAATCTAAGATAAAGGGCATGGAAGCTAAGATGGATGATCTGAAGACAGATTTGAGGACAGATTTGAAGACAAACATGGCAGATTTGAAGACAAATTTGACAAATTTTCTACAAGAAATAGTTACTAATGGTGAAAAGGTTGTAAAGGAAACTCATGATGTGAACAAAATAAATGTTAATCATGATTCCATAGACGCTAATGTTGGATCGAAGACCCACCATATTCCAAAAATCGATATGAGGAAGTTTGATGGCAAGGATCCCGCCACATGGATATTACAGATGGAGCAGTTCTTCGATCTCAATAATGTGCAAAACACACAAAAGGTACGTATGAAAACTTTATATTTGGAACCAAATCAGTTTGTATGGTATCAATGGCTTTGCTCTCGTAAACAATTTATCACTTGGGCAATTTTTACGGAAGAATTGATAGCACATTATGAGGATACAAAAAGCAACACTTTTTTTAGCCAATTGATAAGTCTCAAACAAAAGGGTTCAATAATGGAGCACATTGAGGAGTTCCAAAAATTGAACATAAGGGTAAAAGATATTCCAGAGGAGCATAGGATTGATGTGTTCATAGGGTCTTTAAAGGATAATATCCAACATGATGTTCGCCTTTGGGAACCTGATTCATTAGAGAAGGCATTCAGGTTAGCAAGAAAAATGGAAAGCAAAATTATGGCAACCAGGAAGCATACCACTCACAACTATAAAGACGGAAGTGTTGTTGCCCCTAGTCTTCCACAACCTATAAGGTTGACACCTCAACAATTGGAAGAAAAAAGAGCAAAAGGGCTTTGTTACAGTTGTGATAGCAAATACTTCAAAGGTCATAAGTGTGCTGAGAAGAAATTATTCTACATAGATTGTGAAGAGGAAGAAAAAAAGGAGCAAGAAAGGTCAAAAGAAGAGGATATACTCCAGGAACAAAGCCTAGATGAAGAACAAATAAATCCGACCATATCTTGTAATGCATTGGCGGGAATTACCACTCCTCAAACCATCAAGATAGAAGGACAAATCAAGAAGAAAAAGGTAATAGTGTTGATTGATTCAGGAAGCACCCACAATTTTATTCATTGTAGGGTAGCAAAAGAATTGAATTGCTTCCTATATCCAGCACCAGAGTGTCAAGTGATGATTGCAAATGGAGGAACAATAAATTTCTCTGGAAAGTGCCATAATATCAAGCTATCCATGGGAGAATATGTATTGACTAGCCCAATGCTTTCCATTCCAATGGGAGGTGCTGATGTTGTACTAGGAGTCCAATGGCTACAATCCTTGGGTACAATAGCTTTTAATTTTCAAGAACTTTTCATCAAATTTTCTACGGAAGGAAAGGAAGTTGAATTAAGGGGTATTGCAGGGAAACCAGGAAAGATAATCAGCTCTAATGGTATGACAAAGCTTCTAAAAAAGGAGCAAAGAGGTGTAATTGCACAATTATGTTCGCTAGATGTTTCCACATTGGAATCATCTATTTCTCCAGATCTCCAAAAAGTCCTGGACAATCATTCCAAGGTATTTGAGACTCCCAAAGGTCTCCCACCTATGCGTGATCATGATCATGCTATTCATCTGATTCCAGGAAGTGTTCCTCCAAACATCAGGCCGTACAGATATCCCTATGTCCAAAAAAGTGAAATTGAACGTATGGTTGCAGAAATGCTAGAGGCTGGTATAATTCAACCAAGTCAAAGTTCTTTCTCCGCTCCAGTAGTATTGGTGCACAAGAAGGATGGATCATGGCGCATGTGTCCGGATTATAGGGAGCTCAACAAGCTCACTATTAAAGATAAGTTCCCCATTCCTGTCATTGATGAATTACTGGATGAATTGCATGGATCAATTTACTTCACCAAGTTGGATCTTCGTTCAGGATATCATCAAATCAGAATGAAGATTGAAGACATTCCGAAAATGGCATTTAGAACTCATGAGGGTCATTATGAATTTTTGGTCATGCCTTTTGGCCTTACCAATGCACCTTCAACATTTCAAGGTTTGATGAATTCAATTTTCAAACCATTCCTTAGAAAATTTGTGTTAGTATTTTTTGATGATATACTAATCTACAACAAGTCTTGGAAGGATCATGTTGAACATGTTGACAGGGTGCTACAACTATTGGAGGAGAAACAATTATATGCAAAAGATCCAAATGTTTCTTTGGAGTCCAGGAGGTGGAATATTTGGGTCATATTGTATCTCATGAAGGAGTTAAGGTAGACCCTAGCAAAATTAAAGCCATTAAGGAATGGAAAATCCCCACATCCATAAAGCATCTGCGAGGATTTCTTGGGTTGACAGGGTATTATCGCAAGTTTGTTAAGAATTATGGGAGAATAGCAGCACCTCTAACAACATTATTGAAGAAAGATCCATTTTCATGGACTCCGGAAGCAACAAAGGCCTTTGAACATCTTAAAGAGGCAATGTGCCAAGCACCGGTCTTAGCTACACCGGACTTCACAAAAACCTTTATTGTGGAATGTGATGCTTCAGGAAATGGAATTGGTGCTGTTCTAATGCAAGATGAAAGACCCATTGCTTTTGAAAGTCGTCCAATCAAGGGAAAGTTTTTAAGAAAAGCTATTTATGAGAAGGAAATGTTGGCAATACTCCATGCACTTAAGAAATGGCGACCCTACCTAATGGGAAGACACTTCAAGGTAAAAACGGATCATGATAGCCTTAAATACTTTTTAGAACAAAGATTATCCTCTGAAGAGCAACAAAAGTGGGTCACAAAGATGTTGGGTTATGACTTTGAAATCATCTACAAAAAAGGGAAGCAAAATGTGGTGGCAGATGCACTCTCAAGAAAGGATGAGGATGTGGAAGCATTGTTGTGTGCCATTTCTATTATCCAACCAGATTGGATAAATGAAGCAAGGGAGGAATGGAGAATGACGAAGAAGTGTGGGCACTTATTCGAAAGCTACAACAAGATTCCAGTACGTCTGATACATTTAGCTGGAAAAATGATTCGTTATGGTACAAAGATCGCTTATACCTCTGTAAGAATTCCCAGCTAAAACAAAAGATTCTTATGGAATTGCACACTTCTCCCTTAGGAGGGCACTCAGGATTTTTAAAAACTTACCACAGGGTTAAGAAGGAATTTTTTTGGGATGGCCTTAAATCAGATATTCAAAAGTTTGTGGCAGAATGTTTGGTTTGCCAACAAAATAAAGTTGAAACAATTAAGACACCGGGTCTATTACAACCTTTATCCATTCCAAGCCAACGTTGGGAGGAGGTTTCAATGGATTTTATCACAGGTTTACCCAAGTCTGAGGGAAAGAGTGTCATCATGGTGGTAGTTGACAGACTTACCAAGTATGCACACTTTTGTGCATTATCACATCCATTTAAAGCCAGTACAGTTTCTACTGCATTTATGGAAACAATTCAAAAGCTACATGGAAACCCAAAGATTATTGTAAGTGACAGAGATCCCATTTTCACTGGAAATTTTTGGACAGAATTATTTTCTTGTCTTGGTACTCAGTTAGCTCATAGCTCATCTTATCATCCTCAATCTGATGGGCAAACTGAGATAGTAAACAAATGTTTGGAAGGATATCTTCGTTGCTTTGTATCTGATAAACAGACACAATGGGTCAAATGGTTGCCTCTGGCTGAATGGTGGTATAACACTTCCTTCCATACAGCAACAAAAATGACCCCATTTATGGCACTTTATGGGTATCAACCACCATCCATCACATCATATTTAAGAGAAAATTCTAAGGTTCAGGCAGTGGAACATCACATCGAACATCAACAACAAGTCCTCCAACTCTTAAAGGATAACCTCGTGTTGGCACAAAATAGAATGAAACAACAGGCAGATCAACATCGCAGTGAAAGAAGTTTTGATGTAGGTGATTGGGTATTCCTACGGCTACAACCATATAAGCAAATGTCCCTCAAGCAAGCTAAGAAGGATAATAAATTATCACCAAAGTATTATGGTCCGTACAAGGTGTTGCAAAAGATTGGTACTATGGCATACAAATTGGAGCTTCCTGCAGCTTCTCGATTGCACCCAGTTTTCCATGTTTCATGTTTAAAGAAGGTTATAGGCGACAAGCTCCCAGTTCAAACAATATTTCCAGAACTTGACGAGGAAGGAAAAATTATATTGGAACCAGAAGCAGTCATAGAAACAAGAACTCGACAGCTACGAAATCGATCAATTTCAGAGTACCTTATCAAGTGGAAGAACTTATCCGCTGAAGATTCCACATGGGAGGATGAGAATTTTATGCAGAAGTATCCAGAACTACTCAAGCGTTGAGGACAACACTTTTTTGAAGGAGAGGGGCATGTTCGGTCCCTATAATACTAGTGATTACCCCATTACTATTGTAGTTATACCCCTTATTTATATTGTTGTGCCCCCACTGCCCCCATATTGTTATTAATGTTCCCATAGAATCCCTCTATTGTTATTTTTGTGGCTTTATATTATTATTGTTAGGTCGGTTGGATTATATTGTGACTCCTTAGACTCCTATATATAGAAAGGAGGTTTTGTCATTTGAATCATCCAAGAATTGTTCATTTATGTAATGTAAAGGAGGTTGCCCCCTCGAAGAGGCTGAATTCTAAGGCGTGGATCTCTCTTTTCTATCTTTTTGTGAGCTGGTTTCATAACAGATTATTACCTGTTGCATAAAATGATATTTTTTTTTAGTGAATGAAAATGAGAAATGATCTCCTAGTAACAGGGATATCATGTAACTTCTGAGAAGAGAAGTTAATATAAAAAAAAAATTAAAAATTAAAAAAAATAAAAAAAAAAATTGCAAAACCCTAACTTCCCTCCCCCTTAACTGTGGAATGGTTTCCAGGAAAAGGAGGGGGAGAGGGGGGAAATTGTGCTGTAGAGGACAAGCAGTAAAAAAAAGGAAGAGGGCTTACCATGTCTGGTGATGATCAGATGGTAAGGGCACATAGCGCGTGCAACTTGTAAAAGGTTGTTAGCCTTTGGGTACGCTAGGGGGTAAATTGGTCTCGAAAGGCAATCTCATGGTTGGGTGGTTGACTAGCTGCAGAGAGTAGAGGTGACCTCTTTCTTTGAAACCACTTACATAAAGTGACACAGGTATGAGGTACTGACCTGAAACTAGAAAATGTTTAATTCTGTGATTTACAATTCTTCCTAGAATTATGAAAGAAGACCAAAAAAAAAAGACAGAGAACAGGTAGTTCTATATAATTAGTTTTCGGGAACTAGTAGCGGTAAGCTCTCAAGAAGAGGGTCGAACTTAGTTAGAGAATTTTATAGTTAACCCTCCCTGTTTAAGCAATTTTCTTCAGGTTGGAAACTAAGAGATGTATAGTAACACGAGTGTTAACAATATTTGTTAAAGGTTGGCAGAGTGATTTTGTCGTGAGTGAACATACTAAATGTAATAACCAGTTTTGTGCATTACAGAATGAAAGAAAATGAAACCTTAGGAAGACATTTCAAAATTAGGCTATCTGTTCTTAGGAAAAATAATAAACAAAAATGTGGAAATATTGTGCAATGTATAGACAGACCGGAAAATACGAAAGAGAACAAAATTGATTAAATTCCAGTATTATTTTTAGATGGCATGCAACATGCTAGGGTGAGCCTTTCATTTAAAAAAAAAATATAAAGTAGAAAATGCCATTGTTTGCCTCGTTGCGAGCTGCGACAACCTTAAAGTTTCACCAATCGAATAATGAGTTTATTCCAAGTTTTTTTTAAGGTGCCACAAGAATGTTTCTCCCCGTATTAAGGTAGAGCTAGAAACATTATGGGCACAGCAGGAGGTCCGTTCCATGAGTAGTGTCTGAACTATGAACGAACCCAAGAAAGCTAGGTTTGAAGCATGGCTCTGTATATAGGTTGGGTAGGGCTTGAAACCCTTCAACACTTAAATCTTTCATATTAAAAAAAGGATAATAATCTAGTAGTATATAAGAGCTATTGAAAAAGAAACTTAATGCTGCGGTTAAGGAGTAGGGTTCAGACCGTCTCAAACTGAAAGATACACAAAAGTGGAACATGTCCAACCCAAAGTCAAATACATAAAATACCATAAAACTGTACATTTATTTGAATGCTAAAAAAATGCATTACATAATCAAACGTTGGACGAGAACAAGAATTCTAGAAAGGGAAGCTACATCCAGATTTTCAGTATAGCAAGTCTGCAGTGCGGAAATCTTTTAAACATGAATAAAACAAGGAGACCACTATGTCTATAAACTCAATAGACCTTTTCGATTAATACAATACAGTGGTAAAGAGGAAAAAATATGTCACAAGCATAATGTGCATGGTTATGCATTAAGATAATACAACCGCAATGTCTGAGCGGTGAAATTCAAGTGGGACGCCAAACTCAAGTAAATAAGTTATACATGCCATTCAATGGGAACCTGGATCCCTCGAGGGGATGCAAATACCCTCCACTCCAATATTTAACAGAATATAAAAGAAACTAGAAGGGCTACCGTCCATTGGACACAGGAAAACCTCTGAGACAAACAGTCGAGGCCTTGGTCAAAAGGCTTTTCCATACTTGGAACCCTACACATGCTGAAGGAGGCTTTCCTTTAGGCAAGTCTGTGCCATTGCATGAGGGACAGGCGCCCAGCCTGCAAGAGAGCAAGCCACGCAACACAAAGTTAGACAATTGTGGAAGGAATGCAGATTGTAGTAGAAATATAGAAGAAAACCATCTTCATTCTTTGATAGAACTTACCCGCTAAAGGATGCTTCAACCAACGTATGAACAACTCTCGTTCCAGTGTTGTAGGATGCCCTCAAATACCAAACCAACCTGCAATTTACATGAGCCATGAATGAGTCAAGGATTCTTCAGTAAATCTAAGAAGCGCTTAGCCAAAAGAAAGAAGAACAAAAAAAACTCTGTATCATTTGATTACATGAAGGGTTTGGGTGACAAATCCACCTACAATTGAGTAGGGTCTAAAGGGTTAGCTTTGAGGAGCTGAATGCATGGACTGAACTAGAACAGGCCTGCAGAGAGTTGCCTATCCAAATGAGCACCATCATCTAAAGCAACTGATATATTAGGTCGGAAACCTACGAATGGCTGCCACCATTGGATGGTAGAGGGCGATCTCCACTGTAGATGAGGTCGGAAATACCACGCAAGCCGAGAGACTAGACAACCTACCAGCCTCATACAGAACAGAGCAGGACAGGATTAATTACACATGGTAACAGATAAGGAAAGCCATGTGATGGTGAAGGGACAAAAGGAAAAGTTACCAACTTTCCAATTGCTGCGTGGACAACATGTGGGATACCAAATCAATGATTTAAATAATTTCTAAATCCAGTATATTAGTAAATAAAACAAACCAATGCCACATGTGAAAGCGTACATATGGTGATACTATGTGATTACCAATAATTGAATGAGATTATAACTATAATGTGTAAACCACGATAACATTAGGACCATAAATAAATAAATTGTTACATAGCAGTGGAGTCATGACACTTTTGAAGATATAGATTTAATTTTACTATATTTCATTCCATGATTTTCGATACATGGTTTTCATTATGATGAGAATTGTAGTCTAGGAATGGGATTCCTAGTATTAGAATATATTAATCTGTTATAAAATTATATAAACTTTAGAGGGATTGGTTAATATTTTAATTTAAAATATATAAATTGGTTTTGAAAATATAAATTTATATTATTTAAAATAATAATAAAAATGTGAAGACCCCAATATAATAGATGGGATATTAAATTATTTAATATAATTTATTTGGGTGTAACAATATATGTCACTATTATTTAAACGATTTTCTATGTCTCTAAACGATTTTCTATGTTTCTAGTCTATGGGTTAGTAAATTATTTAATATAATTTATTTGGTATAACAATATATTTGATCATTATTTAAAGGATTTGCTATGCTTCTGGTGTAAGTCTTCACTAGAATCAAACCTTTTTTAATGGTGAAAAACTTAATATTCTTAATTATTGGATTTGACCGCTTTAAATTATCTTAAAGATGAAGGATAATATGAAATTTGATCCACTTGTATGTACATATACATTTTTTACTTAGTCATTTACAGATGCAACAATATATTCAGTTACTACATCAAGATATCGAATAACTTTATGGCTAGCTGAGAAAAATTGAACCTTACTCAATAATGAAAAAAATGAAAAACTTTTATTTTTCATTGTTAAATTTAACTATTTAAAATAAATATTTGTAAATATTAATTAATAAATTTATTTATATTATTTTTGAAATGTTTAATTTATAAACCATTAGATATATTAAAATAATATATATAGATAAATATATTCTATTCTAAATTTAATAGGTTGCCAGGGAGCCCATTGGAGTTATCTATGAAAATCATACGGTTAACTTAATATTACCTATAAATTCTGTAATCATATTATATATTTATAAATGGACATTCTTTTTACATAAGTAATTTAAGAAATTAATTTAAGATATATTCTCAAATCTGTTTTAATAAATTTATTGGAAATATTATTTTTATATATATAATTTTTTTAATTATATATATATATATAGAGCAATATTTTAAAAATAGTAAATAAAAGGAAATAAAAGGAAATAACACTAATGTAAATATACCAATACGGTCTAATATGAATATAATAATAGCAACAAACTATAATTTATAATTTTTTTAATAAAAAATTGTGATAAATTTTTTACATTTCATATATTTTTTAAATATAAGCTTTCAAAACTTATATGCATTATATATCATATTTTTCCGACTTTAATTGTTTGCAAAACCATTAATATTAGATATTTATTAATATAATTATGTTAATAATTTAATTTATGTGAAAATTTGTAATGCTTAAAGTATATTCATTTCTAAAGATAGAAATTTTGTCAATGGTTCCATGAATGCGAGGGAGACAAACTTTGAAAACACTATGGTTGATATTATATTTTTATTTAGGTCATTTGCTAGCATTTTTAAATACCTTAATAACTTGGGGTTTGGTGTATCCATTTTTCATAAAAACATTAAGAATTTGAGTTTTCTCATTTACTAAATAGTTGCTATTGGAAATTCTCAGGTCTCCTGTGGCCAAGGTATTAACATGAGGGCTTCACTCAATGAACCTCTAATATATCATGTGCTTTCATTGCATACTAAACAATACCCCTAATTTGACTTCATATTGGAAAATACCTCTAAAAGTCATATCATTTAACCCCTTATCAATATTAATCCAATACATTTTCCCAATTTAAAAAATCCCTAGTTCAATAGATATTGTAGGTATCCATTTTTTCATTAACATTTTATATACCCCTTTTATATTTTTTCATTTACTTTGACCATAATTTTTTATACCTGCCAATATAAAAACCCTTTACACCCTATATATCCCCCAATATATTATGTCATTTTGTCCTCAATATATATCCTCCCATATGAACCCATGTGGTATGGTATTTATCCCCTAGTGAAGTCCCCGTGGGTATTAAGCACCTTAATATTCTGGTTGGGATGGCAATGGGATTCAACATGAAGGTATTTTTCAGTATGTGTAGCCTTGAAATAAACTCTATGGGAGATGGTTCCATCTTAATTCCTATAATTTTTTAAACAATTATTAAGAAATTATTAGAAACTTCATCTAGTGCTTTTGATACAATTTGAAATGAGCTTGATTGAAATTTTAAAAAACACTATCAATATTATGTTAGGTTCTATTGACATATTGAATTTGAACAAGATATTGTTGTAACCAAAAAAATTGTACCGATCAAATATTTTTTTGTTGTAGATTGATAGTCTTTATTAGTTCTAAAAAAATGATGCATATTTGAAATATTTTCAAAACTATGTCAAGGGCCTCAGTCCTATATGACTTATTGGCCATCTTATACAAATAGAAAATGATTGACAAAAATAACTAAAAAATGCTCTCAAGAAGACCAACCATCTTGCCAAAAAAAGACCAAAAACCAAAATACAACCGTCGAAAATATTTAACCCATATTTCTTCACAGAGCTTGGTATATAAGATTGTTGTCATGTTTTTTTGGATAGATTCATGCACATGCACCTCCATGTGTTCCAAACACCGCTCTAGATTATCCAAATTCTCCTATAGGCGTTCTTTTTCCACAATGAAGGGAGGCCATTGGTCCACCATTTTCCATTGGTTGTACCAGATATCGTTCATGAATGCAACTATCTCATTCCTGTCTTCATGAAAATCCCTTACCAACTACTCCATTAAAGCTATGACCTAGTTAGGTTGTGCCTTCAGGGAGTTGAAAGGCAATGACCGTACTACCCACCAAGGCAAGAGTCCATAAGTTTTCTCAACCACCTCTCCTAAATCATTTGGATCTCCTTGATGCCCCATGTTGTAGCCATAGGGTCACATTCCACATCTTACATGCCCTTGATAATGCTGAATGCTCCCAAGCCTTAGCAAATTACCCAAATTCCTGCACAAATTACTTCCTCCTAACTTACTGACCCAACTTCCTTAGACCCACTATGTTTCGACCAACACTAAGAACTCTACAATAGTGGGAGGCCATAAGCTGGGAATCACATTCAAAACTAGCTAGAAACAATAAAAAAACTCCAAATAGCAACCAAGCTTCGCATCCTCAACGTTCAATAATGCATCTACAAACCAAATAATGAAAGAAAAACTGACTAAAAGACTAATTTCTACTATATTCTCTAACCATTTCCATAAGACACCCTCGAACTAGAATTAGAAAGTTCCCATGCCTTTTCACACCTAAATATCTAATATATGGGTTCGAGAGGGATCAAGGGCCAAGTGTTCCCATACATATTTTCTATCCAACCGCAAACAACTTATGCCAAACATAATTAAACCATAGATATGGAACTCATGTAAAAAAAATTCAGATATAACAAATATTTTACCTATGTTGAAGACACAAGCGAGCCCTCTACCCTTGGCGTGGTCTCTCTACTTTTAAGAAGGTGTGAAAGAATCCACCATATCCTTGGGACAGCCTTGATCCACACCTCTAACATCGGCCCTGGCTCCTAGACTCTAAATTCTCCCATCACTGCGCTCCACCGATTGTTCCTACAACTAGTGGAAAAGCTACTATATGGTATCAATTATTTAGGGATTCCAAGGATAAATTTGCACCAGTGGCCACCCTTCTCAGCAAGAACATCAAATTCTAACCACAGTACTCCTCCTATACAACTAAACCTTAGAGAAATGGTTCCTCGTATTCCTTGAAACTTAGTTAAATTAGTTTCTTTTGTAGCCTTCTCCTCCAAGGCGTGCACACTAACTTCCTTAACGTGATTCATCTCCTCTACATGTGGGATTAATGAATAACTTTTGGACCTAAGCTTTAACCATGTTCATCTCCCCCATCAAGGTTTTTGAAGATCAAATATTTATTTTTTGTTAATCTTTGCAGGTCCTCTTTTTTCCATTCATGTATAAGAAAATTTACACCACATATATTGGCCAGGTGGCATTAACTTGCCCATTGGGAAACCAAGTTTGTTCGCCACCTATCTACATTGTATGCCAACCAAAAATAGAAAATATTCAATCTTTCTATACAAGCTATATATGTTTCTGTTTCATGACCATACTCTAGATTTCCACCTATACATATTTTTGCATAATGAAAGGTAAAAGATATCCACATGAGAAATAAAATTAAACAAGGGAGATTATGTAGTCATTCTTTTCCTCTGAGGCCAATTCTACTAGAGTATGGTCTTTGACATTTGATCAAGGCATCTTCGACAATTCCAAGATACATGGGATGTGTCACTCGATTCTTTCCAGCCTGATATCTTGCTTGTGGAGTTCAAAATGAACTTTCTAGAATTCTTGTTTGTAGCTCTGCATACCTTCGACAGACACAACCATGCCCATTGAGATATGCTCCATTGCTTTGCCCAGAAGTCTTTTCATTAATCAAGAAAGGTATGAGGTCTGCATAAATTGCGTTATCCTACCTCTAGTGGTACCCGTGTTTTGGACTAGGGTCTTCCAGTCATCCATGTCCTCTTCTGTCCCGCTGCCCTACTTAAATTCTCTTCCCATTCCTCTAAAATTTTCTGAATGCATTCATCAATGCCCTCATGATATGCCTCGACAACTTCACTGATAAGCTTTTCCACCAATTTTCTCCCCCTATAAACCTTAGATGTGTTTGGCTCCTTTTCATTTCTAGGCATCTAGCCTGGTCTTCCATAGCCACAGCCTTTCGCAGGTCGAGCCATGGTGGATGTGGCCATGACCTATTTAGAGTAGAAATTCGTTAACCAAAATCAATTCAATAGGATATGGAAGTGCTCCCGCCCCTTAGTTGAATAACCAATGCTAACCACCACACCTTGCTCCTCCCATTTCCCCTTGGCATTGGTACCGGGGCCTTTGTGTTTGGAGGTCCATTCCCTAATAGGGGCCGACCTCCAGCCACCAAAAATGCACCCTCGTTGCCACAACCATCTCCTCGCGAACTATGGGCAGGTTAGCTTCCCCTCGCCAAGACCAAGCGAGTATGATTTTCCACTTACCAACGTTATACTAGCCATGATTTGCAAACACTTTCCCCTCTGCCCAAGATACAAGCACATTTCCTTTCACATTTTCTTACTCGTCTTCCCACCCGAGGGTCCTAGAAATTCCCTCTCCGAAATAACTTCTATCTATTTCCCAACAATTGCATTGGAATCGACTGTAGGGGACTCCTCCTAGGCAACATCATAGCTGAAACCCACTCCCCTCAACACCTGGCTCGTAGCCTCTACCCACATCTCCCCTACTAGCATCCCCACTCAGCCCTTGGCCCACAGTTCCCATGATCCCCATGCGGAAAAACATAACTTTGAAACGAAGGGAGATTGAAGTAATACTCGGCAGTGACAGAACATAGATACAGAACCAAGTCAACACAACCAGGCACCACCCATAATTCCATCAACAATATTTTTTAATAAATTAATAAACTAATATCATTATTTAAATATTATCTTTCAAAAACTAGTCGTTTAATATAGTCGTTACTTAATAATATTTATATTTAATATATTAGTAAATTGATATCATAATTTAAATATTATTGTTCAAATATAGCCATTACTTGAAATTATGTCTCTACATTGCTCTTTATTTAAGCCTTTACCATGGTCTGCCTCTTCATCTAGTCCTAATGATGAACCACACTTTTTGGTTCAAAACAGGTTATCATTTTATCATTATTAAAAAAATATTGGCCAAAAATTTCTCTTATGGGATTTCTATCGAAAGAATTTGCTTAATTCATTATGGATCAAAGAAGCCTAAATATAGAAATTCTCAACTTCCCAATTAACATTCCTAATTTCCCCCCGCTCCCACCAATAGAAACCCAACTAGGTCAACATTGCAATGGAAGAGATGAGGCAGAAAAAATACTCGTGGAAATTTGTTGGCTGTCTACGAGCTTGAGGTTGAGAATGGTGTCACCCGACCCTTCCAGAGCTCCAGCTCCCCCGTCCACACAAAAACACAACAAAAACACCCACCTATCTACCCTTTCCTTTGCTAAGACCTGCTCCTCCACCACCTTCGCTGCCACCATTCCCACCGCCCTTGCATGTAATCATGCCAATGGCCACCGCACCCATTGCCTCGAACATGTGAGGGGCGGTGCTACGATACTCAAGGGTACTCTTCACTAATCCTCGTCTGTTGTCCCAATCACTGGCTCACAACTCGATCAAGATTTTGTAGATCAGATATTAATATGGAGTAACTGAAACGAAAAAATACATTATTTTTGGTTACAATGATTAGGATAATAAGTAGGGTGAAATGTGAAAGGAAACATGATCATCAATTACTTGGAAGCAAATGAAGTGTGGGATAACATTCAAGAGAGTTTGATAATAAAATTATGAGCATGATAGAGAGATCATGGAAATGTCATTCATGAAATAAACATACATAATCATTGAAGTTGACATGTTTCTTAACCTTCAATAAATTTAATTGGAAAGTCTTCATGGAATGAATTTTAGTGAAAAATCTATAATTTTTAACTACAATAAAAAAAAAATCATATTATACTCATAATTTTGATGATTAACAATTTACATAGAAAGCAAGTTAAATTTGAAGGATGCAAATTTGTCTTAAAATTTAGAAACCTTGTTGAATCTTACTAGTCCCTAATATGCAAATGGTAGATTATTCAGTGGTATCTTTATAAATACTCAAATATCTAATGATTTAATACATAGTCTCTATAATATTTTAATGATTCTTAAGGTAAAATAATTTATAGTATAAAATTTGGGAAAATCATATTTAGAAAAAAAATGAAAATCAACGAAACTTTATTTCCAAAAAAGATGAAAAATTAGCCCACATGTGAACATTACCACCTAAAATTTCCTTAATAACAAATTATATACTTAAAAAGATATCTTCATATCTATTAAATATACCAAATGGATTCGAATATGCATGAATATAATCTAACTAGTTGATATAACACCTTATACACAAATCCATGAGGGTTAGCTCAATTGGTTGAGTTTTCGTTGCTAAAGAACCACACTAATGGGAAGTCACGATACCATTTTTCCTCAATGCCCTTGAGGGTAAGGCTTTGCTAATAAGCTTGTGGGATGTAATAGCTTTGGGTGGATTTTCCTAGATATTTCTTTGGAAATAAAAAAATTACGTATACTCTTAGGATTTCATAACTTGAAGTTATGGTGGTTTTCAAGGTGGTTGAAATGGTTTAGAGAATTTAGATGAAAACACTTATAAAACATGTTATTAACACACATAAGTTTAAGGAAATATCTACATTTGGGAAATTAGGTAGACTTAATATCCGAGTTATTTACTCGGTCCTTACAATTAGTATTCTCACACTAGGAATTCAAAGAAGTTGAATGGTGGAAATGTTGTATACAAGGATATGATGAAACTATTTGTGAGGCTCTAAGTTGAATGGTGACAACTTTGTCTAAATTTGTCCATGTTTATGAAGTACATTGAAAAATCATACTAAATTCAGGGCTTGAATGATGAAATAATTTTGGGGCTCGTAGCTACCAAAACCCTAAAAAGAGGACTAATGGAAGAAAATAAAGAGATTGTGGTAGATTTTTTAAACACCCATTTTTTTCCTATACCTTTTTTTCCTATATCAAAGTGGAAGAAAGGGTTTCTTGTAGATTAAAAGGCTTACTGAGACTCTGCGGCTGGGTTTTAAATCTAATCTTCTACGACTAGATCTAGATCAAGATCTAATATTTTTCCTTATTTCTTTGCGACTGGGTTCTAGATCTAATCTTCTGTGGCTATATCTAGATCTAATCTTATCTTATGCCTTATTTTTCTACGACTAGGTTCTATAGGCAAGTAAAATATGGCTCCTAGCTTCATGAAAATAGCTGTTGACTCAGTTCTATCCGCGCCTAGAGGGCAAGCTCCTGCCCATATCGTCAGTGAAGCCCTAGCTCCCACTATCCATGTGGTCTAAGCCCCACTCGATGATGCTTTGAAGTTTTCCGAAAGTGGCATAATCTGTCGGTTCAATGGTTCTTGGTCATGGGTGACAGCTCTCCACAATTGGATCTCGGAGGTATGGAAGCCTGTCATTTCTGATGAAATTAATATATACCCTTGTGCTAGGGGTTTCTTTATAGTAAATTTTGAAAATCCTAAAAGCAGACAATGTATTCTAGATTATGGACCTTGGTTTTGGGAAAAATCAGGGCTATTCATGAAGCCATGGAACCCATCATTCGATCCCTCAACAACAGTGATAACATCAACACTGGTTTGAGTGAGATTGCCAAGCCTACCCTTGCATCTCTAGAATCTCTCATTGCTAAAAGCCATTGGAAATGCAATTGGGAAATTTTACTGCAGGTGCCTAAAAACAGAGAAATATGTGAGAACCACCTATGCATGCATCTGTGTGGAAATGGACTTCAGCATCAGATTCCCAGCTGAAATAAACCTAAGATGTAAAGACTATGTGTGGAACCAGAAACTTGATTATGAAAGTGTCATCTTCAGATGTTGATCCTGCTTTGAGATAGGCCATCTAGCCAAAAATTGCGCAAAAGCCTCGCAAAAAAACTCTGCTAGAAAAAACCACCACAGATCTACATGGTGGGAAGGAGCACAAAAAGAACACTACAGTGTCATCAAAGAAGAATGCTCTAGAGAAAACTATGAATCACAAGAAATTGGGCAAGAAAGAAACAACTCTCAAGACAAGCAAGGAGAAAGCCCCGCCCAACAAAAAAAAAGTGAACTTGACAACCCCTTAAGCATCAACAGTTATGAGGATTCGAATACCACACAAAATAAATCTTCATTTAACAACAAAGTAGATCTCCTATACCAAACTTCTTTTCCGACTATCTTCAAAAGGACGAACATAATAGATCGCAAAGATAAGACACCGATGTCCCAAGAACCGGAAGAGATGAAAGAGATGCAAGATAATGGAAGTTGGAAGATCGTAGAGAAAAAAATAAAGCTACAAGACCAATCTCACTAAGAAAGACGAGGAGCCAGATAATTAAAAACTAAGAAAATTATAGGTCCGATAGACCAATTTGGTCTCAGTGGATGTTAACCACCACCATCATCATCATCAATTAAAAATATTCTACAAATTTTAATAAACCAAACTTGATGTCAGGGGCAGTAGGCAGTATTAACATGTTTGCTAAATCGAAACCATGATGTGTTTTACCCAATCATAATTCAAGATTCTTAATGTTGTTAAAACCATACTGAATTCAAGTTCTATTAAGAGACACTCACAAATATTCTCAATGTTGCATAGAAAGAGTTATGAATATTTTTTTAGTAAAATATATGCGAGTGAAACAAAATACATTATGTTTGGCAATTTGACATAGTAACATAGGAAGTTTTCTATAGATCCTTCCCACTTTAGATTAATATATATCATGATCACATGAGAAAATACGAGTATTATGTTATAAACACATTTTTAAGTATGAGATCCTTATTTTATAATTTATTGGGGAAGTTACAAAATCATATTAATAAATATATTAAACACTCACTAATCTAAGTAAATATATTAAACACTCGCGGGTCTAAGTATATAAGCTCTTAATTCCAAGAATCTCTTAAGGTATTTTAGTTAGGCAAACCGTTATCACCAATATATTTCATCAAAAAATTACAAATTTATTTAGTAACAAGTATTGTTATTATAACCAAATACTCTTTTTAAAGTATTTATCTAATTTTACATGATGTTAGGTAATAAAATTAAAGTTATCAAAATAAATAAAAGATAGAAAATGAGAAAACAAACTTTTGTAGGAATTATAATATAAATAGTTGGCCTCAAACCATTTAAAAAAAATTATATCACACCACTTAAAAGCGATTTCCATATTTTGAATGTCGACATCATACCAATCATAATATTTTTCTTTAGAAAAATACTGCATATATGCCACATAGAGCATTCCAATTCTAAAAATTACTCTATACGTGGGACATTGAGCATTTCCGCTTCCTATTTCAATTCTAGGAAACTTGGTTTGTGATATGAAACATGTAAGTTTGTTCCATTTCAGTGTTAAATAAATGAGGGCAATTTTGGTAGCTGTAGTCCCTGCCCACATGTAATTTTAGTCCTTTCCCCTGCAATTTCAGTGTTCTGAAGCAATTTGCAATCTTAAAATTTTGTTGTGAAGCAATTTGCAATTTGAACAATTTGCAATCTTAAAATTGTAAATAAAAATGGTAAAGAGAGCTTTCATAGCAATTAGAGTTCTGACTGAGAATAAAATTCTAACCATTGTATATGCTTTGCACCTAACTTTCTCCTCACCCCACGAGGGCCTCAAATAAACTGTCCACATAAAGTGTAATGAAAAATGCCACAGTTATTTGATATCTGGTCGAATACCAATAGCAGAAAACCGATAGTATGTGTAACGAAATTACTTCTAAGGTCTTGTGCCGAGTATTTAACCACAACATTTAAAATCTGCCAGAAATAGAGCATCGTAGAGCATCCGATCAAGGACTTCGAAAAATGAATTTCAAGTGATTTTTCTACCTGGAAAACACTTGGGTACCTGATGGGAGAAAGAATAAGCAATGACTCTCTCACATTTGATTGAACCATGTTTTCTCAATTGCAGTTTTGCATGAACGTTTTCAAGGGTACTCGAATATCACACCATTCCTCCTGAAACAAGCAATGCACTTTTGGAACAAAATGAACAATACCATCATTTTTTTTTCAAGTTTAAAACATAAAAGACAACACAATCAATTTTTTTCAAGTTAAACAGAAGAGACAACACAATCAATATTTTCAGTTTAAAGTACAAAATATTTTTAGGTTATCAGAATTATTCATGCAATTCCATATCACACAAATATTAATATTGTGGTATAAATGGTGTGATTGTCAGAAACTGAAATTTAGCATCTCTAGTAACATAGGGAAAACAACTGATAAGAAAAACCGAGATCATTTCAGACCCATGTAAACTTTTGAACACCAAACCTGCTCCGTCAATTCTGTTCTTATTATAAGGGACTGATAGCTCGTTTTCCAAATCACCATTATTTTGAACACCAAAGCTGCTCTGTCACTCTGTGCGTATATATATATTATTTCCATGAATAAATAAATAAATTAACTGTTAGAGACACAACTTTTTCTACTGTAAAATAAAACATAATTCAACCCATCTACACTACACTTGTAATGCAATGCCTATTGAGGCGCATTATTTGGTATTGTAAAGCTAAAAGGACACGGGGCTGCTTGCGCACTTACTGCTTTTAGCAGATATATCTACAATCTTTTGTCTTGCAGAGTTAAAAACACATGTGGCTTTTAGCAAACTGGTTGCGATCAGTAGACATATCTTTATGTCAATTAAAATTGATTAGTTCTTCTTATATTCCATGCATCAACTTTCCACAAGCAAAGTAGCTTCCTTATGGTAAGCATATTATTCATATTTCAATTTTTTTTTAAATGATTCACGATAGGATTATCACTAGCAATTGCACCAAATGTTGCAAAGGAAATACCGTAAGTCATAAATTCCAAAAAAATCGTGACATATAAAAAATTGTTGAATATAAAAATTAGTAAACAAAATACTATTCAATCAAATATTTAAAGAATTTGACCATCAATCTCAACCTCTGATAAATTTCATGGGCGATGTGCATGGACCTGCCTCCTATTCTTATACTCATATATCTTGGTAAATAAATGAGTAAACTCAACGAACTTATGAGACTGACTAGAAACCAGAGCTGTTGTGATGGATTTCTTAGAAAAAAATTAAAAATAAAAATAAAAAATAAAAATAAAAAAAATTCTCATAGCCATCTCCATATGAGCTCATTCCTTCTTCCATGTACGAAAACATGGCCCCTCCACTTGCTCCTCCCAATATAGCAGATGCATATACATGTTTATAAACCACATCAAGTAAATTGTCTCTCTCACTCGTGTGAAATCCTGGGTCTTTGTAAGATTTCCCAAACTCTACGAACAAAACTGGTTTTTTTAATATCTTGCTTCCATCTTCAAGGTGGCTCTTTATCCAACTCTGCAAAAATGAATATCGTGCTTCCATATTCAAGATGGATCTTTATCCAACTCTCCAAAAATGATCATCTGCCCCAACAAACCTTTAAAAGTTGAAATCACAGTTCAATATATTAGTGCAAACTCAAACATTATCATCAAGAAATTTAATCCCTCTCTATGCTTGCTAAATCTAGTGTTAAGATGGATCTAGAAGAAAAGCTTGCACCTTGAGAAATTTAATCCCTTTGTACGCTCTCTAAATCTAGAGTTTAGACGGATCTAAAATGGTTTGATTATTAATAATTATAATTCTTTATTTTATTTTATTTTATATTTGAATGAGTTAAGATGTTTAAATAACATTACATAACCTTACAACATCTCATTCATGTTGGGCTAAAACATCCTATGCGATCATTCATGTTGGACTAAATCTCTGCATACAATTATTTAAATTTGTAGATATTTATTTTTATTTTAACAAATAATATTTAATATAAAGTAGAAAATATAAACTTAGAAAAACGTGTATAAATTTCTGTTTTCCACCTCGGTTTTCAGTTTCACCTTATTTTTCCCATGTAGTTAAATGCCCTTTCCCATAACCATACATTTAACAAGCTGAAAAAATAAATATTTCTAAAAACACAAATTCTGGAAATTTTACAGAATGTTGGAAATTGCAGAAATAAAAATCAGCAGTAATAAACAGTCATTAAAACACATTTAAACACTGAGATTTTTGGTCAACTTGACCCTGGAAAAACCCCCTACAACTCTTGGGGAAAACTAGTTTGAGAGCTTTTCTTTATTTCTGAAAATGCCTTTTTCACAGTGAGAAATATTCAGCAAAAAAATCAGCAAGCAAATTTACAAATTATCTATTTTCTCATGCCTCACAGCAAACTGAAAATTACATCAAACAGGACATCAATAAATGTTGTATGGCCTCCATTTTGCGTGCAGAAAAATCAGCAAACTGCTCGATTTTTGTGCAAACCACCCCTCGAAAATCGTGCCAAAATCTGCCTTTCACTCTGTGCTGAACCAGTTGTACAAATCTGCTCAACTGCTGCCTTGGAATGTGTGCCAAGCTGTTGTCTCCTTCTCCTCCCTGCTCAGAGATCTCTCTTGCTCTCCTTCTCCCAATCTGCTCATGAAAGAATGAATGACCTTTTCCTCCTTTTCCTCCTTTAATCTAACCCCAAGTGACTTTTGGGTGATCCCTAAATCCAATGGCTGAAATAGATTGAGATCTAAGGCTGAGATTAAATGCTCATTTAAATCTCACCTTTTATTTTTTAATTCACCCCACTTTAATAAACAACCACTTAGTCATTTATTTCCAAAGTCACTTTTCCTTTCTAATTTTTCATTTACTTTATAAAAGTCACTTTAAAATTAGACTTACTAACTTTATCACTTAAAGTCACTTTTAAATTAGATTTAACTTTATAAAAATTATAAAGTTACTTTAGGAGAAAAATTAAATTCTTTTGGACACTTCTCCCTATGCCAAAGATCAAAGCCTAAGGGAACCACCTGTCCTCCGGTACCAAATTTCAACACTCCCTCTTACCGAGGAAGGTGTTCTTCACCACACCCATCTTGTCTCTGATGTAGACATGCTTGCCCCGTGGCAAGGCTTTGGTAAGAATATCTACAACCTGCTCATCAGTGGAAATATACTCAAGCTTCACAGCTCCCTTCTGAACATAGTCTCTGATGAAATGATATCTGATCCCAATATGCTTTGACCTGTCATGAAATACTGGATTCTCTATGAGTTTAATGCAACTCTGATTATCATAGTAAATCACTGAACATCTCAACGACTGACCAAATAAGCCAAACAACATCTTGCGAAGCCAGATAGCCTCACAACTAGCTAGACTGGTTGTCATATACTCTGCTTCTGCTGAACTCAGTGCTATTGACTGCTACTTCTCGCTGAACCATGACACTACTGCTGAACCCAACCCAAAAAAACACCCTGAAGTGCTCTTTCTATCAGAAGCACAACCTGCCCAATCAGAACCAATGTATCCTGCGAATCTCACTCCATCTCCCTACCTGTAGTCTAGACCATAATCCACTGTCCCCTGCAAGTACCGCATAATGTGTTTTTCAGCCACCCAGTGAACCTTCCTAGGCTCACACATAAACTAACTCATCGTGTTGACTGCAAAACAGATATCTGGTCTAGTGTTGACCAAATACATCAAGGAACTAATCAGTTGCCTGTAAAATGTGAGATCCACCAACTCGGAATCCGAAGCATGAAGCTTCTTCCAGTTGGTGATCATCGGTGTCGACATGGGTCTACAATCCTCCATGTGGAATCTGCTAAGGATGTCCACAATATACTTCCCCTGCCCGAGGAAGAAATGCCCCTCCTCCTGCCACACCTCCAAGCCCAAAAAGTAATGCATCAAGCTGATGTCCTTCATCTCAAACTCCGCCGCAATATCTCTCTGCAGTGCTCTATGAGTCTCTCTACACCTGTAATGACCAAGTCATCCACATATAGCACCAGAATGAGAGGCTCCTCACCAATCACAATAAAGTAAAGGTTCGTATCTGCCTCACTCTTTGTGAAACCCATCCCCTGCAAATATGTATCTATCCAGGAGTACCAAGCTCTGGGAGCTTGCTTTAATCCATAAAGGGCCTTCTTCAGTCTGCACACATGGGACTCCTTCCCATGCACCTCAAAGCCCTGTGGTTGCTCAATGTACACCTCCTCCTGTATGAAGCCATTGAGAAATGAAGTCTTCACATCTTTCTAGTGGATCTTCCAACCCATCTCTGCTGCTATCGATATAATGGAGTGGATCAAAGTATATCGAGCCACGGGAGCGAAGGTCTCCTCATAATCAACTCCCTCTATCTGGGGGAACCCTCTAGCCACAAACCTTGCTTTGAATTTCTCAATGTTGCCATCTGCAGCATGATTTACCTTGTAATGCCATCTAGAAGTAACCACGGATTTGCCCTCAGGCCTCGGCACCACCTCCCAAACATCATTCTTCATGATAGAAGAATACTCCTCCTGCATGGCCTCTCTCCAGACCTGCTAGCTAGCTGCCTCCTCATAGCTAGAAGGCTTAGAGTCAAGGATGCTGGTAACCATCGCCATATAGCTACATAACCTCTCAGGTGGTCTACTCTCTCTGATCGGCCTCTTCGGCTCAGCAACAGATGTGGCATCTCTCAAGGTGTCCTGAAGCCACTTGGGCTTTCTCTTCCCTAAGCATGCTTCTCCCGTAGGAGAATGAAACTCCTCCTCCTCACCACCATCAGTAGCCTAAACTCCTGACTGTCTATCTGTTGTCTTCCTGCCTGCACCTGAACCTGTAGAAGCTGAGGTACCATGTGAACTGTCCATCCGTGGACTCCCTAGTGAACTGCTCTGTGAACTACTCTGTATGCTGCCCGGAGCACCACCCCTCTGGCTCGGCAAGCCACTGCTCACTGACGGACCTGACATCCTCATAGATGTACCTCCAGATCCTCCTGATCCCTGCCCACTGAATCCTTGCGACTGACTCAACTGTTGCCGAGGGTTTGGTTATCCAG
Source organism: Pinus tabuliformis (assembly GCA_031772625.1). Taxonomy (NCBI): domain Eukaryota; kingdom Viridiplantae; phylum Streptophyta; class Pinopsida; order Pinales; family Pinaceae; genus Pinus; species Pinus tabuliformis. Next base: position 691,590,656 of record CM062818.1, read on the forward strand.
ATACTCTGACTCCTGTGACCTCCCAAAGGCCCTGTCCTTCTCGAAATTCACATCCCGTCTGACAAAAACTCTCCTCTGTGCAGGAATGTAAATCCGAAAGGCCTTTGAGGTCTCACCGTAGCCCATAAAGATACCCTTATCTGCGGTGGGCTCTAGTTTGGTTCTCTTCTCCTTGGGTATATAGGAGTATGTAATGCATCCAAAGATATGAAGATAACTAATATCAGGCTTCTTCCCAGAGAAAGCCTTCTCCGGAGTCATGTGCCCCAAGGCACGATGCAGACTCCTATTCTGCAAGTAAACCGTTGTGTTGCAGGCCTCTGCCCACAAGAACAATGGCAACCCCTGATCATGTAACATGGCTTTGGCAGCCCCTATGATGTAGAAATTTTGAATAATAAGACACATATTCACAGAGCTTATCCTGATCATACAATTATAAGCGGAACATGTATAATACATAATCTCCTCTACGTTGATCATCAATTTACAGAAGCAGAAACATTCACAGGCGCACATAAAAGCATCAATCAAACTCATAAACAAAGTATGTATGCCGGGGAAAGCATCTCGCTAAAAACCCCACACTATCTGTATATTATATTGATTGAATCATGTAACAATACAAAGCATAATACTTCTCACAAGTATCTCCATCTGTTACACACAATACAACTCAAATTTGATCTCCAAATCTCTCTCGCTGCTTGCCTTCCTCCACTGCTCAATACCTACTCAAGAACTGATGAGAATGGCTTCCCAAACTCATACTTCACCTGCAAAATGGTCACTCACACTTTGTTGGACGTGAGCACAAGCTATAATGTGGGAAAATACGTGAGCAAACTCATTGGCATACTCAATCCCTTTATTGTGCAAGATCTGGTGCACAACTATAGTCACAGCTGATAGCAATCTGATTCTCTAACACCTGTTCCTGCTGAACTGAACATGTACTGACATGCAACTGAGTTAACTGATGTATTCTATAGTTGTATTATGAGTTAATAACTTGTGAATTAATTAATAACTAATTCACCCAACTCATCTCTAGTCTATTTTCTAGTTAGACTAAATACAACCAGTTTAGAAAAGCTAAACTGAACACAACTCCATCAACTCCACCAAACTCAACTGATTGAGTTCTAACTGAAGTCATGCATGCAAATATTAGTCATCCCATAGGTAACCACATATTTCCCTCTTGGATTTGCATGTACCACATCTGTAGCTCATCCTGAAGTGCTCCAAGAGAATAAGATTAAGTTTATAGTCCAAATATTATTGTGAGATAATAATATTTGACTTTTCTATTTTTTACTTTGATCACTCACACTGTGATCACTCACACTTTCATCAAAAATAGAAGTCCATCTATTTTTTTCCCAACTTGATCAATCATCCATAAACAGCGACCTGCAATCCATAGACATGATCCATATGTCTAAAAATAGACTTGCACCAAAAATAGCCTACGGGCCCACTTAGTGAAGGCGACTCTTTTCACTAATCTCCATCATCTTGTTGCAATCTCAACAAGCATTTCTTGTTGCACACTTTTCAACATATGATGGATTTGTTCTTCCTCTCCGCAACCCCGTTTTGTTGGGGGTTGTAAGGAATAGTGAACTCCCTCCTAATGCCTACCTCCGCACAATAATCAACCAACTCTCCAAGGGTGTACTCTTCTCCATTGTCCGACCTCAGGGACTTGATCTTCCGACATGTCTATGTCTCCACAAGAGCTCTCAACTCCTGAAACCGCTTGAAGACCTCACTCTTGGTCTTCAAGAAATAAATCTAGGTCCTCCTGGAGTGATCATCAATGAATAAAATATAGTACTCATATCCACTCAAAGAAACATGAGACATCTGACCACTCACATCGGTATGAATCAAATCAAGTATCCCAGTCGCTCTGCTGTCACTGCTGGGAAAAGGGGATTTGGCAAACTTGCCCATCGCACAACCTCTGCAAGTATCAAAGTGATCAGTACTGAAATCTGGCACACCTGTAGTGATCTCCCGTAATGTCCTCAAGGCTCCATGATACATATGTCCCATCTTGTGGTGCTAAATCTCACACAGCTCAGAACTACTAGCTCTACTGTTGGTACTACTGCTCAGTGCCAAAAGGGGCTAGAATGCAAACTTGTACACCTTTGCATGGCGTACACCTATCACTCTAGCTGAACCAGCTGGAGTGCCCCTAGGATACATCAACACCTGTCCTCCCCTAAACAGTACCTCATATCCTCTGTCCTCCAAAGCTAAGACAGATATGAGGTTCTTCCTCATCCCTGGCACATAAAGAACATCTGACACTTTCAAGGGAGGTTTGGTCTCCCTCTGAAATGTCAGTGTCCCCACCCCGACTGCTCTAACAACTCTGTCATCACTGAGTACTACCTCTATATCAGTGCCACACTATGAAAACTCTGAGAAGTACTCACGGACTCATGTCATGTGACGTGAAGCCCCACTGTCCACATATCAGATACCTGAATATGCTCCGCTAATCGAGGGAAAAGCATTCTCCTTCTGAACCTGTGTGGCAGGTGATCCTGCACTAGAGGAGTCACGTGTAGTGAACGCAAACTCCCGGTCAAAACGACCTGCAAAGTCCTCAATCTCTGCTAAAACTGTCACGTCCTGGTTTTTCCCCTTCTTCTTCTTCTTCTCCAGACACAGAACTGCATAGTGTCCCATCTTTTGACAATTCCAACACTTCACCTTGGAATTGTCCTTATGTGTGTTCCCCTGTTTACCTTTACCTTTTGCTTTGCCCCCACTACTGCTTGTGGAAGCCTTCTTCTTCCCTTTTCCTTTCTTGCTTCCTGCCACCAGTGCTACATCCTCACCCTGTTCAACTTGCTTGGCTACCCCAAGCTGACCTTTCTTGATCTCTATCTGAATGCAATCATCCCAAAACCTCTCCCATGTGGGAAGGGTCTCACGTGCACAAACCCCATCAGCAAAGTTCAACCATGAACGGGGGGGGCCATTCACTGCAATCCGCACCAACTCAGTGGGTGGAATGGCCTCTCTAATCGCTGCCAACTCATCTCTCACATTAGTAATCTTTGTGAGATATCCAGCTGCACTATCATTACCCATCTTAATATTCTTCAGCTTCTCCTTCAGGACCATATTTCTTTTCTCATTGGTACTCTGGTAGAGATTGGACAATGCTGTCCACATCTCATGGGCATTAGTCTTTCCTCTCACATGAGGAACGCAATGGTCTTTGATTCCGTCTAAAATCAACCTCTTACCCTTATTGTTCTTCTTATTATACTCATCCAACTGAGTAGTATCAGTAGGCACAACAACAGGGTTCTGTGTGGTATGCACCATGATATCCCAGACTTCTGCCTCCTCAAAGATACTCTGCATTCTCTCCTTCCAAACGCTGTAATTTGTATGCCAATCCAGCCTATCCTCCACCCTCAATCCCAATGACATCATGTTGTCCTAAAACTGAAAAATAGCACTGTTGTAATAAAGGTAAAACTGTTGTTTATGAAAAAATCAGCTTGCAGGAATTTTCCGAGTGAAAAATCAACAACTGTAATTTTTCCTTTTGTTGTCCTAAACTGCCCTTCAACACTCAAGCTCTGATACCATTTAGAAATTTATGTTTTCCCACCCCGGTTTTCAGTTTCACCTTATTTCTCCCATGCACTTAAATGCGCTTTCCCATAACCATACATTTAACAAGCTGAAAAAATAAATATTGCTGAAAACACAAATTCTGGAAATTTTACAGAATACTGGAAATTGCAGAAATAAAAATCAACAGTAATAAACAGTCATTAAAACACATTTAAACATTGAGATTTTTGGTCAACTTGACCCTGGAAAAACCCCCTACAACTCTTGGGGAAAACCAGTTTGAGAGCTCTTCTTTATTTCTAAAAATGCCTTTTTCACAGTGAGAAATATTCAGCAAAAAATCGGCAAGCAAATTTACAACTTATCTCTTTTCCCATGCCTCACAGCAAACTAGAAATTATAGCAAACAGGACAACAATAAATGTTCTACGGCCTCTGTTTTGCGTGCAGAAAAATCAGCAAAATGCTCCTCGATTTTTGTGCAAACCACTCTTTGAAAATCGTGCCAAAATTTGTCTTTCACTGTGTGCTGAACCAGCTGTACAAATCTACTCAACTGCTGCCTTGGAATGTGTGCCAAGTTGCTGTCACCTTCTCCTCCATACTTAGAAATCTCTCTTGCTCTCCTTCTCCCAATCTTCTCATGAAAGAATGAATGATATTTTCCTCCTTTTCCTCCTTTAATCTAACCCCAAGTGACTTTTGGGTGATCCCTAAATCCAATGGTTGAAATAGATTGAGATCTAAGGTTGATATTAATTGCTCATTTAAATCTTACCTATTATTTTTTAATTCACCCCACTTTAATAAAGACCCACTTAGTCATTTATTTCCAAAGTCACTTTTCCTTTCTAATTTTTCATTGACTTTATAAAAGTCACTTTAAAATTAGACTTACGAACTTTATCACTTAAAGTCACTTTTAAATTAGATTTAACTTTATAAAAATTATAAAGTTACTTTAGGAGAAAAATTAAATTCTTTTGGACACTTTTCCCTAGGTCAAAGATCAAAGCCTAAGGGAACCACCTGTCCTCCGATACCAAATTTCAACAAAGCCCATAAATATTATAAATATCAAGTAACTTACAATTTACTTTGAATCATTTAAAGTTATAATTTATATTTTTATTTTGGAAAAAAATTATAATTTTATATTTATATCTTGGAAAAAATTCAAACCATAAAATTGATAAAAATATATATATATTATTAAATATACATTTATTTTACTTTATTTTATAAATATTATATACAACGATACATGAAAAATGTAATATAATTTCAAAAATGGTAATTTATAACTTTAAAATTACTTAAGTATGGAGAAAGAAAGATAATTTCAACTATATTAAAGTATAAAAGAAAAAGTTGATAAGCTACATAATTTTTATTAGAAATAAAAGAAAAAGTTGACAAGCTACATAATTTTTATTAGAATTTTGAGAATTTTACACCCCATTACATTGGTAAGAGCAACGAATTAGGTGTGCCCATTAAATTCAAGCTTACCTATCATACATTGCAATTTTCTTGATTTTATAGATCTTTTATGTGCAATACCAAGGTTACTTACCATGGATGGGTAATGGATTTTTATATCTTTTAGATATTAGATTTGTATGCTATAAATATTTATGTAGAAATATCTATGTAGTGGCTACAACACATGCATTTAAAATGCAATATTCTTTTGGTCACCCTTGCATAAGCTGATTGCGATGTTTTGGTAGTCTTTCAACATATTCATGTATTTTGATTTGGCTTTGGTGATGTTGGTAGTTAAAGGAGTTCATTCCTTCATTCCTCACTAGATTATATTTCCATGACTCTGGTAAATGGGAAATAGATTCAACCTACATCCATCTAGTTTGAGTTTTTTTTGTAGGACTAAAAAATATGCTTCACAAGAGGGAGCAAGGAGACATATATGGCACAGATCACAACATAAGGACAATACATCATTAACTAGGAACAACTTTGTAGGGCAAAAGCATGTGCTTGGGGCCAAGAAATAGTTATATCCAGATTACTCATCCAACAAAAAGTGATTTTGAATAAAAATGCAGTGGAAAAGATCACTTCAGTCATCCATATTAGTCACTTAGTATCATGTCCTAAATAATGAAATAAATCATATTAAGTAATTTAGTAAATCATAATAAATAGACCAAACAAATCCCATGACTCTCTCAAATAATGTAGTCAAGAATAATGATAATTGTCCTAAATAATGTAATAAATAATATTAAATAGACCACACAAATCCTATCACTGTGTCAAATAATGTAGTCGACGAATAATTATAACGGTTCTAAATAATGTAATAAATCATATTAAATAACTTAGTAAATCATAATAAATAGACCAAACAAATCCTATGGCTGTCTCAAATAATGTAGTCGAAGAATAATTATAACGGTTCTAAATAATGTAATAAATCATATTTAGTAAGGTAGTAAATCATAATAAATAGACCACTCGGTGTACATAAAAACTTTTAAATACAATTGTAGCTGTATTAAATAACTTACTAAATCATAAAAAGAAAGGAAAAAATGTTCTCAAAATAAGCAAGGTAATGAAGTTAATGTTGCTTTTGCAGGCTTTTCCTTGGCTGTTATTATGATTAATTATTTTTTCCCTTCACTCTGTATAGATAGTATGATGTCACCTATCTACCAAATGGTTTGGCCTACTGTATGATATCCCCCATCTGCCAAATGATCTATCCAACCGAGCATTTCAAAAACCAATTTTGGGGCACAAGATCCAAAACAACTACTCTTATAATTGAATGTCACCAAGGAACTATAATTGTTATATGATCGTTGTAGGCAAAGAAGATTCTGACACACCTTAAAACGTTCATAGATGTTTTATCATTGTACTCCAAAGCGAAAAGAGAGTGTCAGTCAAACTCTAAGTTGAAAACCAATGGTGAGAAAAAATAACAGAGCTAAAAGAACTGGCCATTTAAAACATTTTCCATTTTCCATATTGTGTTTTCTAAAATACAACTTTCTAGAGAAAATTTGAATTATTGAGAAAACTTTCGGTAATAATCACATTATCTATTAATAAGACGTCATATTTTTGAGATAGTTTGGGATGTTTGTATTGATAAAAAAAAAAAAAAAATCACCATATAGTTTGAACATCTTTATTGATCATTTACAAATTTTGTTATGGGAGATTTAGTGAAGTAAATTGTGTTGTGGTTTTGAAAGGTTCAATATTTCAAGTGGATATTCCACTGACAAGTTAAGGTTTGATGATCTAAATGAGTGCTAATCAAAACCAGAACACAGTTTATTTCCAATCTCTGATGACATTATGACTACCTATGAAAATTTACATGCTCTAATTTATAGATAATTTACAACTTTTTTTTGTTTGCAAGTTTCTGTGATTATTAGAATTTGAATAATTTGTTTACAAATCTTTATCCAAAGCTACTAAACTAGGACCCATCATTAGAAGTAATTTTGACAGGATCAACTACATTTACTGTGATTGGATTTTGAGAATTTTGTTTTACAAGGCAGACATGATTTGGAATTCACAGTAGTTTAGAGGAAATACCAAAAAAAATCCAAGCATGTTAAAGGTTGGTGTGGTTTAGGCCAGATGCAATCACTGGATAGTTTTGATGCCTTAAATGTCCCCGGGTTAAAGTTTCTTAAACCACATACTAGTCCACAAGTCACAAACATATTGAAAAAAAAAGATGGAGTCCCAAACATTCTAGCTAACAAAAAAATAAACTAGTCCCTCAAATTACAGACACACTAACCAAAAAATACTTACTTCTACCAGGGAAAAATAAACATAACATTCCAAAAATGGCTTAGAAGACTTGCATTGGTTACTCACAGATTTCTGATTGACTAATATTGCCTTGACACCAAAAACAGATAGCATAAACATGATAAGTTCAATGCTCGATCCAACAGGGTTTTCATTCACATATGCCATTCAATAGTAATTTTGTTGCAGCAAGATAAGAGAATTAAAGTCACATAAGGATCAACAAATGATAAATGGTAGTTATTCCTTGGGTCAGAGATCCTTGATGAGACAATGTCAAGAGTGAGTTACATCACCCTAGTTCTTAAACAAAAGTCCTAAAATGATGTAATCTAACTTAATTTAACATATGATCTAAGTGGCACACTCTCTGATCACATGAATATCCATATCAGTAGGATCAGTAGCCTGTAGCTCATAGTGAACGCCATCAAGATCCCTCCTCAGTTTGTCTTTAGATATAGCATAAAGTATCTTTGTCGTGATGCGGGATTTGTTGGGAGACCTAGCAATAATGCCACAAAATTCACAACTTCAGATGGAATTCTCAATTAAACCCCATGCAAGAATACAATTATCATTGAATCTGGGCCAGTTTTCGTAAATTCACACCTATTCATAGCTAAACCACAACCCAACCTACTAGTTTGGTGTAATATTACCTATCAAAAAACGTTGACCCAAACAACAAAGAACAAAGGATACATAAGTAAATGAAATACTAACCAGTAGCTATCTCAGTAGGATCAGTAGCCTACAACTCATAGTGAACGCCATCAAGCTCCCTCCTCAGTCTATCTTTAGATATAGCATAAAGTATCTTTGCCCTAATGCGAGACTAACCAAAAAAATACCTACTTCTACTAGGGACAAATAAACATAACATTCCAACAATGGCTTAGAAGACTTGCATTGGTTACTCACAGATTTCTAATCGACTGATGATATTGCTATGACACCAAAAAAAATAGCATAAACATGATAAGTTCAAAGCAAAGCTAACAGCAGAACATATTAAGTTCAAGGCAAAGCTAACAACAGAACATATTAAGTTCAAAGCAAATCTAAAAACATAATAAGCTCAAAGCAAACCTCAAATAATTTAAAAAATATCAAAGACGCTAAAAGATATTTAGAGGAAATGGTAGAGAATAATCCTAATTTAATACTATGAAGTTGACAGATGTAAAACAACAGTGACAAAAAATTGGGGATGCTGCAATGTCCTTCGATATTAAATTCATCAGGCTTTATACTTGTCTATTACACTTTAATAAAAAAGCTGAAATGTTAATGAACTACATAAACATACAAAACTTCCAAGAGCAAGACGACCAATATAACAATCCAAGTAAAAGCATAAACCCTGATGGCGGTTAAACTACGACACCCCCCTTAGAACAAAATGTTATTAAAATTGGTCATTTGCAATAAAAATCTATGTCCTGTATGTCACATTCAAATTTGCACTCTAAATCTGGTTAAAAACTATATTACCTCTCTTTAGTTAGAAGAGAGCACTACCAACTTGGTCATTTGCAATAAAGCTCCCTGTTCTGCATGCTACATTTAAACATGCACTCTAAATTAGACTTTCTCAAACACATAAAGCAAGGAATCTCTCATAACTAAGGCAAGGAAACTCCATTGATCAGTAGATTAATTTATATATAACCATCCCGCATAATATAACAAAACCCATTTTTTCAAGATAAATAATGTAGCTACATTCTAGAAATCCTACTTATAAAATCATCACCAAATAAAGTGTTTGTATGGAACTCCATTGGCATCTTACAACATAATTCATTGGTAAAGTGATCAAATCGTAATATCTAGATCCAAAGTGTTTAAACATGCCACATATGCAAGGCAAAGCTTTGCTCTGAAATCTCAACCTTCTGATTTTGGGAAAATAAAGATGGCAGAGTAATCCATATGGGTTTTATTTTTTGCAAACTGAAGGAATCCAACGTAGTCTGGATCCAACAGGGTTTTCAGTAACATATGCCATTCAGTACTAATTTGTTGTTGCAGCAAAATAAGACAATAAAAGTCACATAAGGATCAAAAAATGATAAATGGCAGTTATTCCTTGGGTCAAAGATCCTTGATGAGATAATGTCAAGAGTGAATTGCTTCACCCCAGTTCTTAAACAAAAGTCCTGAAATGATTTAATCTAATTTAATTTAACATATGATCTAAGTGGCACGCTCTCTGATCACATGAATATCCATCTCAGTAGGATCAGTAGCCTACAACTCATAGTGAACACCATCAAGCTCCCTCCTTAGTCTGTCTTTAGATATAGCATATAGTATCATTGCCCTGATGTGGGATTTGTTGGGAGACCTAGCAATAATGCCACAAAATTCACAACTTCAGATGGAATTCTCAATTAAACCCCATACAGGAATACAATTAGCATTGAATCTGGGAAACTTTTCGTAAATTCACACCTATTCACAGTTAAACCACAACCCAACCTACTAGTTTGGTGTAATGTTACGTATCAAAAAACGTTGACCCAAACAACAAAAAATAAAGGATACATAAGTAAATGAAATACTAACCAGTGGCCATCTCAGTAGAGTCAGTAGCCTACAGCTTGTAGTGAATGCCATCAAGCTCCCTCCTTAGTCTATCTTTAGATATATCATAAAGTATCTTTGCCCTGATGCGGGATTATCGGGAGACCTAGCAATAATGCCACAAAATTCACAACCTTAGATGGAATTCTCAATTAAACCCCATATAAGGATACAATTAGCATTGAATCTGGGCTAGTTTTCGTAAATTCACATCTATTCACAGCTAAACCACAGCCCAACCTACTAGTTTGCTGTAATATTACCTATCAAAAAACGTTGACCCAAACAACAAAGAACAAAGGATACATAAGTAAATGAAATACTGACCAGGCAATGAGGAAGATCTTGCTCTTCTGATAGTTGTCCACAGTCACATAGTTGAAATCAAACACTCATTATCTGCAGGCGTTATCGAGAAGGGATGGTGTGAAATCCTCATAACTTTCTGTTGTCCCCCCAGTTTTATAAACCAACACTTTCTTGGATTTCTTATCGATTTGAACACAATGTAATGATGCGCCTTCTTCCCCTTCAGCTCCTGAAACAAACTCAGGCATTCGTCAGATACCCCCATGCTTGTTGTTGCCTGAATACAAAAACAATATCAACCCAATTAATGACTTGCACAACCTTGCATATGCACTTTCTTGGATTTCTTATCGATTTGAACACAATGTAACGATGCACCTTCTTCCCCTTCAGCTCCTGAAACAAACTCAGGCATCCATCAGATACCCCCATGCTTGTTGTTGCCTAAATACAAAAACAATATAAACCCAATTAATGACTTGCACAACCTTGCATATGTGGGATCATCTTTATCTCAACACAATGAAATTCCATCTGACAACATTCCCGACACATAAACTATCATACAGCCAGCTAAAACTAGGTCTGATAGGAACATTTCAGTTTTCAGAGGTCATGCATACCAGGTACAGGAAATATGGTCCATTGCAGCCATGAACAGTATCCTCTTCTTGAATTTGGTGATACTCGGCAGAAAAACTATGGCTTTGCCGAGGGTTTACCTGGCCCCCTGATGCCTGAGGCAACAAAATTACTGTTGTGGCAATGGTTTACCTGGCCCCTTGCTGCGCAGAGAAACTATTGTTTTGGAAAGGGTTTACCTAGCCCCTGCTGCCTGCAATCGACGACGTGAAGTTGAAACTGTGCATTGTAGCCATGAAGAGTCTCCTCTTCTTGAATTTGGTGATACTGATGCAACGAGGCAGAAAAACTATTGTTGTGCTGAGGGTTTACCTGGCCCCTTGCTGCCTGAGGCAGAAAAACTATTGTTGTGGCAAGGGTTTAACTCACCCCCTGCTGCGCAAAAAAACCACTGTTGTGGAAAGGGTTTACCTGGCCCCTGTTGCCTGCAATCGACGACGTGAAGTTGAAACCGTGCGGGAGGGATGGAACAATGTTTACTCGTAGGCCACCTGTGAGCATCGTTGCTTGAATCGAAGACGAAAAGTCGAAATCTTTGGGAGTGATGGGTTAGGTTTAATAACTCTTCTTTCCCAACTAACTTTGTCTGATCTAACGACTAAACACTTTCTAATCGTCTAACATATAATCTAACGGGGCATGCCAATGACAAGTGGACAAAAGGAAAGTTCTTTTCAGAGGGGAACGCCTTACGGCGTAATTAATGGAAGAAATTTTATAGAAAGCATCCACGAGCAAAGTAGCATCCTTATGGTAAGCATACTATTCATATTGCAATTTTTTTTTTGAAATGATTCACGATAGGACTACCATTAATGGAAGAACTTTTACAGAAGGCATTCGTTTGGAGTACATTCAAGCATTTTTAATGTTTTGTAAATTATTCAATGACAAATTACTTGAATCTCCTACGTTAAACAAGCTTTTTAAAACATGGCATATATGCATTCCATGATATAAAACAACCATATGCACATTAGAAGTTCCCTTTCATAGAAGAAAACATGTTTCTTGCTACCGATGCCAATTATTAAGCACTGTACGGAAGCACATTTCATTCTTGATCAAATGCATTCAACCCCATCTCGGAACAAGCATCTTACGCCTGAAAGTTTGAATTACAATGGTAGTGAATTTGTAATGATGATGGGTGCCTAAAAGACTCACAAAAATTACCATGCATATAACTGCCTGTGAATTCTGCTAGGAAAAGGGCACACACTAAGAGGGCTATTTCGAAATTTGAATCTCAAATACAAGCAAGGAAGTCCTCTTAAGCAGAAAACACATGTTTGGAGATGACATCGAATCACTTAATGGTAATTCCAGACATTCTTTGCAAGGAGGAATTAATGGAAATACAATCCGTATTGCGAAAAGTTTCTTCTAAAGCCTGCCCAAAAAAAATTGTGGAAAATTTTGAACTGAATGTGAAAGTCAACCCATGATGACAGGTAAAATGGCAAAGGAAGATTCAAAGACAATCTTTAGAAACTTTCCGGACATTTTTTATGGGAGGAATCAACGGCCATCCCGGTCATATTGCCAAACATTTCCACTGTAGCCTCGGCAGAAAACTTTAAGGTGGATATTTTGGAACCTGAATCTGGATGCCAAGCAAGGATGGCAGGTGAAATGGAAAAGGTGGATTTAGGGACTTCATTTAAATGCTTGAAGATGATTGCATATGAAGAAATCAATAAAAGTGGTGAATTTCCAAGGGAATTGAATGACATGTTCCCTCGAAACAGACAAACATGGAGACTAGAAATAGAAGTTGTTGAACAATTAGATGAAGCATTAAACTCGAAGGAACTTGCAATTATAAATTGGGAGACAATACTTAAGGAGCCTATTTTGGAGCTTGAGTATGAAAGACGAGCAAAGGATGTTGCTGAAACAGAAAAATATGGTTTAAAGAGGATATTAAATCGCATAATATCTATTCCAGACATTCACTACAGGAGGTTATTAATGGCCATTCAAGTCGTATCACCAAATGTTTCTTCTAAAGCCTATGCAGAAAAATTAAGATAGATATTGTGGTCCTGCAAAAAATAATCAACCATATGATTGGTATTAATGTCCATTCAAGTCGTATCCCCAAATGTTTCTTTTGAAGCCTCTACAGAAAACATTAAGACAGATATTGTGGTCTTGCAAAAACAAGCAACCGTAAAGTTAGTTGTTTCCTGCAAAAAAACAAGCAACCATACAGTTAGATCGAGAAACACATCACAAAAGGGAATTGATAAAAATCTAAAAAATAACATGCAAATTTTGTAAAATTATCTGACACAGAACAATTGGCCCAAAATGCATGTCGATATCGAACTTAATTCCTATTTGCAGATACCAAGTACCTCGAGTGGAATAGTAGAGGATGACAGTTACATGCTCAGAGGGTACTTATGCATCCAAATGCATTAGGAGTATGTCGTAGGTGTACAATGAGATGTGCATCAATCCCATGGTTTACTTCACTACAATTATTTAATTGATAGAGTGGTTTTCCCAAAGAAAATGAACAACTATGAAACAACTATTTAGTTGATAGAGTGGAACAACTATGAGGCTGCATGCAACCCATGTGTTAATCTTTCTATCTTATATAATTTAAAAACATATATATATTGATAGATATAAGAAAAATGACAAACTTTTGGGGCTATAAATATCGTCCTTGCATGCAATCCACTTGGCTATACGAATTATGAAACTAGCATGGAAGCTGGACCCCACTCGACTTATCAAGAGAGGACTGAACCAATCACTTACATGTGTAAATCATCTAGCTAGCCTCAGTTATCTTCGTTCCTTTCACTTGTCTATGTGTTAAGAATCCATATAGCCTCTGTTATCTTCCTTCATTTTGCTTCTCTCTGTCTAGAAGGCGACACTCCTTTTCTCAACACCCATTTATTTCATTTGATTTCACTGAGGCATGAGCAGTAGGACATACAGGAGTATGGATGACATGGTTTCTGCTGTTCAATTTACGTTTCAATCGATTTGTTGTTCAAATTAGATGGATTGTGGTTGGTTTTTCAGGTTTTGGTGAGTAATTCATGCCATTTCGTTGTCTTGGGCTTAGATGATCTAAGACTCCCTAAAAAAATTTATTTAACTTTTCGAATACGCAGGGATGCCTTGCAACTAATTGTTTAACAAACATGAGAAACAAACATGAGAGTTAGGAGTGAGATGGGATGGATTCCTTAGCTAGGGCAGTGCTAGAGGTTTCTTCTATTGGGCCATTTTATAGTTTCCTCTCGGAGGGCTAAGCATGGAGTTCAATCAACAATCAACAAGGTGGATAAGGTTTTAGCAAAGTTATGCAACAGCCATATGTAGTAATGGCTCTGTTGTGAATGTTGTTTCCGCATCACCCTCTATGGCGAGTGGCAGGTTCTTATTACATGTTATGCACAAGGAAAGTAGCTAAATGGAGAAATTGGGAGGAAGAAGTTCATGTGAAAGTTGTTATCTTTCTCCCTCATTCATAGAAGAAAATAGAAAAATTTATTGTGGGGAGAGAGAAGTGAAATTCATGAAGGGTGTGAAGGATAGGAGTTGGCTATGCTCCAGTAAGTGTGTGTTGTCATTTTCAAAATTTCAAGTACTTTCTTCTAAGAGTGGTATGGAGGGTTTTGTTTGAACTTTCTAATGTTAGCTTGTTTCTAAAATCTGCAAGGGTTTCATTTAAACCCCTGTTTACATCAAATTTATGTTGCATGTCTTGCATATTGTTGTTGTTTTTATGGAAACACATGATCACAGTCACATGTGTTGTTGTTTTTATGGAAACACATGATCACAGTCACGTGTTGTTTTTATGGCATGAGCACAGTGAGAGTCACTAGTTAGTTATCAGAGTCACTAGTTAGTTGTCTAATTCCTGATACCAGAGTTCCAATCTCTGTTCTGTATCAGTCACAAGTTAGTTGTCTAATTCCTGATACCAGAGTTCCAATTTCTGTTCTGTATCAATCTCTGTTCCAACACAGAACGAATTAGATTCCTTTGAAGACATTATGAAGCTCTACTTCGATGGGATAAAGCTGCTTGAAAACAAAATTCTTCATGCCATCGCTGCTTGAAAACCCAATTCTTCATGCCATCACGAGTCTCAACCCTCTTGAGCTCATCAAGGAATTCCTTTATAACAGAGGGCGAAAATTTTCTTAACTATCTGCTTCCTCGAGTGATTTCCAATGAGTTCTTTTCTTCAAGTGATCCCTTCATGTTCTCAACGTACATTAAATTTCAACCAAATATTAATTGAAGTTGTACAAATGGAATGAATGAACACAACTAATGAATAAAAGAGGCATGAACAATAACCAAATGCTCAGATTTGAGTGAATAGTACAAACACATGGAAACTAAAGCAAAAGTTGTTGAGTTTTTGTGGAAACAACGGGAAATGTTCTATAAATCTGTGTATAATAAGAATTCAAAGAGTATAATAAAGCTTACCAATACAATATATTTAGATTTGAATCAGCTTAGATTTGAATTTTTCATTTTGCAGATAGCAGTAGATGGCATTTTTCTTTCAACTCCGCCTCTGCCTCCCACACACAACAATGCTTAGATTTGAATTTTTGATTTTGCAGATAGAAGTAGATGGAATTTTTCTTTCAACTCTGACTCTGCCTCCCACACACAACGATATATTCGCATTTATCTAAGAACCTAAATTACCAATATAACTAACAATATTAAGAAACTAAATTACCAATATAACTAACAATATAAGTAAGAAACTAAGTTACATGTTTATTATCTTCACACCTGGAATGGATTTCATGACTCTGGTTGAAGCTATAATATGTTGATTAATCACTTTGGTTGTATCTCTCTATTTAACCATTTTTCTTACCCTTTTTCTTGCTTCTCTACTTGTTTCTCTCTGTTCTTAAATAGAAGGTTGTTAAATTCGCTAAAGCTGGATCGAAAATTTAAGATAATATACAAGATTGAATATAGTGAGAGCCGAGAGCTAGGAAGCGATGTTTTCTTGTATACATATACAGACCAAATACACCATAGTAAGTGAGTTTTTCCTCTTCGGTAAGCTCAGTTATACAAACCAGATACACCATAGTAAGCGAGTTTTTCCTCTTCAGTAAGCTCAGATCTATAGTAAGCAAGGTTTTCTTCTTAGGTAAGCTCAACGTTTTCCTCTGAGGAACGCTCAGTGCCATGCAATACTTTCCCTTCCAATGCAGGCAAAGGAAGAAACCTGGATTATCAAAGAAACCTTGCAAAGCAACTCAACTATAAGCATGGAAAGAATACAATGAAGGCAATGGAAGGGCAAAGGAAGAAACTTGGATTATCATAGGAACCTTGCAAAGCAACTCAACTATAAGCATGGAAGGAATACAATGAAGGCAATGGAAGGAATACAATGCAGGCAAAGGAAGAAATTTGGATTATCCAAGAAACCTTGGAAGGCAGCGGGAAGAAATCTGGATTATCCAAGAAACCTTGGAAGGCAGTGGGTAGAAATCTGGATTATCAAGGAAACATCGGTAAGAAATTTGGATCATCAAAGAAACCTTGAAAGGCGGTGCGATGAGGCGGCAAAGCAGCAGGTGGCTACAACTACATCTGAAAACCCTCTAACTGGAAGATGGCAAGACGTCTCAAAAAGTGCCCAAAAAAAATATTCTTACTTTGTATTTATGCACAATTCACTTATTCACTTATTATAATTGGAAACATTTAATGTTTCATTCTAATGCTAACTTCTTTTTATTTATGCACAATTCACTTATTCTAATTGGAAACAGAATCTAACGTTAACTTTTTTTTATTTATGCACAATTCACTTATTTACTTGTGATAATTAGGTCGATAGGCTCTCCTATGCATCAATTTTTTCGTCAACACTTTTATCTTGCTCCGTTTGATCAGGTCAAACACTTTCAATTATTGATTTGAAGTGTCACTGTTTTTTCCAGCATGGCAAGATATTTTACTGCTTTTTCTCATTCTTTTATATTACTCTTGAAGATATTTTTACTGCTTTTTCCATTTCTTTAGTTTTCTAGTTGTTGTTGCTGTTATTCTTTCCTGCCTTTTGGCGAGCACTGTTCTTCTTACTGTGTTTTGACAAGCACTAATTAGTATTAAATTATATACCTCATACACCCATTAAAACTAGCTGCTGCCAACTCTTTAGACTTAATCCCCAAGCCCCCAAAGCCGCGGTTTGAAGCTCTGTAAAGAGCTTTTCGAAATTTGACTTCCGCTCTCTGATTGCTCTAATGTGTTTCGCTCGCTGGTGTGGTTTGTTCTGGGCGCAATTTTTCATTTATGTTAAGCTCACTATATTCTGCCGAGACCCATCTGACTTAACAGAATTTTGTTGTTGTTAGAGGAGTTCTACACTGGCCCCTCAACCTATGTCAGCTTCCATCTTCTCCTATGATAGAAATCTCGGCTTGATATGCAGGCCATTACCCGACAGGTGCTTATTTTCCTTCAAATTGTCATAAACACATGTGTTTTTGTTCTATAGATAAGAGTTGTTATATATATATATATATATATATATATATATATATATATATTCCTGTATTTCTTTCTACAAATGGTAACTGAATTCATGTTTTTGGACTGCAGGGGTATTGTTTCACCTACACGCGGGTTCTGGCAATCAGAAGGCTCAGGATTTCACCAAAAGTTTTGGTTGTTTGACTCTCGGGTTGATTCCAACTCAATATATCGATTCTTACCAATAGTTTCTTCCTTAAACAGGTATGGATACCCATAATTCTAATTGGGTTCGCTCTTCGCTAGATACCCTGAAATTCTCTAATGGGTTATGCTCGTTGTTGTGGTTTGTTCTGTGCACAGTTTGTTCTTGGCAATTCTTTTGACGATCTCGAAAGAAAGGAAGTGAATTTGAACCCTCCGGTACTGCATGTTGGTCCGTTGCTTCCCTCTGGTTTTTTGAACGGTGAACATTCCAAGGACATGAGAGTTGGAACGAGCATTTGGACAGAATGTGACTGTTCCGAGTGGCTGGATGCAAAGCCTAATCGTTCGGTTCTATACGTTTCCTTTGGGAGTACGGTTCATGTGACTAAAGCTCAGTTGGAGGAAATAACGATGGTTTTGAAGGACAGTGGGCAGTTGTTCCTCTGGGATCTTCGTCCAGACATAGTTTCTTCAACAGTCTCAGACAGCTTACCCCACAATTTTCTAGATGAGATAAAAGGGCAGGGGCTCGTTGTTCCATGGTGCAATCAGCTGCAAGTGTTATCCCATCCGTCTGTTGCGGGATTCGTTACTCATTGCGGATGGAACTCAATGCTTGAAAGCATAGCTGGTGGAGTTCCCATGGTAGGGCTTCCATTTTGGGCGGATCAATTCACGAACAACAAGCTCATGGTCCATGAATGGAAAATTGGATACAGATTGAATGGTGGGAAAGGATTGATACTAATGAAAGAGATATCCAGAACTATCAGAAAATTGTTCAGTGACGAAGGGACGGAGGTAAAGAAAAATGTCGAGGCTCTAAGAGACAATGCGAGGACTGTGGTGCGAAGAGGAGGATCTTCGGATATAAACATTGAGAACTTCCTAGAAGGTTTGAAGGGGAACCGTATCGGTAAATAACTGCATGATGGTGAACCTTCTCACACATGTTTATCACTCGTATTACGCATGATGTTTGAGCTGAGTTTATAAATGTTTTAGTTGAATTTATTCAAAATTATTCGTATAAATTGGAAGTTATTTAAATTCGAAAGGGAAAAAAATTGAAATTGAGTGCTATTTGATCCTGTCTTTATATCTAAAATGTGTGGTTTCAAAACAATAAAACGACTTTAATTTAATTTCGTGGTATTCTAATATGTGCTTCGTTCCCTTTCTATTTAAGTAGAGGATGATTTAATCGATTACGCTGAATTTTACTAGTGAATCATTATAACTATTTTCGTTTATCATAAGCGTAAAGTTTTATATAATTTTTTTTATTTTTTTTTTAATAATAATGGTGGTTATTCACATCATTAAAATAAATAAATAAACAATTATTTATTTATTTTACAATTTTAGTTTTGTATTTACAAAATGTTATAGAAGTGTTTTAAAGAAGTATATTTTGTTATGAGTTAAAAAGATAAATAAAGACGTTAAGAGAAAAAGTTTTCCCAAAAACTCCGTGGGTCCCCTTAGCAGTTGGATTTAGCAACCATTACTCCTCCATTGAGGTTTAGCCAAAAAGGACATCAAAAAATATATGGAAATTGTTTAATTATGTAGCCATTGACAATTACTTGCATTGATGCTTGGTGGGAATTCTAACCAAACAATGTTCATATATAGAATTCTAAGACATATGGATCGCCATAGAACATAAGAGAAATAAACATAGTAGATACAAAAGTGAGTGACCAAGTGACATAACAAACTATTAGTCTAATATTATGACCTGAAAATGAGCATTGGAGTTGCCTTGGTTTCGAGTTGACGGTGCAAAGCCACTGAATAGAGAAAGTGAAGTCTTCGTTTGCAAAACTTCCTAGGCTCGAGAGTCCACCTGAAGATGTTTCCAATGATTTCAATATCAAAGAAATATGGTCTACCACCAAATTCCCTTGTTCCTTGTTGAAGGATATTGTTCCTCACTTTAGGTGGAATAGATTCAAAATGATAAGTGACAGAGTTCTAGCCAAATAAACACCGACATCAAGAAGTGGATGCTCTTGTCACACCACCCCGACAACTACCTTGATGCAGCCTCAGAGCCATGAAAGGACTTATAATAACCAAATATGACCAAACTAGTGTATGACTAGACATAATTGGTGTTACCCACAACGGAACATGTGGTTTATAATAATGGCGAGGTGAAAATATAGGTAGATAGGGATTGGAATTTGAGTGAATAGGCCATGTTAGAAAGGCGTCATCAACCACTAAAAGGATGATTGGCCTTAGATATTGTCTTAGGTATTCTTCTTGTAGACACTGGTGTTGCTGGTGGGGAAGGCATATAGAGATGTGCAAAATATTGTTAGGAAGATTAGGCACGTGATTTTTTCAGAACCAAATGAAAAATGTGCCTCAGTACTAGACACCACATAGTTCATGCTTTTGAAATTTTACTCAGAGAAAAGAAAAGATGGATTTGGTATTGCATATGAATGAGATGTATTCTTCGTATATGCTTGGCCATCTATAGAGGTTTCTTGATTTTGGGTAATTAACTTACTCTAAAATGAAATAAGACATTCAATGTGTTCTTTGTAATATAAATATAAACAAAACATCTAAAAAAAAGTAATTGCACAATGATCCAGTCCAAGAAAACAAAGTTTTTCACAAACCAATTAACTCTTCTAGAAAAAATCAACAATTCCAATTTAATAATCCTATCGGTCTCTCTTTGTACCTTTTGGAACAATTGTTAATTAGAAACATTTAATGTTTCATTCTAATGCTAACTCGAAAATTAACGTTAATTTTATGCATCAAAAAAAACCAACCCTCTATAATCTTAATCCAAACTCCATATACATAGGAGAAAAGGAAACTTTGATTATCTTAATTTAGGCCAGAATATCAATACATTGAAAAACGTGACCCTCGCAATAAAGCTTCAAACTTTATTCCCTAATCAAATTAAAAATATATAATTTTAAATATAATATTTTAACAAAAATATATAATTTTAAATATAATATTTTAACAAAAACTTTGGTTAAATCCGTTGTATTGAATTTCGTCAACGTAAACTAATAGAAAGTCAAAGCTCTTGCGATCGCTATAATCCCTCCACTGCCTTCGCCTATTTTTAAATATAATATTTTAACAAAAATTTTGGTTAAATCCGTTAGTATTGAATTTAGTCAACGTAAATTAATAGAAAGTCAAAGCTCTTGCGATAACTATAATCCCTGCAGTGCCTTCGCCCGGGACTAATAATGAGATTTAAATATAATATGAAGTCTCAAGATGTCATCAGGTTAGAGTATGAAGTATCAAAATGCCATCAAGGACTAATAATGAGATTTAAATATAAAATGAAGTGTCAAAATGTCATTAGTATTTATACTGACTGTATTTACACGAGGTTGAATCTCACTGATTACCACTAACTTATGACTTGCACAGTATAGACAATTTAACCTATCGTACCCTGGCCATGAGACTAAACCTCTAATCATAAGGCCAGACCAAACCTCTGCGAGCTATGTATAAAGGTGTTTTGATCACAACTTGATTTTGTAATTAAATTTTAATTATCACAATTTTAATTTATCACAATTGGAGTTTTGTGACCATGTAATATATTTGGGAGAAGGGAAACTTGTTTTGTAACCATGTGATATATTTGGGAGAAGGGAAACTTGTATTTGCATTTTTTATATTTGTTGTTTTCTTGTCTAGGTTCAACTTGTTATTTATATTTTATATATGAGAAGTTTCGATTTGATTTTTTGGACGATTTTACGCCGTATAAAATACTTATATTTGTAATTTAATATGTATTTATTTATTTACAAAATTATGATTAATTTTTTACCATTGTTTTTAATTGAAATTATGTTTTCTTTTGGTTGATTTCTATGGAGGGTTAAATTATATGTTTAGATTTTAATAGAGACATGTATAAATGATTATCGATGGTAAAGATCACTTAATCCGTATTATTATAAATTTATATACAATCAATAACTTGATGCAGATTAAAGATTCTAGTGAACTATGTGTTGTTATTTCTCTATCCTATGTTTCCTGTGAATACTTTAATTATTTTAAGGCACATAAAGATTTTATGTGGATATGAAGAGTGCTAGACAAGCTTTTCTGAGGATATGAAGAGTGCTAGACTAGGTAAATAGAAGATAGAACTTAAATATAAGCATTGTCATCCATCTTAAGGGACATCAAGCTCTTATGAGGATATGAAGAGTGTTAGATCAATTAAATAGAAGATGGAGCTTAAATATAGTCACTAAGAGGTGAAGAGAGAATGATGGTTATGAGGTGAGGAGTTTAAGCCACTACGAGGTGAAGAGAGAATGATGGTTATGAGGTGAGGAGAGAATGATGGGAGAGAGTGAAAGAATTGTAAATTAAAATTTTGACTATAATGAAAGGGAAAAAAAATAGAATTTAATGATTCAAGCTAAATTGGTAAAAGTGCTATAAAATACTCAAACTGACTATAGGCAAATTTTCTTAATTAACATTAATTTAATATCAACTTATTAGTTATTAAAATTAATAATAGTAAAAAAAAAATTAATTGAAAATAGTAAAAAACAATAAAAATATAAATATAAAAATGAATTAGAATGAAACTATTAATTTAGAATGGATTGAATTGGGATGGTTATGGTTTTGGTTAAAGATGAATTAAATAATTAATATATAAATAATCAACATGTCAATATACAATTATAATAAAGGGTTAAAATAATAATAACTATATCATAATTTATAGCATTTTAATCTTAATTTTTTATTATAATTTTATATTGGCATCTGGATTATTTATTTATTAATTCATTCATTCATTTTTTAACATAATCATAATTTATAGCATTCTAATCCTAATTCTTTCTTATAATTTTCTATTGGCATGTCGATTATTTATTTATTAATTAATTAATTCATCTTTGATGAAAATCATAATCATGTCAATTCAATCCATTCTAAATTAATACTTTCAACCTAATTCATTTTTATATTTTTATTTTTCTTTATTTAGACTATTTTCAATTTAAAATAATTTAAAATAATATTTCTATTGTTACTAATTTGAATAATTAATAAGTTGATACTAAATTAATGTTAATTTAAAATTATATATGGAGTCTTCAATAGATAGTGATTGGGTGTTTCATTGAGACACTCTTTGATTGGAAGTCACCAATTAAATTTTGCAGTGATATATTGGATATGATAAAGATGTAATCTTGTCAAACTTACAAAAAAAATATATTAATTTTAATTTTTTTTTAATATAATTAATTTGAAAAACTTAAATAATTTTAACAATTTAACTAAAACTATAAAATTTGAATTTTTTTATTATAGTGAAAATTTTAATCAAATATCACTTCATGCTCTCCATCATTACCATCTTCTATTTAACCCGTCTAACCCTCTTCACATTCTTTAAAAAGCTAAATATCCATGAATATTAGTAATTTGTTAACCCAAAATATAACGAAAATAAACAAAAACACGTAGCTCACCAAAAGCTCTGATCTACATCACTTAATGTGATTAAAAAATATAATTTTTATATTAATGATAATCGTAAATAATAATGTTTTCTCAATATTACTATGATCTAATCTATGACTTTGGAAACAACATGCAAATATTTGAAGAAGATTGTAATATTTTTATTCTTTGCATTAAAGATTATGCGAGGAAGATAAAAATGACACTCATTTATTAGTTGATTAGCTGTTATAGAGGGAAGAGAGTTTTACATATCCGGACAACTTATGAAATGAGACATGGAAAGGTTGGACATGATGGAGTGGCAGTAACAAATGAATTAATTTCCTTATTTTAAAAGTATTGATGCTACATTCAATATGTTAATTTATATTATTATAAATTTGCAAGATATTATGTATTATATGTGAAGAATTTAAAAATATCAGATCTAGAAAGGCCTATAGAAGAAAATAAAATAAAATGGTAAAGGAAAAGGAAAAATGATGGTTGGATAAGGGTAAACTTTAGGATTGTAATGTTACTTATGCGAAACAAGCTGTCATGAATTTCGTCTAATTCAAATAATCTATTGAAAGAATTGACTACCACAGATGGAATTTATGGCATGATGGCTATGAATAGGTGAAACCATGAGTTGCTAAGAGACTATATTGTATGAATTCAAGATAAAACTCAACATTTTTCGAAAGGCATACTTGGTAGAAAAGCAAATAAATTTGAAACACATGCTTAGTAAACCAAAGTTATGTAAATTCAAACTAAAATATAACATACTTTGAAACACGTGCTTGGTAAAAAAAACTGAATTTGACCTTTAATGATGCATTTCCCTTCATAATGTTGAGGTCAATTATAAATTAACATCCTTTGAAACACGTGCTCAGTTAAAAAAAAAACTGAATTTGACCTTTAATGATACATCTCCTTTCATAGTGTTGTGCTCAGCTATATGAATAGATTCATTTTTTGATATTGTGAATCTATACCTAGCATGATGTAATTATAATTTATATAGAGTAAATATAGGGTGCATATTTTCTGTTGATATGAGACATTCATTTATAGATTTCATTGATGCTAAGCGGTATGCACTTATTCATATGAAAGCAATGGATATGTGAAATAATCATAATATTTCATTCTTAATCGAAATGGGTAAGATGTAATTCTAACAAGGTAAGAGATACATGCTAAGGAGGTTGTGGTTTCAATGGATCATTATTGAGTTTTCAATGTTCTAATTGAACCTTTGCCACCTAAGTAGCGAGCTTGTTTGTTTCATTCAAACAAATGAGTGTATATTGACTAATATAATGCTTTGTGCATCTAGGAAGGGTAATTGTTATTCTTGCATCATGGAAAAAGGAAGAGAATCTAGCCAAATTGGCAATATGGTTGCAATACTTATTTTTTTAGTAAATAAACCTAATAGTTGTATTTTCATAGTTTGGTGATAACAACTTTGATACAACTCATGGAAATCAAAGTGAAGGGAGATGAATTCACGACATATAATATAGTGGTAGATATCCATTAATATATTACATTGGCTTACATTCTATTATATTTGCTAAATGAGTGAACTATACCTCATTTTTGAGTTTAGTGTCTATTGTATTAACTTATTTTCCAATAGAATAATATAATATTAAATTACTTTTTTTTCTATGTTACTTGTTTATATATTTAAAATATATATATTTTTAAGTTTAGTGTTTATTGTATTAACTTATTTTCCAATAGAATAATATAATATTAAATTATATTTTTTTGCCTATGTTACTTGTTTATATATTTAAAATATATATTTTTTATTTGTTTTTTTTTTTCACTTATATTATATAAATGATAATTTTTTTAAAATGTTTCTTTTAAATATATAAAAATTATTATAATACTAAAATATATATAAATTTGAAATTTAATGAACATTATTCAAATGCGATATGGCTATAGAAATAATCAATTTATCATATCATATTAGAATGGTATAGCGGAAACATGCTTGACCAATAAGCCATAGGGTTAAAATGAAAATTTGTATACTATGAATTTAACAATAAACACTCATTACAAGTGCTTTAATATTTATTATTGTATTTAATAAGACATTTTAAAGTCCACATCTTACACCATATAATTGACGCATAAAATTTCGTGAATTTAAAAGAAAAATCCTAATAAAATAATAAATAAGAGATTAACGAATAAGAAAGGTTGAAATCATAAGATTAATAGTTGTAACACAACATAGTCTTTGTCTCTATTGCTAATTAATTCATCAAGGCTATGCATTTTTCTACGGTGCCCACATTTTATTATTATTCGAGAATGCTTTCATTTCCGCAATTCGTCATTATTTATGCATTGACATCTTTCATTCTATGAAATGAAAGCCACATTCACATAGATTTTGTGCACACCTTCGTATCCACATAGATAAATCCATTTTCACATAGCTTAATCCATTTATCCAATTGCACTAGGATATGCAGAGATAGTTTTTATTATAGTTATGAAATTTTCATTGTGCATCATGTCCAATCTGATGAATTATCCATTACGATTGTATATCTGAATATTGGTATTGGAGATTAAATAACTAAGATAGGTGGGAGGGTGTAAAAATATATGTTGAGGAAGGAGAAAGGGTGTGCCAAAAGTGTGGGAAGTGCAGAGTGTGGATGGGTAGTGTATATTTTCCTTGTGCAGAGTGCAATGATGGAGACGATGTTTTTATTGTGTGAATCTCTTCTACACACTCCCTTATCTTTGCACATACCCTTTCTCCAAGTCCTTTCTCCCACAATTCATATACTCCCTTTCTCCGTAGAGTAAAATCGTAGCAGTTTCATAGTAAATTAATATTTTAAAGCTACTTCTACATATCTCTTCAACCCATATTAAATTACCAGGGGCCACATTTTCCCACTATTCAAAAATGTCCACATTTCAACAATTTATCATTATGTACATATTCACATCTCTGCATTCCACACAATCAAATCCACCTTCACATATATTTTGTCCACAGATTCATATTCTGCATAATGGAATCCATATTTGCATATCTTCATCCATTTATCCAATTGCATTAGGAGTGTGGAGATATTTTTTATTGTGGGTATGAAGTTTTCACTATACATAATGTTGGATATGATGAATAATCTATTGCAATGATAATTGTGAATCTTGGTATTAGATGTTAAATAGCTAATGCAGGAGGGGAGGTTCTGAATGGATATGCAAAGGAAGGAGAAAGGTTGTACAAAAAGTGTCGGAAGTGTAGAGTGCAAATGGGTAGTGAACATTTTCATTGTGTGGAGTGTGCAGATGGTGTCGATTTTTTTAATATTTGATTTACTTCTCTGCACACTTTTATCTCCACACATACCCCTTCTCTACACACCCTTTCTACGACACTTTGCTTACACCCCTTCACTGCAGAAAATGTTTGTCGCAGTTTCATATTAAATTAATATTTCAACGTTGCTTTTTCATATTTTTTCAGTCCCCCCCTCCACAAGATTTTGTATTATTGGGTAGAGAAGTAGCAATTTTAGGAAAAATAACGTTAGATCTTTCGCTGAGAAAATTGCCACTTACAAAATTAACCTTTATTTCCATGCCTCAAGTCCACCTATAAAATTAGCTTTATGTGTGCTGTAGCAGAAAAAAGCTTGACTTGATATAGTCCCTACTCCTTAACAGACTCCCCTCCACTCAATTTCTCTTCACACACCTTCTGCCACACTTCTCCCACAACTTTTCTCCTCGTTTTTCATATCATAAAAGTATCCTATTTTGTTGATGTATCGAATCTTCATATTAAATTAGCCTTATGCAAGGTATGGAGGAAGAAATATTGTCTCAATATAGTCTCTTCTCTTTAAGAAAACCCTCCATACACAATTTCTTCACACACCCTTTCCCCTATCCTCCCTGTACATAATTTATTCGCACAAAAAAATCATAAAATTTTCATATTAAATTGATTTCTCCCACACTTATCACATACCCTTTCTCCATACAATAAAATAATATAAGTTAGCCCCCATCCCCCTCTAGTTTTGGCATCATTGGGCAAAGCAATGTCCCAAAGCTAATTGATAGTCAACGTACTTTGAATACGAGGTATAAAAAGAAATAAATAAATCGATGCTCTGATTCTTTTGGATTCTATTTCCTACAAAACATTTAGAAGTGACACTGTATAGCTTTGTTCAGACTTGCACACTAGACAATGAAATCTTGATCACCATCTTTTCATTCCTAGTGTCTACATTTCTGATAAGTATAAAAATGAAAACTTAGTAGAGCATGTACAAAATCACTTTGGAAAGAACCATTTGTAACAAGACCCCTTGAAAAATAATGGATTATGCTTTGACAACGTGCATGTTAAAAAATTGCATAATGAACACCTAGCCAAGGTAACTAGAGACATGTTACTTGTTAAAATTCCCTTAGGTTCTCCATGATAATTTGGATTTATGTTCATGAAAGATTCATAAAACTTAGATTTCAATGAGCATTTCTAAACTGAACAATTATTTTCAAAACTTAAATGAAATGTGTTTCTAATTGTTATTTGTGCGGGAGAAAAAAATTGCATAATGACGCAATTTTTTTTCCATAATGTTCCACACTTCTGCGTGCATTCTCCCTCCATAGAGTTCTCATGCACATCTTCTTTAGCATAATACTAGTTTTTAAATGGTTGAAGCCACCGGAAACATAGGTTAGGTCAAAACACATTAGCGCATATCTAAAAGTTAATATTTTGAGAAAAAGAACTCTAAAAAATACAATGAAGGCTTTCATTTTGTAGAAGAAGCTTCCTTCACACTCCTTATATTTACGAGGATCTTCACATTATCAAATGTACTAAAAATTAGATACCGTACTTCTAGAGAGTATGTTATTAAGGATATGTCTCTTTATTAATCAAATAATTAGTACATATGTTTATCCTCTTAACACACATCAATATTAAAAAGGAAAAACACAAGAATCTTGTCCACATCACTTGTACATGTCAAACCATATACATATAAAACCAAGAATTATGATTAAAAATTACCATTTACAACATATTATATTACACAATATTTGTAATGATGACATGTAATGTACAAATTATTGAAATAATTTAGTACTATAGTATCCGAGAAAGCACAAGTATGCAAGGCATCCATTTATGGAAAAATTGCAGTGAAGATGTAGGAACCTAGAGTGACCGATACTAACTATGGTGCATATGACTCTATACTTAGAATTAAATAAGTAATTATGGTTTATTAGTACTTTTAATATCTATTTAGAAAATCTATATGTAGTTATGTCATCACTCAAATTATTAATAACATTTACTCTGATGCATTATGTAATGATTATTGGCTGCAAACTTGTATATAAAATTGTATCTATCGATATTATAACATACCTTTTTTGGAATTTAATTCAGTGAATCGACATGTAATCAACATATCGTTCAAGTTATTAATAACATTTATTGTTTATAAATAATTCAAGAGTATGCACAGGTCTTCACGGCCAGTGTGTGTCATAGCAATTTGAAATGATGTGCATATCTCCTTCACACACTTGTATTTTCATATTTCTTCTGCATAATTGAAGCTTCCTCCACATATTCACACTCCACACATGTATAATGATTACTCGTCTCAAACATATCAAGATGATTGCATTTATCAATTTTATAAAATAGTAGTTTCACCATTTATTTAGCGAATCGACATTTAATCAACAAACTTGGTAATAAAATGATAAGATGCACAGGTCTCTGTATCTAGTATATGTTATAGTATATTGAAATGATATGATTCACACACCTCTTGCACGCATTTCCTTGTTTACTGGAAACATTTTTGCGATTGCTAGATATAAAAGAGTAATTAAGACATCCTAAAAACCTAATTAAGGCATAGCTCTATGAGTAACATACATATTTTCAAATATTAATGGCAAGTATTATTGAGACCATAAGAATTTGTAGAAGAGTAATAGTAAAATCATTGTATATTTAGAGCTTATGCGAATTCAAGCCAAATAAATTTTTCTAATAGTTATTGTTTATTCGTGCTATAGAGTTGTCCCATTTTTACATTTTTTTGAGAAAGAAGAAATTATAATGGATACCTCTCGTCTAAAGATTTTCCAAGTCATAATGAATAGGGGAACACAATCGAATGAAACCTAGGCAGTTTTTTAGAATCTAGAAATGAAATGGACGATCAAGTTTAAGTATTCTTGTTTCAACAATTGCAGAAAGTAGTATGGCACAATATACATCACTCAGAAAACCCATAATATTTACGATATTAAGGAGAAAAGTTCAGTATATAGAAACAAATGAAGAAGAATGTCAAATTTATGTTTCTAAGAAACTCATGACTTATATATGCATTGTTTATGGCATGAGCATTTATTGTATGGTTTGTGATGCAGGAGCATCTGGACTTAGCCAGCAATGTGAAATTTTGTTCACATGTTGTGGCTAAACAAGTTGAAATTCATTCACTGATTGGTCAAAAGCCAGTTTTACTGAGAGGGTTGGATCTCTCAAGAAATGAGTTGTATTTCATTATTGTAATAGTTAGAAATTGTCTTATTTTAGGCTCAAAGATAAGTTGTTAGCATAGGTGTGAGGTAGAGCTAGGAATTAGAAGATTTGTTGTTAGATTGATTAAAATAGGGATTGATTTGTTAGACACAGTTAGAGTGATATCCGATTGATAAAAAGAAGGAAAAAATGTAATGAAAGGGAGAGAGGATTGAGTGGAGCGAGAGCAAGAATAGTGTGGATTGTATTTTGAAATAGAGGTCTTTCATTTGTGTAATCAGGCCAAGGCCGAGACTCTGTAAGTATTTTATTGTGAATGAATAATATTGTGTGTATGATTGATTATCAGCCTGCAGAAACCCTTGTGATGCTTTCAGATTCTTTGTATTCGGGTAGAGTGTTTATTCCCTTTTTTCTATGTTCATGCCTAAATCATGTGATTGATAGAAGCCGGAGGCTTTATTATAAATCTCATTGTTTAATCCGAGCCGTTGGATCCTCCATATCGGATCGACGGAGTTTATTACATAGTTTTGGTCCCACAAGCGAAAAATCCAACTTACACTAAGAATTGGCGCAAAACAAAGTGGATTGAAATCTGGACTTGAACATTTATAGACGAGAAGCTATACCCTTATCACGTCCATAAGACTAATTAGATCAGTGCATTGGAGTGGAAGGAGCCTAGCAAGTGGACATTGTGACCTGTGATCGGGTGATTAAATCGTGGCTAGTAGATCGTGATATATCGCAACCATTGGATCACGAAAGTAGTTTTGCTACAATGAGTGGTATTTTGGACGCATTAAAGGTTGTAAGTGATTTCGAAGAGCAACCACCCGACCCCATTCACCCTTTGACATGTAGCAGCATAGAAGAGATAGTAAATCGTTTATCGAGCAGTTAAAACCCAATTTCTTGTCCCACCTGAAATCTTCGACAGCCGTAAAATCAAATAGATCCAAATCAATAGTCATAAAGGATCCGTGCGTTGACTTCTAGTTACGATGAGCGCGCCGATAAAAAAGGTAAAATTCATTATTTTGGCTATTTTTCAAAGGTATTTCAATTTAAAATTAAAAAGGTCAGGTTATAATTAAAAGGGAACCGCGAGATGATTATCGCGGTTTTTTGAGTTCTGCTTTTACCTGCATCATTTGCGGTATCAGAGTGGAATCTATGGTTGATTATAGCAAAAATGCCGCCAAGGAGAGGAGTTGACATTGGTTAAGGAAGACCTGAATAAAATTCAGTTCTACTGGAAGAGATCCGGAGTCTGTGTACGAGAATGGAGACAATTGAGACTGCCCAGAGAAGAGCCCCTGATGAAGGAGATGATAGTACCTCAGAAGAATCTCCTAAGGAGGAAGCAGACAAAGACAATGAAACTACCAGTCATCAAGATGTTGGCAAAAGTAGGAGGATAACCAAAGGTGGAAATTCCTACATATGAAGGGAGTCTAAACACAGAAGAGCTAATGGAGTGGATCAGATCCTTAGACAAATACGTTGACTATGAGGAGGTTGATGACAAGAATATGGTGAAGTTTACAGTTACCAGATTGAGGGGTCATGCAGCTATCTGGTGGGATGAGCTAAATACATCCAAAACGAGGAAAGGAAAGTCTAAGATCAAGCAATGGGACAAAATGGTAAGTAAAATGAAAGCCAAATTTCTACCTAAATATTATCAGTTAAATCTTTTTAGGCATTTGGAAAATTTAAGGCAAAAAGGAATGTCTGTTAATGAATATACAAAAGAATTTTATAGATTGAGTATTAGAGTAGGACATGTAGAGGATGACATAGAAAAGGTAGCTAGATATATCAATGGCTTAAGGTATGACATACAAGATGAAATTATCTTGTTAAGTCTGAAGACTGTTGAGGATGCCTATCAAGCAAGTTTGAAGGCAAAAGATAAGATATTGAGGAAACATAGTCAAAGGAATAGAGGAAGAAGCTTAGTAAGAGGTAGAGGAACTACTAGACCAAGGGGACAACAGCATGAACATGAAGCAGGAAGTTCAAGTAGCAGACCACCATAGAGGGGAGAATTTAACAGAGGAAGATTTGTGCCCAGAGGAAGAGGCCAAGGAAGAGATGTTCGGTGTTATACATGTGGAGAATGGGGACATGTGTCGTGGGTTTGTCCTCATAATAAACCAGCAAGTCAGAGGAATGTGAATGTGGTTGAGGAAAATCCAGAACCACCTTCACTTATGGAAAAGGAAGAATCCATTGAAGTAGGTGAATCCTTGTTATTGAGAAGGACTTTGCTTAGGGCAGAGAAGGAGATTGAAGAACCAGTGCACAGGAAGAATTTGTTTAGAACTAAGTGTAAATCAAAAGGTAAGTGTTGTAAAGTAATAATTGATAGTGGAAGCACTGGAAACCTTGTTTCTATAGAGATGGTGGAAAATCTCGTACTAGTAAATACAATGCACCCTACTCCTGAAAAAGTGTCATAGTTACAGAAAGGACGTCAGATTATTGTGACAGAACAATGCAAGGTGGAGATACAAATTGGTATTTATAAAGATGTGATATTATGTGATGTAATGCCCATGTATGCATGCCATGTACTACTAGGAATACCATGGAAATTTGATCGAAAATCTATTAATGATGGGAGGAGAAACATTTATACCCTGCAAAAGGATGGAACTAAACATACATTGCTACCATAGAAGGAAGATGTTGACAAAGGAACACTTGGAAGTATGTTGGGTCCTTATAATACTAGTGATTACCCCATTACTATTGTAGTTATACCCCTTATTAATATTGTTGTGCCCATATTTCCCCCATATTATTATTACTGTGCCCCATAGAATCCCTCTATTGTTATTTTTGTGTCTTTATATTATTATTGTTAGGTTGGGTGGATTATATTGTGACTCCTTAGACTCCTATATATAGAAAGGAGGTTTTGTCATTTGAATCATCCAAGAATTGTTCATTTATGTAGTGTAAAGGAGGTTGCCCCCTCGAAGAGGCTGAATTCTAAGGCGTTGATCTATCTTTTCTATCTTTTCTTGAGCTGGTTTCATAACATTTGGTATCAGAGCTTTGGATTCTAGGGTTTCGTTGATCCAAATAAGTCATCATGGCATTTTCACTATAACTTTTTTCTTCCACGTTTCAGAAGTTGCAAATAAAACCCATTTGAGAAGAAATCGTGCTAAACCTCGGTTCCGAATTTCAGAGATTTTTAACCTATATTTGCGGAGATATGATCTGAGGAAGTTGGTCTTTTTGCAGACTCCTGAATTACATTCCAAACAGGTGACCTGGGGAAAATCTTCATAACTTTCTCTCTGGGGATCGGATTGAAATTTCGTAAGAAGGTATAGAAAGAGGATGGAATGTAGTTTCTTGTATGCATTTTTCAAATCAAAGGGTCGAAACAGTGACTCGTGGCACATCGTACAAGTTCGCTCTACTGAACTAGTCTATAATCAAGTCACTGTGGGAGATTTCGTATAACTCTTCCTTGGAGAATCCAATTTGGGTCAGAATTGTGGCATTGGAAAAAGGACACAAAGGGATACTACAAATCACAAATTCAGAACTAGATGATTAGAAAGTACAGAGATACATCAGAGGCAATATCAAGCTCCTATAAAGTGAAAAAAAGTGTGTAGATTTTCTTAATTTTTTGCTTAAGCTTGGTTTGAAAATTTATTTTGAAGGAATTCAAAGGGCATAATAGAGCATTATTACTAGTAACTGATGCCCCGAGGAAAGAAAATTCAAACACCCAGTAAGGAACCTGAAAGCTCTAGCATTACTCATGAAGAAGAAGAAGAAATGCTATATGATATATCAAAATTACAAGAACAAGTGCAACAAGTGACACTTGCACAAAAAGCAATAGAATCTAAGATGGATGGTTTAAGGAAAGATGTAGAAGCTAAGATGGATGGTTTAAAGAAAGGTGTAGAAGCTAAGATGGATTGTTTAAAGAAAGGCATAGAAGCTAAAATTGATGGCATGGATGATAAGATGGAAGAATTGAAGATAAATATGAATAAGTTGCTACAAGAAATGGTCACTAAGGGTGAAAGGGTACTAAAGGAAACTCATGATGAGAACAAAATAAATGTTAATCATGATTCCATAGACTCTATTGTTGGATCGAAGACTCACCATATTCCAAAAATCGATATGAGGAAGTTTGATGGAAAGGATCCCACCACATGGATATTATAGATGGAGCAATTCTTCGATCTCAATAATGTGCAAAACACACAAAAGGTACGTATGGAAACTTTATATTTGGAACCAAATCAGTTTGTATGGTATCAATGGCTTTGCTCTCGTAAACAATTTATCACTTGGGAAATTTTTATAGAAGAATTGATAACACATTATGAGGATACAAAAAACAACATTTTTTTTAGCCAATTGATAAGTCCCAAACAAAAGGTTTCAATAATGTAGCACATTGAGGAGTTCCAAAAATTGAACATAAGGTAAAAAATATTCCAGAGGAGCATAGGATTGATGTGTTCATAGGGTCTTTAAAGGATAATATCCAAGATGATATTCGCCTCTGGCAACCTGATTCATTAGAGAAGGCATTCAGGTTAGCAAGAAAAATGGAAAGCAAAATTATGGCAACCAGGAAGCATACCACTCACAACTATAAAGACGGAAGTGTTGTTGCTTCTAGTCTTCCACAACCTATAAGGTTGACACCAAAACAATTGGAAGAAAAAAGAGCAAAAGGGCTTTGTTACAGTTGTGATAACAAATACACTAAAGGTCATAAGTGTTCTGAGAAGAAATTATTCTACATAGATTGTGGAGGGGAAGAAGAAAAGGAATAAGAAAGGTCAAAAGAAGAGGATATACTCCAGGAAGAAATCCTAGATGAAGAAAAAATAAATCCGACCATATCTTGTAATGCATTGGTGGGAATTACCACTCCTCAAACCATCAAGATAGAAGGACAAATCAAGAATAGAAAGGTAACAGTGTTGATTGATTCAGGAAGCACCGACAATTTTATTCATTGTAGGGTAGCAAAACAATTAAATTGCTTCCTATATCCAGCACCAGAGTGTCAAGTGATGATTGCAAATGGAGGAACAATAAATTGCTCTGGAAAGTGCCATAATATCAAGCTATCCATGGGAGAATATGTATTGACTAGCCCAATACTTTCCATTCGAATGGATGGTGCTGATGTTGTACTAGGAGTCCAATGGCTACAATCCTTGGGTACAATAGCTTTTAAGTTTCAAGAACTTTTCATCAAATTTTCTACGGAAGGAAAGGAAGTTGAATTAAGGGGTATTGCAGGGAAACCAGGAAAGATAATCAGCTCTAATGGTATGACGAAGCTTCTAAAAAAGGAGCAAAGATGTGTAATTGCACAATTATGTTCATTAGATGTTTCCACATTGGAATCATCTATTTCTCCAAATCTCCAAAAAGTCCTGGACAATCATTCCAAGGTATTTGAGACTCCCAAAGGTCTCCCACCTATGCATGATCATGATCATGCTATTCATCTGATTCCAGGAAGTGTTCCTCCAAACATCAGGCCGTACAAATATCCCTATGTCCAAAAGAGTGAAATTGAACATATGGTTGTAGAAATGCTAGAGGCTGGTATAATTCAACCGAGTCCAAGTTATTTCTCTACTCCAGTAGTATTGGTGCACAAGAAGGATGGATCATGGTGCATGTGTCTGGATTATAGGGAGCTCAACAAGCTCACTATTAAAGATAAGTTCCCCATTCCTGTCATTGATGAATTACTGGATGAATTGCATGGATCAATTTACTTCACCAAGTTGGATATTCATTCAGGATATCATCAAATCAGAATGAAAACTGAAGAAATTATGAAAACAACATTTAGAACTCATGAGGGTCATTATGAATTTTTGGTCATGCCTTTTGGCCTTACCAATGCACCTTCAACATTTCAAGGTTTGATGAATTCAATTTTCAAACCATTCCTTAGAAAATTTGTGTTAGTATTTTTTGATGATATACTAATCTACAACAAGTCCTTGAAGGATCATGTTGAACATGTTGACGGGGTGCTACAACTATTGGCGGAGAAACAATTATATGCAAAAAGATCCAAATGTTTCTTTGAAGTCCAGGAGGTGGAATATCTGGGTCATATTGTATCTCATGAAGGAGTTAAGATAGACCCTAGTAAAATTAAAGCCATTAAGGAATGGAAAATCCCTACATCCATAAAGCATCTGCGAGGATTTCTCTGGCTGACAGGGTATTATCGCAAGTTTGTTGAGAATTATGGGAGAATAGAAGCACCTCTAACAACATTATTGAAGAAAGATGCATTTTCATGGAATCTGGAAGCAACAAAGGCCTTTGAACATCTTAAAGAGGCAATGTGCCAAGCACCGGTCTTAGCTACACCGGACTTCACAAAAATCGTTATTGTCGAATGTGATGCTTCAGGAAATGGAATTGGTGTTGTTCTAATGCAAGATGAAAGACCCATTGCTTTTGAAAGTCGTCCAATCAAGGGAAAGTTTTTAAGCAAAGCTATTTATGAGAAGGAAATGTTGGCAATATTCCATGCACTTAAGAAATGGCGACCCTACCTAATGGGAATACACTTCAAGGTAAAAATGGATCATGATTGCCTTAAATCCTCCCATATGGAATCTTCAGCTAGATTTATCTAGAACCTACATGATGCTCTGTGGATGATTGCTTGAATATTTTTAGTTCACCAAAGATTTCTTAAGGTTTATTTTTGTTTTCATAACCCTACCAGGGTTTTTGTCCTTTATTTGGGGACCTAGATCATTAGTGACCTTTGTCAGTTTTTTACTAAATCTTAATTTGTTTTTCATATGTTAACTTTAGATCGACTTACCAGAGTCATTATGCTTTATAATGGAAATGAGATTTTAGTGGTACAAACTCTATATTGTAACTCTTTATGAACGTAATACAATTCTGGAAGTTTTTGAATCATTTTCTAATAGGAATATTCTCATATCAAGAATACATTAATATTCTTTACATAATGATGATTTTTGAACTACTACTCGATTCTAGTCTTCAATTACGTGAATATACGAATATGTGTACATTTATCATTTCAATAATATTGACAAGCAGTTACTAAATTCATAGGTACAAATTGATCATTTTTGGTGGTTCAAATATTAAATTTAAGTTTGCTTATTTAAAACTCCACCATATTCTTGGTTTAGGGTAACAATTTATTACCTACCTAGTGATAAAGTCATTATAAATTAAATAATATACTTATTAAATGTGTCATAATATTAGTTTGGAAGTCTTTTCCTCAAGCACTATACTAAACCTAAGACCGAGGAATGGATTCCTCTTGAATTCCATTCTTAAGGATAATATTAATATAAGTCTCTCTAGTATAGAATTAGAATTACCATGTAATTATATAAATACATATATTAACTCGCTTTGGTTAAATATAAATCACCATGATTGGTTAAGTCCCTTCATTAGCTAGACTCACAAAAAGATATCTTATTTATTTATTTATAAAATTCTTATTTTCATATTCCATCATTACTCATTCAAAAAAATAATTTAATATTCATTATAAAAGACAAATTCTTCATAGTTCTTCAATAAGATTCTCTAAGATCTCGAAAAGTCTAGCATAGATTTCCACGAAGTGATTTGATTCATTTTATCCATAGTGCAATTTAATTTTGCATGTACTCGTGTAACAATACATGAATATAGACAATGGGTCCTATACTAATTAACTAAATACTTTTTCATTAGATATAATACCTAATGATAGCTTATGAGAGGGATACTCTCTTATAGATATACATATAGGTTACTCACGTAAGACATTCTAGACCACAAATGGCTAGATCTATTACGTAACTTCTTGTTCTCAGTTCCCAACAAGTTATATATTATAATTAAATATATATTTTAACATAAAATTATATACATTTGTTTCTATTGGATGATACTTATAAAATAATTATTTTAATTATCATGCTCAATTATAGTACATAGTCTATATTGATTAGCTCAGTTTATCTAAAATAAAATACTCTTATTATGCATGTATGATTTATGTCATTCATAAGTTAGAATTTAATTCACAATATACTCTATTTCAACTTTATAAAAACATTCAACAACTATTTGATTCAACATGTAGTAACACAGTAGCACAAATCTGACCATAATAAATTTCCTTCGAATTACTCTATCTACGCATAATTAACTTATCTCATATATAGGTTATGCCGTACTTCCACATTCAATATAGTTGATTACCATAATACATTAAATATCATAAGATTTAGAATGTAAGGATCACTGCAATATTATATCTAACTAAAATTTGGTGATTGGGAAATAATCAAGAATGAGCATGTTCCTCCTGATCATGAATTGCCTCCTACCATTCCCCCCGAGCTCAGAATTTGATGCCTTCAAGAATCAACAACCTTCATGTCTTCTTGAGTGGTTTCCTTATATATTCTTCCCAACATGATTTTGCTTAGTAGAATCATTCCTTAAGGATTTGCATCCCTTAGTTGCCTAGGCTTTTTGTTTTAGTCTTTTCAAGAAAAATATATTTCTTTTTCTTTAAAGCACACCTTTCCCTTTAGTTATTATTTATTCTTATTTTCACCCACAATAGAATTTCTCTCTGGCTAAGTGCTTAGCATAATCTTTCTCTCCAATTATGCTAATTAATATAACAATTCTCTCCTTGGGATTTTTAGGAGATTTTTTGGGAAGGTTCAACATGTGGACTTAACCACTAATATTTGTTTGGAAAGAAGTCTCTCATTATCAAGTTCTCTTTCCAAAATACTTCCAAAAAGATCATTTATTAATTTAATAAAATAAAACATAATTAAAGCAT
This sequence comes from Pinus tabuliformis, assembly GCA_031772625.1. Classification (NCBI taxonomy): domain Eukaryota; kingdom Viridiplantae; phylum Streptophyta; class Pinopsida; order Pinales; family Pinaceae; genus Pinus; species Pinus tabuliformis. The sequence continues at coordinate 691,629,331 of CM062818.1, forward strand.
CAAATGGTTTTATTCCTAGCCTCCATATCCATTAAGTCAGTCCATAATTAAAAATTCTAAAAGTATGCATATTTGAAAAAGAAAAACATAGTGGTGTCACAAATGCTAGAAAGCTCTCACCAAACCTAGGCCTAAACCTAGGCTTGAGGTAATACTCTATTATGTACATAAATATCCTAGGAATTCCACCCCAAGTCCAAAGCACCTGATCTACCATGAACATCCAGAGCAATAAATTTCTAGGAGAAAAGTATAGACTCTAAATTTTTTAGATGTCGTCTACCTCTAAAAGAGTTTCTTGTAAGAAAATAACATCAAGATTCTCCACTTGAATCAATCTTTTAAAAGCAAGTTTTTTGGGGTTAGTTAGAAAGCCACTAAAATTGAAAGAGAGTACTTTCATTGAGTAACCCCATGATGGTATATTAATGCGCTAAGTTCCTTATTTATGGAAGTTTTCCTACCTACAACCATCTCCTCAGGGGATTTTTCTTTTGCCAAAGTAATATGAAATTTTCTCCCTCTACACTACACAGATGGGGATGATACAAAAATATGATGAAGACCACCCTAAAGGCCTTTAGAGTTTAGATGGACTTGACTCGACTTTAAATTATATAGGAAATCTCCCTCATCCAGGTCCCTAGAGCATCTTGAAGAAGTAGAAGATTTTGGTGAAGAGTACCTTGACAACCTAATAATAATTAGGCAAGAGACTTGCAAAAGAGAATGAGAAGTGATTGGCTTCTAAGAGACCAAAAGATCCATTTTCTAAAGTATATTCACCCCATTATTTACGTAATTTAGAAAATTAACTTACAAGTGAAGTATTAGTGGGAAGGGAGACAAAATTAATAGGTGCCAAAGTTCTTGGAACAATCTAGTTGTACGAGGGAAAATCATCTATAGTTGTAGCTTCGACCAAAGGCTCTTTTAGAGAGGCCATCATGGAACTTTGGTTTGTTACTCCAATTGGAAGTTGAGGCTCTATCCTCAGTCAAGCCTCTAATTGTAATCCTGCATTAACATCCAAGGCCTCTCGCGCAGTCCTTTGTTTGTTGTTCACTTCTTTAGAAAATGAGGATTTTTTAAATGCAATGCTATTGCTAGTCTTCCATATTTATGGCACCTCGTACAAATGAATATAATTCCCTCCTAATCAAAAAATTGTAATATGTCACTGTCATTCCCGATAGTCATGGTTTCATAAAGTATTTCCCAGAGATCTAAACCTACCAGAACTCAAGACACACACATGTCTTTGGTTTCTCTCTAGAATATTCACCAAAATTTCAAAAGTGTGAGGATTCCTCATATGATATAACAAGCTAGGAAACCAAACGAATAATAGAACCACATCAAGTTGTTACCTACTAGCATCAGCTAATGGTGTTCAAAACATAAAAATAACATCGGTGGAATTGATAGATCATACATCTTTTGTAACATTTTTTGCTTTATCATGAGACTTAAAATCCAACATTATCTAATTCTTTGCTAAAAGGAAAATATATGGGGCTTCTTAAACCAACAGGTTTATCTTCTAAATCCTCTATTTTTTGTAACAACCTCCTCCCACATTTACCCAAGCTAACCGGTCCATTGGGCTAAACATGTGGCGAAAGGCTACTATGATGTGATTCAAATGACCATGTACAATTAAGGAAGTGCAACCAACAAGACAAAACCATTTTGACCTTCCACACTTGCTACAAAACCTTCAGGGGCCAACTGACCTTTCTAGGTGACCAACCCTTGAGACAACTTGACATTTCACTTACCTAGACCCTCAGTTGCTCCCATGACATGTCATTCATGTGACTGAGGCCTTCTAGTAGCTCCCACAAAAAGGCATGCTAGCAACTATGGAATATTGCATCTAGTTCTCGAACAATAACCCTATATTATGTGCAACCTTTTCAGGGCCAAAACCTACACCACTGCCCAGAACTTCATGAAACTTTCAGAAATGATAAATAACAACGGAATAAGGCTACTATGCAAGAATTAGTATAAGTACTTGGAATGACCCCTACTAGTCATGACATATATTTCGTCAAACATGTCACAAATATGTATCTGCATGTCATAACAAGAAAATTGAGCGTTGGGTTTTCATACATAACTGAGATTTGTAAAGAAGCATTGTTGCATTATCAAAATAGCTACATTACAATTTATTATGTCATGTATTCATTTTACATTCATTTGAAAGTCAAAACATTATGAGAGCCATACTTCAAGTGTATCATAAAAAAAACTCATAACAAACAGATAACCAATAGAAATAACAAGGATATAACAACCATAAGAATCACATGTGAACCAGTATATTTACAGATGAAATACCAAGGAGAAGGAACTTTTATTAATGAATGCATAAGCCAACTAGGTTTGGGACTTCCCCGAACCACCTGACCATAGATTGGGCTGAACAAAATATATATTTTAGCTAATCACCCCCATGCCATATTCCAAGCATGAATGTGGGACTCACAAGAAAACCAATCCAAATTTCCTCAAGATTTACCACAATACCCATTGGATCACTAGGACTTAAAAAACATGGATTCCAATGGATTTCTCCACCTACACTATGAGAAATTCTTTTACCTCCTAGTCTCTAGCCTTTACCGTATATCTCACCATTCATTGATGGAGCATTCTTAGGCCTAGTTGAGAATCCAACCTCCAGGATTTTCCGTATATCCATCAAGTTACAGCTAAAGGATTCCTATTCCTAATCGAGTGCACACACCTCTAGGATTTATCGTATATCCCCCCATTGATTGGTCGAGGATTCTTAGGCCCATCAAGGCACACAAAATCTGTCTTTATTGGAACCCAACCTTCTCTAGTCTAGGGATTCCTAAGCCTTTTGTTCTTCTTGAGAGACCACCTTACTCAATTTAAAAACCATCCAGGAATCCATCTTAGCCAACACTACTAGAAAATGATGAAATTAGTGACTAGGTGACTAAAAAAGTTAGTCACCTCAATTATTTCAAGTAAATTACTACTAAATTTGAGGAATTTTAAGTGACCGAACTAAAAATGACTAACTTAAACAACTAATTTAGTTTAGGGATAAAATATAGGACTAGATAATAAGTGACCAAACTAAAATCGACTAACTATAATGAATTATTTAGTCCAGGACTAAAATATATGACTAGATAATAAGAGACAAAATTAATAATGATTAACATAAATGACTATTATAGTCCAAGAATAAAAATATGAGAAAATAATAAGTACAACAAGTATATGAATTATTCATTTATGTTAGTAATTTTTAATTATGTCACCGTGGAAATGGAAAATTGCAATTTTGATACTGAAGTGTTTCATTTCACTACATGGGTCTCTAAAACCACTTGCAACGTTAAAATTTAGAGACAAGGGGGTATTTGAATCCATCTACAATGTTAAAATTCTAAATACTATTTTTCATCTAAATTTTAAAATGGATTCAGATATTCTCAACATCAGTTTGACCTTCTTTCATTGTTGGTGCAAGGCTCTCCTTCACTAGTTCGTCCAAGGGGGGTAAGGCCGGTGGCACTTCAGATGAAGGACAAGAGAAAAAGAAAATTGGAGAAATTCATAACTTCTTAAACTTCTAAAAACCATATGAAATCCATAATACATTGCACGTATTTCTCTGATCTCTAGGATGATAGGGAAACCAACCTCAAAGCTAGGCAACACCAAGAAGAGTTTTTCATCCCCTCACAAATGGCCTCGAGCCCTAAGTTGGTTAAAACTAGAGGACCTAAACAGTGCACAATGGCAGCAGGGGTTAGGGCCTCTGAGTTGCTAGATGACTGCCCTATCAAATTATTAACTTTTCTTTCTAAATACCCAGTAGGATCGAAATTTGAGGCATGGTGACCTTTCAATATAACTTCCAAATGCGAATGGATAAAATTCTTGCACTAGCCAAAATTTGGTGAAAACCACCTCCTCCAATGCATAATCCACCAACTCCTCCTTCATGTGGGTTTGATAGTAAGAAACCAAAATCTCATCTGAAAAAACATATTTGATGAGTAGTTGTGTGTCCTCAAAGCGTTTATCATGATGATGATCTTTGTACTTAAAAAATATACATCATGTGAATAAAAATCTCATGGTTATCATTTAATATTATTTTGGATTTTGATAAGGATATCAGAGCCTAAAATGCTTTAGAACCCATTCACGCTTCTTCAAAACTACACCTCACTCTAGTCAAAAACTCCACACCCCTTTCTTTGCTTGCAATTTTTCCATGGGCCTATAGGGTTTCTCCATAATTATCTAATTCCTCTCTCATGGTAGAGATGGTGTGATGTCCTCTTTAACATTTTGAACCCGTAAAAGAAATAAAAAATTATAACTATCATTAACAATTAAACCAATCTAGATCCATCTTAACTTTGGATCTACCAGGCGCCAAGACGAAGGAATCAAATCTTTCATAAGGTGAAGACATGAAAAAATAAAAATAAAAAATTGAGAAAACAAAATAGCTTCCAAACTCAACTACCTCTTTTTTCAAAAAATATTAAAACATTTGTAACATTGGATAATTTTTTAAGAAATTAAAATTTTTATTATATTTTAATAATATTTTTTTTACATTGTGGTAAAAGAAGTTTTAGGGCATTTTCATTTGGAATCTCATTTTCCCACTCATCAAATAAATTTAAGAGGGTATGGCTAAGGAGGATTGGCAAGGGTATGGCCAAGGAAGATTGGTGGGGAAACTGGGTTGATAGCATTTGGGTAACAAAATAATAGAGGGTATGGCCAAGGAGGATTGGCGGGGTATGGCCAAAGAGGATTGCAAAAGTAGTGGGAGTTTCCACTAATACATCAACTTTGAAACAAGAATATGAAGAGCTTAAAAGGGATATGGAAGATACCATATTGAGAAAAATGAAGGAGAAGCTTTGTAAATGGAACAAACCATTAGATTGCTTCGTTGTGAAAATGTGGCATATTTTTCCAAAGAGAGGGATAAGATATATTACGATAAAAGATTCTTTTTTGGAAGTCATTCTTTGCCTCCCTTACAATCATAAGTTTATTTCCCAATTTCTTGAGAGGTAATGGAAGATATTTTTGATATCTCTTCTTGTCAAACTTGATAGAAGTTCTATTGAAAGATGGTTTGTAGAGGGGCATACTACTTGTCTCGTGACTAATCAGGTGCTAATTAGTAAAGTGTTCAGACCAAATATCATACTCCGAAGGTCTATAGAAGAGTGGAAGGATAGAAATACAATGGTCCCAACGAATTCATTAAAACCTAATCTGGATTCTAATGAGGAGCAGACTGTGTTGTATGCTCTTAATGAATTACTAAGGTTAAACAAGGAGAAAGAAATGCACAAACAATGGATAGGATCAAAAGGTTACATTTGTATTTTAGTTTCCCTTCTGGGATGGAATAAGCCATTGATTAGGAACAAAATGGTAGCATTACCTTTTAACTTGATGAAGGACAACAGTCATAATAAGGTGAACATAGTTGAGGTGGATCATGCTATTGATTTTATTATTCTTTCACTTACACATGATATTGGAAAGGGTATGAAATTTGTGGAAATGATTTCAGAGCTTTCGAAGGATATGATTGTGTGTGAACAAGTTGGCAAGGTACAAGGTTGTATCCTCCTCCTTGTTACAATATCAAATAGATAGTTCGAATTAGGAAAAGATGATGAAGTGATGGGATTTGGTTGGGCAAAATGAACAAGAGAGGTGATGTGAGCAACTCAAGAAGACTTGAGTTAGATCTTCTCAAAACACTATCAAGGCACAGGGTATGCATGTCCTCAAGCAGAAAATGGCAATGGAGTTGCCAAGAAGGGAAGATATGATGCCCAAGGTGAAGAAGGAAGAAAGTTCTTACCATTCCAATTACAATGCCTCTAGCAATACCAAGAAATGTATATTATGTGCATATCTTACTCCTCATTACAACAGTCATGTTCATCATCATCCAGGTTTTTATACTTACCCATTACTTAATTCTCTATCCTGCAAATGTTCAACAAATTTTGAATTTACAAATCACAAAACATTAGATCCAATGATCTCAAAAAATGTTTATTTTAGATTGAATTCTTGCCATACTATTATTACCGGTCTAACTTACGGAAATTTTCTGATTCACAAACTAAGGTTTCTTTTGCCTTAATTAACAAAATAAGGTTGAAGCCTATTTTTCAACATTTAAGTATTTCCTCCATGTCATTTGTATACCTCTGTTTATATGTATATTGACCTCATATCAGTTATAAAGGAATCAATTAATCTACTAAAATCACTCAAATATGCCTTTCAAAGCCCACTTCTGGTAGCATCTGTGTTGAGCTAAGTTTCAACAAATTGGAATCACATCAAGTACATTTTCCAAGGGTTTTATGTTTGTTATTGAAAAGGTGAATCATTTTTTGTTCTTTCTTCTTTAGTTAATTTAGTTTGGATAGAAATATCACAGTTCACTAGTCATGACAAAATAAATGGGATAATGATTTCTTAAGGAAGTGTTTTGAACATTGGTGTCATGACAATTCTATTATGAGTAACAAATCTTGGCCTTGATTTGTTTTGTGGGGGATCTGGCTAGCAAGGGAAAAAGCACTATTCTAGGGAATCGATACACATCCAAGCAACTGGCCCATCAATTCATGAGTGCTTATGGGGAAATGGGAAAATTTCAACGCTCAAAGCTACAATGGTTCTAATTGAACATGTGCTTGACTATTTAGTGGCTTGGGGCTACTTTAATGGGCTTGAGAAGGGACTGTGTACCATTTTGGTTCTGGCTGCATTTTATTTCGATCACTTTCCCATTAAAATAATACAAAATATTAGGTTGGAGATGAAACTAAGAATTTATATGATCTCTATGCCTTATTTCTTTTGATGAAATATGCTACAGTTAGGGGAATTCTCAAACTTCAAGTATTGTGAGATTCTAAATTATTAATAGATTGGGCTAATGGGAAAAATATGATAGCAAACTTGGTTTTGAGCTTAGTCGTGAGCATAGTTGTGGAGATTAAATGAATTTTTTAGTCTAGCTTTCCTCTTCACATATATTGGGAATTTAATATAAAGTTGGAACGGTTCTCAAAAGATTCCTTGTCTTTGCAGGAAGGAATCATCACAATTCAAGAATTTAGAGATGAACCCTTGGTTTCAACAAGCTCCCTTTTTAAATAGTTTGGAAGATGACATTTCTCTATTTTTCTTATAAGAATATATTAATAGTGCTACTAATGGCTTAGGAGGACTAAGTATTCGAGGTAGGTTTTGGGATGCTCTGATGTTTATCTAAATTACTCTATTGGAGAACTACAATAAGCAGTACCTGGGACATGTTATCGACAACAATAACATATTTTATGGTTTGAAAGACCAAGGATAATGTACATTTCTTATTTCCTCCTAAACATATCAAATATAAAGTTTTTTTCCCATGGAAAAGAACTATAATTTTCCAAGCCGATATCCATCCATAACATAACAAAACCAAATAAAAGAAATAAGGCTCCTAACTTGAGAATTTGAAGGCTAGCATAAGATGAATGTTTTTGTAACTTCATATTTTATTGGTTTTGTAACTTTGTATTTTATTGGTATTTTAGCATTTGGCATTTATGTGAATGGGATTGGATTGCAATGAAATCGTTTTTTATGTGCATTTCATATATGGGGATTTGCAGTTTAGAGTCAATTTCGTGAGGTGGAGGGATTTGAAGGAGCGAAGTGATATATGATGTAGTAGAAGCTGGAAATTTGAAGCTACATAGTCTTGTAACCCTTGCAATCTCATATTTTGCAGGGTCCTATTTTTCTCTACAGGGGTTTTTGATCTGTCAAGTGTATGCTCTCAGTGCAAAATAATCCTGCCATCAGTGACAGGAGGGCCAGGGTTTGATTCTTGTTGGCTTCAATAGGGAGTCTTTTAAGATAGAGGGTTTGATTCCCGTTGGCTACAATAGGGAATATTTTAAGATAGATTATGGAGAACATTTTATTTCGCAGCGGTACTTAGGTTTGACCAAACAAAAGACGCAGTCCATGGAAACATGCTTTTCCTTGGTGAGTAATATTTAAAGAATCCCTTTATTCTTTTATTTCATTCTCTCTCTCACTCATGTATTTTCTACCGTGCAATTATCTGTTCATGGGCATCCACATCTCAACAATGCTTGTGCTCAAGAGGGTCTTCTTGGATTCCTTCCTGCCATCACATATGATCCACACCAATCATTTCACACTTCTTAGAAACTACATGTTTTGTTCTGTGAGTGGAAGGGTGTCAAATGCAGTCGATGCAGACATATAATTGCTTCACTAAATGTTTTAGGCATGGAATTTCAAGGTACAATCTCTCCTATGCTCAAAAATCTCTCCTTTCTTAGGATTCTCGACCTTAGAAAGAACAACTTCCATGGTCACATTCCCTATCAATTCAGAAATTTGTATCGCTTAAAAAAGATTTCCCTCTCTTGGAATGAACTCCAAGTTTTATTCCGCCCACTCTTAGTATGTGTCATAATTTACATAACTTCTCTATGTACAATAACAATCTCATAGGTACAACCCCGACATGGTTGGGAAACATATCCTCTTTGGAACACATCGACTTAGGTAGCAACAACCTTCACAGGAGTATTCCATCAGAATTTGGCATGCTAACCCAGGTGAGATTTATAAATCTGCAAATGAAAATCTCATAGGACAAATTCCATCGCCCTTGTCTAACTTCTCTAGTCTTGAAGTATTCATTATTGACGCTAACCAATTTACTAGTAGCATTCCTGCCGAGCTATGTACCAAGAGCACTCATATGGGTGGTAATCATTTCAGTGGCAACATTCCTGCTTCCCTCTTCAACTGCACGATACTTCAACATTTCAATGTAGCGTACAACCATCTCAGTGGAGTAGTGCCCATCGAATTCGGTAAGCTAATGCAACTCAAGTGGCTTAACTTAGGTAGTAATAACCTGGTTAGTAGCAACACTACTAGCCTGCCTATTGTTACTACCCTTACTATTTGTTCCAACTCACAAAAGCTATAATTTTTTTTGTAACCATTTAAGGGACGCTTTCCCTCTTCCATGGGTTATCTCCCTACTAAATTATACTACATAAACTTGGGAGTCGATGAATTAATAGGAGATATACCTCCACAAATTGGAAAATTGACTAGTTTAAAAGAGCTTCATTTAATACACCAATAATTTTACAAGGCCTATCCCTTTTACACTTAATATCCTTCAAAACTTGGAATAGTTAATTATCAGAGAAAACTATTTACAAGGAAACATCCCTTCAAATATTGGGCAACTCAAATGCTTAGGGCTTTTAGGTCTCTTTAAAAATAATTTTGATGGAAGAATCCTTGATTCTATTGTAGACCTCCAACAACTAAGATATCTAGATCTTTCTTATAACCAATTATCAGGTAATATACCTGCAAATCTGGGGAAATGTGTGAATTTACTAAAGCTAGACCTATAATACAATAGGCTCATTAGGAAAATACCTCCAGAGGTTGTAGGGCTTGAAAATTTAGCTTTGTATTTCAACCTTTCAAAAAACTTATTACATGGACCTTTTCCTTTAGGATTAAGCAAGATGGCTATGCTTCAAGCTATAGATAATTTATGTGAATCAATTGATGACAACATTCCAAGTACACTCCAAAGCTGTAAAGAACTAGAATACGTCAATCTTTCCCACAATGCCCTTGAAGGTCCAATTCTAATCATAATCAATGAACTTCAAAGTATTGAGGACATGGATTTATCCTACAATAATTTATCAAGTGGAATACCCTTATCATTGAAAAAAAAATCAAAATGCTTCGTAATTGTAATTTTTCTTTCAACAAATTGTGAGGAGCAGTCCTTAAAGGGGAATGTTTAAAAATATTAGTGCCATGGCATTCATGGGAGATCCTAATCTCTGTGGACCTTGGGTAAGTCTTCCACCATGCCATGCTCACAAACATCAAAATGTTTGGAATACAAAAATAGTTATCATACCTATGGTTATTGCTGTCATGGTTGTTGTATTGTGTTTGTTTTTGGGAATCTTGTGGATTCAAGATAGAAAGAAACATATTCATAGAGAGGACAAGACATGCTTCACTACAGGGCATCGAAGAATTTCATATGGAGAGATCATGATTGCAAAAAATGAATTTAGTTATGCCAACTTGTTAGGAGTTGGTAGTTTTGGAAATGTGCACAAAGGGGTTATAAATGATGGCGCAATTGTTGCTATCAAGCTTCTCAATTTGGAAAATGAGGGGGCTGACAAGGGTTTTGACAAGGAATGGAATGTTTTGGGTAAATTTAGGCACCGAAATTTGATTAGAAGCGTAACATGTTATTCAGACCTCCAAATGAAAGCTTTGTGAAATGGAATCTTAGAGAAGTGTTTATATCCCGATGGCCAAGAATAAAGTAATTTGAGCTTGTTTCAAAGGTTGAATATAACAATAGATATCGCACAGGCATGGCATATCTCCATCACTATTGTTTCGTGCAAGTACTCCATTGTGATTTGAAACCTAGCAATGTGCTTGTCGATGAAGATATGACAACATATTTAAAATAATTTGGCATTGCTAGTATACGTTTTGCAAATTTCAAGGATTCACAGATCAGGTCAACACAAGCACTCAAAGGGTCAATAGGCTACATTCGTCCAGGTATTATGTGAACTAAATAGCATATCAAAAAAATGCTAGATATTTTATGAACTAGATATCATACTGAGAAATGTAGTCAATGTCATTTTTTATTAAAATTTGTATATTATAAACCTTACGATGAGAATGTCTCAATGTAGAATATGGGTTGGGTGGATGTGCCACAAAAAACGGTGATGTTTATAGCTACGGAATAGTGTTATTGGGGATTTTGTGTTAAAATTGGCAACTAGGGACAAACTACCTGTGGTTCATATTATTTATGGTAGCTGATATTATTCTTAGATCCCTCTCATCTAGAGGTGTACGATTGATCTAAAGATCATCCGATTCCAATAACTATTCATGGAGTTCTGGATTTATTTCTGTTATAAGACAATTCGTCAAGGTCGGCGAGCAACTAAATAACACCCACATGTGCTCAACGTTTTAGTATAAAAGGAGATGACTTGAGAGTCATTTCACACACACTTCTCTCTTGATTTCTCTCCACTTCTCTTGGGTTTTAGTGGAAGATAAATCTAGGAGAAGAAGCCCTAAATGCAGTCCTAAGGAGGAAGCCCTCAACACAGTTCTAAAGTGGATGCCCTAGTCACAATCCTAAGGAGGATGATATAGCTCTCAACGTAGCTATGGAGGAGAGATCTAAGCGACGTCCTAAAGACATCATGATTCCTAGCGCAGTCAATGAAGGATATATCTACGCTAATGTAAAGAAGACTCACACATGAAATCAAGGAGGCTTAGGTGCCCTAGGTAATAAGGGATGACACAACAATCCCATACACTATTCTAACCTGGTTGTTAGGAAGGCCGAGGAGTTTTTGGACAATGTGATTTGGAGAATACATAAGAAGAACTCAAATTTTGAAGAGGAGATCTTATGTTCAAGCCACAGGTTAGTAGGCACCTCAGCGAAGGAGAAAAGGCTAGGTGTGTAGCCTTTTCATGACTATTTTGAGGGCTACACAACCAAGAAAGAGGGTTGAGTTGTGTAAGGAAGATCTAGGCTACTTGTGACGAGTTTGAGGGTTGTCTTCCTATGATTTAGGGAAGCAGATGCTATAGAAAGAGATTGATGCATGTTCTGAAGCAATCAAATGGCTAGTTTGAAAGTCTTGTGGCTAGGAATCAGCCTTAAGGATAGTGTGTGGAGCAACAAGTTTGGAACGGAAGACCACAGTTGTAGCAGACCTTAAGAGCTGATTGGAGGGGCCTAACAAGTATTGTTAGGAAGCCCTAACCAGTTTTCTGCAAACATATCAGACCTCAAATCAGTGAGCTAAGGCATGTTGTCTATGATATCTCTGGTAGGTGTTGGATCTTGGATGAGGACCAATTTGATACAGATTGTTGGGCAGTTTGCGGGAGCCAAATTGGTGGTTGTACTAGTGGTATGGTACATAGGACAACTAGTATTTAGTGCAACAAATTCATGGTGCTACTATGGTATGGAAAGGAAAAGTGGGATAACAATTGTGACATGGCAGCAAAGGCACATGGGATAGCAACAAGCATGGTAAAGCATGGACAACAGTAAGCATGGCAAGCATGGATAACATGGCAAGCATGGTGAACATGGATAGCAGTGTCTAGTACGGTGCTGCAATCACATGAGACATGTTGTATGACAACATGGAAATGGCACATGGGAGGACAGTGCAGCATAGAATGCAGCAGTATCATGTGTACAGCATGGTCATGAGGTTCAACATTGTGATGATGGGTGTAGCATGGTGCAGCACAGTGAGGTGCAGCATGATGACAAGATGCAACATAATGATAGACGAAGGAGTCACCTTGGAGAATTAGTTGAAGCAACATGTCTTCAACTGATTTCATGTATCATCTTCTTAGAGATGATCTATGCTCTTATCTAGATAAGTCAAAGTGTTGAATTCTATTGTAAATGTACTATCTCTCTCTTTCTCTCTCTCCTAAACTATTGAAGAACATATAAGAATAATTGATCAAGGGTTTCCCCACATTGGGGTTTGTCCCTGGCTAGCACCACATCTTGTGTCCTCTTGTCTTGGCTTGTCTTCTGCGATTTATGTTTATGTCATATCTACAATTTACTTTAATGTTGATGTGATTGCTAATCTGGAAAAGATATTGAGCTAACTGTGAAAATTGAAATAAATTGCTCTAAGCATAGAACATACCTAAACTTAACATCGTATCAGAGCTGAGGTGAAGACAAAGCCCAAGCAAGAGTGAAAGATAAATCATCGAAGATAATTGGCAAAGGAAAAAAGGATCAGTGGATTCCTCATCCCTCTTCAAATTCACCAAGGGAGAAATTGAAGCAGAGAATACTATCATAATGGTGCAGTGGAAGCTTCTGATGACCTACCTAAAAGATCACTTTATTGGGAAGTCCAGATCTAAGGGTGGAAGGAAAGGAAGATGCCTTGATTGTAATAGGTTCGACCGTTATGCAAAGGAGCGTCTGAATGGTAGGGACACATATCTTGATGAATATAACAATCATTCCAGGGACATCTTCAATGATCGAAGGAATGACAGGTAATGCAGGTCATCAAGGAAATGGCCGACTCTTCAGAGAAAGTAAGGAACCTCGGGTATGAATAATCAAATGTTGTTTTTGATCAGATAAAGAAGCGTTATCTTGTAATGGCCCTCTCCTTCATATTCTTTGGGAATCTAGCTTATTGATTATAGTGCTCCAAAGTACTTCAATGGGTAGAAGGTTTCTCTCTCTAATTTGGTAGAGATGGAAACAATTGTGGGATTATACTTGGAGCTGATGTCACCTATCCTAGAAATGGTGTAGGAAATATCACCCCTCAATTGAATGAGGGTAACTCGATTCATTTACAAAATCTCTTTTATGTACCTAATCGCAAGAAGAACCTGGTGTCCATTTCAGCAATTGAAGTCAAAGGTTACATGGTGGCAGTCATCAATGGAAAGGTACGTGTTTGAAAATGAAAATTTCAAAGATGCTTTTAGTCATGGGTTCAGGGTTGGCATTTTGTATCAAGTTGTAGGATGGTCCATTAGGGATCAGGTCAATTGACATATACCATCTATAACATTGGAGCTCTACTTATTATAGGACCCTACACAATGTGAGTCATATGGTGACTCGGATGCCTGAATTCAAGAAGAGCATGAAGGTACATGTCTGAGATGTACTGAAGGAAAATATTACAAGGCGACCATTCCCCTCATGTAGCAGGTCCATAGGTTTGGAATAACTCGAGGGGTTTGAGATTCATGATCAGGAATCTCATGTATTCAAGTGGAAGAAATCCCTCAATGGCTTGAAGCAAAACACCCCTGGCATAGTATGAGAGGATTAATAGTTATCAGGTGAAGATGAGATTCACTAGGAGTGAAGTTGATCCAAACCATTTCTTGAAGGTTTTGGATGATATACCTCTCATATCGGCACCTTCTAAGGATGACCTATTTATAACAGGTGCAGACCCTCTCATTTGCAGAAGCAAGAGGGAGTTGGATTCCAGATGTGGAATGGTAAACTGCAAGCCCACAACTACCTCGAGGATCTTAACTTTCATAAGTTATATTGTAGTGATGCTGGAATAGATTTGGGAAATGCCTCTGAGTCTCATAAACTCATTCACATTGATGTTCATGGTGAACTTCCATCCAGACATATAATTTGTAGTTAGTATGATGAGCTCATGTATGGTTGAGTCTCACTGAATTGGTGACAAGAATCTTCTAAGATATCTTCAAGGCACAATCTCTCATGGATTGAGACACACTACCAGAAATATGAAGTTGCATGTTTATTCGAATGCTGACCAGGCAGACAGTGTGGAGGATCTCAAGAGCACTTCTAAGTGCTGATTCTCTTTGGGTTCTGCTTGATATCCTGGATGAGCAGGAAGCAAAATTTGATTGCTATAAGCACCACTAACACTGAATACATAGCTACGAGTATGACCTCATGTGAAGCTGCCTGCTTGCGGAAGCTCTTCAGCAAGCTATTTGTACACATGATGGATACCATCGTGATCTTCTGTGTCAACCAAGGGAGGATTTGATTGTTGAGGAATCTTGTATTCTATGATTGCTCCAATATATAGACATCAGATACTACCTTATCTAGAATATGGTATGTCGATGAGTGAGGAGGCTCCATCGCATTGAGACTGATGTATAGGTTGCAGACATTCAAAGCCCGGAGAAAGATCAAATTTGTGACTTTCCCAAATGACTTGGAGTTACTGAGAGGCCTTCTTATGAGGCTCCTGCGTGATGAATGCATTGAGCTCTAGGAGCTCTTGGGGTCTTGGGGTACTTACTTGAGCAACACACGACCATAGGGCGACCCACCCTCCCTTAATGGTTTGATGCGTATAGGGTGAATGGCTCAGCCTTCCCCTGTGATACCCCGTGGAAACTTATGGATAGGATGAGTGGTTCTCTCCTATCAAGGAATCCTACCCATCTAGTCTGGGACTCATGGGAAGTACCTATCATCTGGACAATGAGTAGGGAAATGGGTTTAGCGGCCATAGCAATATTATCAATGGACGCATCGTTGTATCTACCATACTCCCTACGATAGGATGCCTCCATTGAACTAGGATCAATGAAACTGATTGGGATCAGTATGAGTGGTTTGAGACACCCTCTTGTGATATTGATCTGGTATCAATAAAACTAACTCCAGGTCAGTAGAGAATGGTATGAGGCATTCTCGATCAATTCGTCTTCTTCTTTATGGTTCAACAGAGCAGAATAGGGCAGAGCAGTGCAGGGAACTGATAGCAAAGACGGTTGATCTAGGTGGATATTGGTGGCCACCTGCCAAGTCCACTTGTACCCCCACCATTGTTTCTTTCAACTTCTCAGTTGCCTTAATTGTAGCATAGTTTACTATTTTTACCAATTTTTTGGGTCTTGAACTTCCGGAGCCGTTTTGGGGCCCTAAATGACGTTTTGCTAGGAAAATTGGGAGAAACATGGTGTTATAGACATTTTTGTGCCTTACAGCTCTAAGCATGAAATGTCCATAAACCAAGGGATCCTAAGTCCCTAAAAGTGTTGTTCCTGCCCCTAAAGGAACAAGGTCAACAAACTACAGCTTCTCCCAGAAGTTCTCCACCAGAAACTGCTCAGAAATAGTGAAATCAGGATCATTTCAGTTGCTCCACTAGCTAGCTGCGCTACATAGCACCCCAGTACACTAGATAGGTGCGTTGCAACGCACCTAAATGCACTACCAGGGTGCGCTGAGCGGGAAATGAAAAATGGCAGTGTCATTCCATGAGGTGGACAGACAATGGAAGCTTCCAGAATCTTCCCCAATGACACTTGCCTCACTGAGTTCGACCAAGGATGAGTAAGAGGCTCTCAGTCTCCAAGTGGAAGCAACAACTGGCAGAGAGAGGCCACTAGTCAAATCATAAGCTGACTCATCCTCTTTGCATACATCTATATATGGATCCCTCATCCCAAAGATCCGGAGGCTGGAATTTTGTACTTTGCAGAGAATTGTTGTTGGTTTTGAGATAGAGATCAGTGCATTGGGTGATTTATGCTTTGTTGGAGGTGAAGAGGGGATTCCTTTGCTGGGGGGTTGATGCTAGATCAGGAATCATCGATTGTAACTCCTCCTGGACCTTCTTGTTATATCAATAAAGCTATATGAGTTTCTCCTACATGCTTGTGTATCAATGATGTTTTTTGTTATATTTGCATTTTTAGCTTAAATCTTATCCTAAGCTGTTTATGAATGTAAATCCATGTCTTTGTGTAGTTTTCCTCTTCTGTGATCTTGCAGGAACTTGGTGAAGTTGCGCAAGTAAGGGAGCAGGTAGCTGGAAGCTGTCAAAGAGGAGAGAGATTGGATTAAAGGACTAGCGCAAGACACAGGTTGGTTCATCCTATTCCTCTTCGTTTACAGTTCATAAAGAAGAATACGAAAATAGTTTTCCTTGTTTGTTGCTAAGGTACTATCACATCTTAGTGGGATAGGGGCGTTCTGAGTAGACACTTTTCCCGTCAACAAAATGGCGACTCCACTGGGGAATGTGTCTAGTTAGTTTGTTTGTGTTTCTCTTGTTGTTTGTTTCATAAACACAGAAGTAGCAATCGAACTGCATTTGCCATTATCAAATGCAAAGTAGACACCTGCTACTTCAATCCATTCACTGGATTTGTTTATGATTTGAACAGTTGATTCACAAGTGATCTGATTACCCTTTGTGATAGCTCTTAGACCTCCTTTAAATCCACCCTCTGATTGTGCATTACTGATTGCTTTTACTCGGCCAAAATCCATAGATTAAACTGCAAACCGTGACCCAGAACCCGGATAGAAGTCTCGTTTCTGCCCCAGCGCAGGCACTTTGAAGAGACTCTACATTTCAACGCAGTTCTCGAGAGGGCTACCTGTGCTGCAATTCAGTTTCTCTGTGTAACAAGTGCGCTGATCAGCCTAGCCCTATGCAGCTGAGGTTCTTTGCTTCATTTTTTCAGTTTTGTCTCTGATTTTGTAGCCTGTGATCAGTGTGTGTCTGTTTAAAAACCCCTTTTCTTTGCCTTAATTCCGCCTCCTTTGTACAAAAAGACTGTAGATGTTCTTTGTGTGTTTGTTACATCATTTATAGTTTTCCATTGAAAAAGTAGAATAGTCATACTGTCGTCCTTGGATTTAGATCTGTCGTAAGTGTCGATTTTGATCTTAGGAGAAAGTTTATTTGCTGTTGACAGTCGATTATGCTTTTACTTTTACCTTTGGTTTGAATTTGTCACTTTCTAGTGTCGAAACGAGTGTTTATTTCAAAATCATAAAGTGTCGTAATCTTCTCTACCTTTTGATTTCGAAAAGAAGCTTGTTTGTGTCTTTCACTTGAAAGCAAATTCAGATTTGTACATCAACTTTCTTTTTAGGCATCAATATTAAGAAAGTGAAAACAAATACATGCATATGTGCATTTGCATATTGATAGTCTGTTTGGCTTGATTTAGGAAAAGTGCATTTACAGTGTGCTCTTTTCTCTTTGAGAAATGATTGTGTCTTTCTTTTCCCCTTGTATCTAGGATTTTCATTGCTGAAAAGAGATAAAAGCTTGCTTATCATCTTTAGATTGCATTTTAGGAATTATATCTACATCTCGTGGTGATCCCAAAAGGAAAACTTCTAAGAAAGATCAACTTAAAATAAATTGAATGAATCTAACAATGCTTTGAAACTTAACACACAACATTTAGAGGTCTAGGCTAGAGACGTATTCCGGTGTCGTAAAGCCTGGTAACTGTTGTCCTCACTGATGGTTGGGTGATTCCTCCACTTTGAGACGATAAGTGCCAGTACGGACTTGTGCTCCCACGTACCGTCGAGTATATATTGGGAGACCCCTATAGGCTTAAAACCTTTTATCTATAGGAAGTCGTGTCGGCCACCCTACTGATCGCAATGCACCGAACACAGCATTCGGGAAGATTGATTGTCCTACCGTAAAAAGTATTCTGCAGTTTTGCGATTGGTTTGGTACTCCCTCTACCTAGATCTCCAGAGCAGTCCCTTTCGTCCCTTTTCAGACTCCTTAACGGAAAAGGTCCATCTGAGCACTTGTCACTTCAAGCTCATTAAAAATCGAAGGAGACTAGAGTCATCTTTTTTTTTTCTCGACTCTTTAAAATTGAAAAAACAAGTTGTGTCAAAGCGTCTTAAAATTTATTTTAAACGGAATATTCATACCCTTTTCCTATGTTGATCTTAGTTTGAGAAAATGGAGTCTACCAACCAAGGAATTCCCCTTGGTGGAAATCCTAGTCCCTTCTCCTCTTGGGGAGATGTTGGTGCACCCCATATGGCCACATTGTCGTTTCCAGGACTGACAATTGGCTTGCCAGGCTGGCGCTTCTCAACCAATGTCGTTCAGAACACCACTATTTCTGAGCAATCGAATCAGCAATTAGACGAGTCCAGAGTTTCCCACCAACTGTCTACTTCCTCTAATTCTTCCTCTCTTCCTTCCTCTTCGCTTGATAGGACCGGCAAAGCCAAAAGTCAAGTTCCTAAGGAGAAGAAGGAGAAGAAGAAGAAAGAGAAGAAGAAGGAGCCAAAGGCGAATGGGAGAAAACGAGTGTCGTCTAACGAAAATCCACACACTGCACCGACCAGGCCTAAATCGCCATGTGTCATTTGCAAAGGAGACCACTTTCAGAGAGATTGTCCTTGCATCCCTCGGATACTAAGGGACTGGTCTCCTCGTTTGCACAATCCAGTGTCATCAACCTCTGATGATCATGTTGAAATCACACCGTCAACTAGCGAAAGTGAAGCCCCAAGACAAAAAGGGAAAGCTAGATTTCCCTGTAAACTGTGTGAAGGCAATCATGCCGTACACCGTTGTCCCTTCTTAGATGAAGCGAAAAGAGTTTTGGATGATCATCCGGTTTCACCGTTACGACTCCCTCCTAGATATAAAAAACTCTTGCCGAGTTCGTCGCTAGTTGAGAATCCAGCTGGCCCGCTCAAGTGGTCGGCTGAAGTGCCTATCATCGAAGATAAACCATCTGAATCCATACCAGACGAAAGTCAAAGGTCGAGACGGCAGTTGACCCGGTCTTGCCTTCAAAGGTTTTATCTTTGGATGATACAGTCACTGAGGAGAACAAGGATGACACCGTCCAAATTCTCTTCATCAACGCAGACTCCGACGAACATGGGGGCAATCTACCCATTCCCTTACCGCAGGAGGGAAGTTCGTCAGAGCCATACCCGGCCGTCTACTCGGTCCCACCTCCAAGCAACCTAGTTGTCTCCTTCGACTGGAATCAACTAGGCAGACCTCGTTTACCAGCAAGCATACCATTCTGAATTATCGTTCAAATATATAGAATGGTCATGGCTGGTACCATCATAGATGAGGGGGCTTCTGTGAGTATCCTTTCCTCTATTGCTTGGAAAGCACTTGGTTCGCCATCACTGTTGCCTGAAATGAGAAATATGACAGGCTTTGATAAAGGAACCAGTTGACCTTTAGGGATCCTTCCCAATGTGCCCATAACATTGAGAGGGAAGACAGTTCAAATGAATGTAATGGTAGTTCAAGGACCCTTGGATTATAACCTACTCCTTGGACGGGACTATATTTATTGCATGGGAGCCATCGTCTCCTCACTCTTTAGAGTAATGTGTTTTCCGCACGAAGGAAGAGTGGTCAAGCTCGTGGACCAGCTTTCATTTCCTGAATCAGGCATAGCAAATAGTCATATACCATCCCTAAATGGTCTCTTCACGCAAGAAATGTCTCAATCTCCAGTCCGTCCTCCCGATGAACGCGAGTAATTCGGAAGGATATGACTGAAACCCAGGGGGCATGCATCCTGGTCTGCTTCGGCAGGAAAACTTCGGGTATAGAGTAGGTTTCCACGGGAGAATATGACTAGTCTGTACCTCGTCCGTGATTGGAAGAGGGGTTATTCTAGAATAATATTCTTTTGTCAAAGTTATGTGAGTTGGCGGGCATCGTCGCTCACCTTTGTTTATCTCGGTAGACATCGCCGAAGAAGTGTTTTGTTTGCTGTGCGAATAGAACAATCTTTGGGTAACCTGTAAGAGGTAGTACCCTTCCTGATAAAACGAATGTTTTGTCAGCTCGAATAAAGGGTGACCCTTCCTGATAAAATGAATGTTTTGTCAGCTCAAATAGAGGGAGACATCGAAACTCTGTTTTATACCTGGGGGCATGCAAACCTTTTGGAGTGCAAGCAAAGAGCGATTATTTATCTTTTTTTTGGATTAGTCATTTCCTAACTTGCATAAAGAAAGGATGTGGGGCAAAAATAAAAAAGTTGTCGTTTTATATATGAGACATTCTTACCATATGACTGGATTAATCGAGCAGTTTTAGCACATAGTTCAAGCTCATTAAAAAATAAACATAAGACATGAGCAAGTGTTTCCACCCGTGTTTAAGCTCATTAAAAAATGAACTATTCCCCGGTAAATAACCACCGTGAATGAAGATTTTAGCCATTAAAGCCTTGGTCGTGTTTGCACCGTCACCTCCACTTTTCCATTGGCCAATCATTCACCTCCATTTGATTGTTTACCCATTTTGAGGAACAGCTGCGAAGAGTGATTTCACTAGCCATCCTTGTGACACTGCCGTGATTGGAAAATTCCAACCATTACCTGGAATCAGCTACTACCCATTTTATCACTCGTTCCTCAAAAGACGAGTCTTCTTTAAGCTCTTTTCAACTGACTCGTAAAATATTAAAATATTGTCGAGTTTTGGCCTTCCAGCTCGTTAAAGCGACCGGAAGTGCTATCCCTCCTCTAGATTTTAATCTTTTTGGACCTGAGGGATTATTGCACAAAAAGATCGAGCGCTTGTTTTGTTCGGCTCATTAAAACTATCGAAAATTCATCCCTTCTGTATTGTTTTATACTTTTTCAGACTTAAGGGATTAGATGACGAAAAAGGAATTTTGGAGTTACCTTTACGTACCTTTTCAGACTCTCTAAAAGTGAAAAGGACCGAGTTATCTTTGTCAAAAAGATTAATAGCGACAAACTTGTCTTTAGACGAGAACGAGTTTCACTATAGCTAGGCTCGTTAAAACATAGCGATGGGTTTGCCTGAAGGGAAAATTATAGAACAAGCATATGTTATCCTCCTCAAGCTTGACAAAAATAAAGAGGTAGTGGTCAGCAATGACTGGGGAAAAATTGGGAAGAAACTCAAAGAATCTTTATTGGTAGCGAGTTGCTCTTGAACATGACACTTCCACTCCGTGCCTGAGTCAGGTTGGGTTGTTTCATTCACCGGTCACATCACCATGGTCACGCCATACCATCCACATTTGGGGTAAATGCTACCAATCCATCACATAAGTGTCGCCGACATGTTCAAGAGAAGTCATCTAGAGAATTCACCCATGTTCCATCCACTATCATACATTATACTTCATTCCTTCATGACCGCCATCCTGAACCATATATCATCAGATCGTTTTCACCTCCACTAAAATCATTTGCTCCGTTCCGTGTCATTGATGTGGGATTCATCAAGGCCCTCCTTTGACGGATCGCTTCTTGTCGACATCAGCGCATTATCCAATAAGTTGATCTAGGAACTCCGCATTCAGTACTTTGAAGCTTGCATGCCTCAATGGCAAGTTTCTCGCTTCCGGCGACAGGTATACATCAATGACCTTCGACCGAAAGATTTTGCGTGGTGTTCGACACCAAGTCCTTTATTCACACCACGTGAATTGTACTGCAGTACCTTGAGGGTCATCATCATTATCGGTGATTCCTCTTGCGCTTGTTAACAGTTTACATCATCGACTGCTAATCAAGCGATGTCTTTCCATGTTCGACTTCAAAACATTTCTCACATGGATCGACTTGTACTTCGAGTGAAGATTGGAGGAGACTGAAGACCCCGAATCTAGTTTCATCCATCCGGGCTGCGATATATATTCAGGAAAAATAAAAACATTGACATGTACATCATTGCAGCACAGATAATCATCCTACCAAAAGGATGATGACTTCATCAGAATCATCAGTCTACCATCAGACGATTGTCTGTCCTATGTACATAAAAATGAATTTATAAAGCTGAGCATGGGAATGCCCGCCTCAGCTAAATCATGAAAACAGTATGAAGATAATGTATTGTATTGTATCTTATTACAGGCCTCCTCCCAGCATTGAAAGAACTTCGGATCCTCCTAATAAAGCATTTCCCCCAATAAACGGCCTCATACTTTAGGGGGCAACTGTTATAGACATTTTTGTGCCTTACAGCTCTAAGCATGAAATGTCCATAAACCAAGGGATCATAAGTCCATAAAAGTTTTGTTCCTACCCCTAAAGGAACAAGGTCAACAAACTACACCTTCTCCCAGAAGTTCTCCACCAGAAACTGCTCAGAAACAGTAAAATCAGGATCATTTCAGCTGCTCCACTAGCTAGCTGCGTTGCATAGCACCCCAGTACACTAGCTAGGTGCGTTGCAACGCACCTAAATGCACTACCAGGGTGGGCTAAGCGGGAAATTAAAAATGGCAGTGTCATTCCGCGAGGTGGACAGACAATGGAAGCTTCCAGAATCTTCCCCAATGACACTTGCCTCACTGAGTTCGACCAAGGATGAGTAAGAGGCTCTCAGTCTCCAAGTGGAAGCAAGAACTGACAGAGAGAGGCCACTAGTCAAATCATAAGCTGACTCATCCTCTTTGCATACATATATATATATGGATCCCTCATCCCAGAGATCTGAAGGCTGGAATTTTGTACTTTGCAGAGAATTGTTGTTGGTTTTGAGATAGAGATCAGTGCATTGGGTGATTTATGCTTTGTTGGATGTGAAGAGGGGATTCCTTTGCTGGGGGGTTGATGCTGGATTAGGAATCATCGGTTGTAACTCCTCCTGGACCTTCTTGTTATATCAATAAAACTATTTGAGTTTCTCCTACATGCTTGTGTATCAATGATGTTTTTTGTTATATTTGCATGTTTAGCTTAAATCTGATCCTAAGCTGTTTATGAATGTAAATCCATGTCTTTGTGTAGTTTTCCTCTTCTGTGATCTTGCAGGAAGTTGGTGAAGCTGGGCAGGTAAGGGAGCAGGTAGCTGGAAGCTGTCAAAGAGGAGAGAGATTGGATTAAAGGACTAGCGCCAGACACAGGTTGGTTCATCCTATTCCTCTTTGTTTACAGTTCATAAAGAAGAATACGAAAATAGTTTTCCTTGTTTGTTGCTAAGGTACTGTCACATCTTAGTGGGATAGGGGCGTTCTGAGTAGACACTTTTCCCGTCAACACATGGGTCCATGGGCTAATGTTACTCTCCCCAAAGTAGTAGTTCTTGGATAGATCTTTCTAACAAGATATTGTGTGCATCAAACGGAGATCATATGCCAATGTTACAACCCCAGGAAGTTGATGTACCAATTTACCCAAACGGGGCCCACAGTTTAGTGTTTCATCTTCTATGGTTAGGTTTTTGGATACTTAAGGTTTCCATTATTTGTCAATAATAAATAGGCCTTTGGGCCTCATTTTAACATAGCTCAGAGGGATGTAGCCACCACATCTCTTCTTAGAGAGAAGCTACCATCGCCTTAGATAGTTTATTTCGATTGTTGTTTGTAAGCATGTTTCAGTATTTTACATTAATGAAATGAAGTATTATTTCTACTGCATCTCTATGTTTATGGTTATCTTTGTGATTTGTTGTGTTCCTGTTTAAATTCGGATCAGTGGTATCAGAGCAGTCTGCTTTTTCTCTATTTTTCTTTGCATGTCCCCAACAAGGTCGGGATATAAGGAGTTAGGGCTTGAATTGGTCGAACCTTTGCAAGACTAGCCTCGAAAATATTGACAGCCTCCCATGGAAGATGAAAAGAAAGGTGAGGGGGCAAGAGATCCTATCAAAATATTTCTCGAAGAAGCCCTCAAGTGATAAAGGAACGCGATGATGGACAACTTTGCCCATATCCTTCAGCGCTACCTAGGGGCAATGCATCAGCTTCCAACAGCTACTCTGGAAATGCCACACCGTTTAAGGTACAAATTAATTTTGAAATCCCCATATTAAAGGGTCAAATAGATGCAAATGTCGTTGATAAATGGTTAAATCTGCTAGAGGGTTATTTTTCTGTTCATGATTTTTCGAGCCGGGAAAAGATTATTTTCGCTCTTCTCAAAGAAACCCTTCACGTCCAGGACTGGTGGGAAACCTACTGCAAATAGAAGGATGAAAGTACAAGCTCACTATTTTCAGCCGCACCAACTTGGGATTCATTCCGGGATGCCATCAAAGAGTAGTACTACCCTGTCGGAAGCTATGAGGATCACTACATAAAGTTGACCATGTTGCGGTAGGGGAGCGACCAAGACATGCTGGATTTTACCAATATTTTCCATACTCTTCACACAAAATTGGGTATCAAGAATTCAGAGTAGCATTTCGTACTCAAATGCCACGTCTTCCTACACAAGTACATCCAAGAAGAAATAGAATTCCTAAACATCCCCTCGCTCGAAACAGCATATCAATATGTTCTCAAGGTCGAGCAAGAGTTTAAGCAGAAGAAGCGAGACTTTGGATCTGTGAATTTGAAGCAAGGGAAAGGTGCCCCCAAACTGCAGAACAAAAGAAAAAGCCAAGGTGGGGTGGCCCAAGACAACCCACCAAAGCTACAAGTAGATAATAGCATCGTGAATCCAAAAAAGGACATGGGAAAGTGGTGTGAGTTCCATAAGGGCTTCACCTTCAACACAAGTGAGTGTCGGGCCAAACAGTCACTGGTGGCCAAGCTAAAGGTTTCAGAATCAGATGCATGTTCTGACTCTGAGTCAGAACCTGACAAAGGGAATGAAAAAGGGAAGCAGATTATTGATGCAAAGCTGAATGCCACCATTGCCACCACAAAGATACAGAAGGAGGAACCCAAAGATATAGAGGAGGAGGAGCATCTCTTCCACTCCAGAATGTGGGTAAAGGGCTCCCCGCTACAGTTCATTGTTGACAGTGGGAGCCAAAAGAACCTAATTTCAGCAGAGTTCGTGAAGCGGTTGGGCTTACCGACCATAGCACATCCACAACCGTACACCATCTGGTGGCTTCACCAAGGATGGGATCTTCACGTGAGCCAGCCGTTTTGCCTTCCATACAACATCAAACCCTTCATGAATGAGGTATTGTGTGACATTCCTCCCCCTGAAGTTTGTGATGTATTATTAAGATAGCCATACCTCTGGAAGCGACATGCTGTGTATGAATCAAGGCTCCGTGTTGTTATTTTTACTTTGGGAGATAAGTTGTACAGGATACCGGAGGTAGCACTGCCTACTGCCATTTCTTTGGTTACTGAGAAACAATGTAGTAAGTGTTGAGCCTCAAACCTGCACCTTCCTATACACCCTCTTAGCCTTCCTTTTCCACTTATTTCATCCACCCAACTGTTAAATCATTGCATTGTACTTTAAAAAGAGCTTTTTACATGGTTTTCTGACTATGCTTATGACTGTTGTTTGGTTTGGTTTTTTTGTTCATGCAGTTGCGGAAACTTCTCAGTTTCCGCAGCCAGCACAGGTTTCCGCAGCCAGCACATGATTCTGCAGCTATTTTGTTAAAAGTTGTGCTACAGGCGTCCTATGAAGAAACGAGCCATATGGGCAAGCTCCAGGTGACGGATACATGGAACGTGTCCCTTCAAAT
This sequence comes from Pinus tabuliformis, assembly GCA_031772625.1. Lineage (NCBI taxonomy): Eukaryota > Viridiplantae > Streptophyta > Pinopsida > Pinales > Pinaceae > Pinus > Pinus tabuliformis. The sequence continues at coordinate 691,655,259 of CM062818.1, forward strand.
CAGCCAAATCATCCATGGAAGGTCACGGTCAATGAGGGTCAAAGGAAAAGCCAACCAAGGAGTTCAACGGTGGCACATCTCCGTTTTGAGCATGTGAATGTTTACGTGGCACAACCCTCAGCTCACAAAGACACCGGCACACCTGGAGATCATTCCCGTAACCTGAATCCAACAGCTACCACTCCGAAGATTTAATAGACATGATGACAGTTACACTAGATCTCGGCTGAAGGGATCTACATGTCTTTGGCAATGCAATTAATAGCGTAGGATTCAATTACTTAGTTCAACACTTTTTCATTATAAATAACGCTTCAATGAACGCTGTAAAGAAGCTTTTTGGATATGTAATTTCTGAACTGTTGTTGTTATCACCCCATTGTTTTATATATGTTGTTGCTTTAATACATGAGAAGACTTTTCTGAGTTCATTCGTGTGACTACTCCTTGACTGGCTAAAGTGGCAGAGGGCCCCTGTGTGCTGAAGCCTTGTAAAGTTTTCATTTAGTTTTATTATGTTTTTGCTTTCATAATCTTTAGCTTGTACATAACACGCTGTTTTAATGTTTCTTAACTCACTGTTGTTTATATTTTCACCTCTGTTTTCTTATAGTCGTCAGCTGATCAGTGCTTTTCTGTAGGTTTTCTTAGACAGCCCGAGCAAATTTTCATCTTTTTGATAACTATTGACACATGAGATCATCTTGTCCTTCCTGCTAACTTTAATTTTCTAAAGTTTAATTTCAGTACTGTCTTTTTCAAGTTGTGATTTTCTTATTTATTTTTTGTTTTATTTAGATATCATACTGCTCATCAATTTATGGTTTCTTTCTATAGTGAAGTGACTCTATTAGCAAGAAATCAGAATATTACTAACTGTAGTGTGATTTAGTTATCATATTGCTTAAACTTATTCATGATTTCTTCCCACAAGGTAGATTGAGCTGAAGGGTAAAGGATCAGAAGAGTTGAAGTAGTGTGATTAGTTTCCTTTCTGCAATTTAATTTCTTGAAATTTAGTTATCATATTGCTTAAACTCATTCATGGTTGCTTCCCACAAGGTAGATTGAGCTGAAGAGTAAAGGACCAGAAGAGTTAAAGTAGTGTGACTAGTTTCTTTTATGCAATTTAATTTCTTGCCATTTAGATATCATATTGCTTGACTTGTTCATGATTGCTTCCCAAAAGGTAGATTGAGCTGAAGGGTAAAGGATCTGAAGAGTTTAAGTAGTGTGAATTAGTTTCTTTGCTTTTAGTTTGAGTTGCTTTAAGTTCAGTTTTTACTTTCTTTTCATTCAGCAGCAAGGATACTAGGCCATTGTCATTAGTTCACTGTTTGATGCATTTACTTCTTAAGAATTGATTTCAGTTTAGTTGTTTTAAAGCTTTCTTTTTTATCACTTTCTAAGTTTTGTAAAATCACTGTAAAAATCATCATCATCATCCATCCATATTCCATACTTAACTTTCATTTCCACCATCACACATTAGGGTAAGATAAATCCAAAAACAAATTAAAAAAAAAAACTCAAAAACGACAAAAGACTAAGGAAATCGTTATCTAGCACATATAGTACACTTCACTTCGTTAATTTAGATCACACTAAATTGACCAAACATTTTGGCGTCGTTGCCGGGGAAGTGAAACTAGGTAGCCAATTTCTTAAAAAAAAAAAACAAGAAAATTTCAAGGGAAAATTGATAACCTCTCAAAGTATGCTCTCCTCTTGCACTTAGTGTGATCTGGAGGATCAGAAAAGAGAAAGTTATTGGTTTAATAGTTTCTTGAGTGTGCTCTCTTCTTGCACCTATAGTGACCTGGAAGATCAGAAAGAGAATTATTAGCCCGACTTGAAGAAAAAATGACATGCATAGAGCAAGAGATTCTAGGGGAAGGTTTTTAGCTAGAGCCAAGAGTTCGATTTTTACAACTCCATCTACTTCAAGGAATAGACAAGAGACACCTCCATCATCTCCAACTTACACTCCTAGCCCTAGGATCCCTGGAATTCAAGAGGCAGTAGTTGAATCTCCCACACCATCCATCGGATCTGAATTAGGAAGAGATCCTTTCCTTCCTTCTACAGGGAGACAAATTTTAATTGAAGTAGAATCACGTGAGGAAGAAGAGGCGAAATTCGTCCTCATTTGCCATTAGTAGAAAAACCAGAGGACTCTGAAGTCTCCGGGGAAACTACCATGATAGAAGAAGGAGCAAACGGATTTGGTAGAGGTAGAGGTAGAGGAGGAGGAGGAGGAAATAATGGAGGAGGTAGAGGTAACATTGGGGGAAATAGGGATGGAGATAACTCATTTGGATTTCCTATAGTCGATGAGGACTCTCGAGCAACAATGAAAAACATCTCACCATCTGTCCTCCCAAACTTTCATGGGTTAAGAAATGAGGATCCTGAAACATTTCTATTTGAGTTTGAGGTCGTGTGTCAAACTTATGATTATCTGGAAGACTCTCAAAAACTCAAACTGTTTCCTTCAACATTGAAAGGAGTAGCTTTGAAATGGTTCATGGGATTACTCACTCAATCCATTAGGACTTGGAATGATATGAAACAAACATTTTTGGATAGGTACCTGGACTATTGTATGCCCACCAATCACAAGGATGAGGTATTCAAAATGGTACAAAAAGAATATGAAAACTTGGAGGATTTACTTGAAAGATTCCAATATAATCTGAAAAGAGAAAAAATGAGTAATTTAGATGAGGAAACCTTGAAAGCCCTTTTATTAAAATCCATTAGAGATGAATGGATAGATATTTTGAACATGATGGGAAAAGAAGACATATCTCAACTTCCACTTCATGATATAGCAGAACTGTGTGTCCATCTCTCAAGGGGGAAATCTAAAACTCAAAAAGGGCCTAGAGATCCTTCTCTCATCAGAGAAAACAAATCTGCAACTGGATCAGTAAGTAGAGCTGAGATTGGAAACATGCTTGATGAATTCAAGACTGAAATCTTAGGGAGTCTTAGTGAGCAACTAGACACTCTTAAGATTCACAATAAGCAGAAAGCAGAAGCTGAGGCTTTGGCCATCTTTTGCCCAAAGTGTAGAAAGAAACATGCTCTAAGGGAATGTCCCTTGCATGCAAAAGTTGTAGAAACATGTGTAATTTGTTCAGAGAATCATGAGACCAAGGATTGTCCTTCAATTCCTGGGCTCAAAGCTATCTTTCAAGAAGATCCAAATACAATCGAGTCTCTCTGTTTTGTTGCAAGGATACCTTGGCAAGGGCAACAAAATCAAGGGTTTAACAACTCTATGAACTTTCAACCCCCACCAAATTGGAATCCTTGGCAACAACCTTGGTCTCAACCTCAAAATACTTTTCAATCATGGGTACAAGGTATGCAAAATCCTTATGGGAGATTTGCTCAATTTTATCAATATCCTCCATCTTTTCAAAATCAACAAGCTCCACAACTTCCAAATCAAAATCCACAATTATCATTGCCATTTCAACAACAAAAACCTTCTCAACAGAATCCAAATTCTCAACTCCTGCTCCCATTCCAACAGAAGTCAAATCAACTTCCTTCTCAGCCATTGCCAAACCCCAATAATAAAAACCCTCAAAATGCTTACATGATAGAAGGTCAACAATTTCCTGCCTATATGATTGTTCCTCTCAATGATGTACAAATTAGATCTGGTAGAGTTTTAGATAAAACTTCTATAGATGTCCAAAATCAAAGCATTTCTGAGGAAGAATATCTTAAAGCCAATAAGGGTTCTGAAGCATCTCTTCAAAACCCAAACACTCAGAAAGAAAAAGAAAAAGAGTTAACCCCCACAACTCCTATAGTTGAGAAACCTTCATCTTCATCCACACTTCCTTTTCCTGAAACATTACAAATTGACAAAGGAGTGGAAAAACAAATCTTGTTGCCTGACTATGATTTTCTAGATGAATTGAAGAATGTCTATATCAAGATTCCCTTGTTACAATCCATTAAAGAGATTCCTATTCTAGCGAAAACAATGAATGAGTTGAGTCTTAAAAGACCAGGAAGGAAACCAAGAGATACAAGAAGAATCCACCTGGTATGAAAAATTGCAGATATCATGATGGGAAAATTACTATGCAGAAGTATGTAGATCCCGGTAGTCCAATTGTCAAAACACATATCAATGGGGTAGAAATTCCAAATACTTTGGTTGATTTGGGGGCTGCTATCAACATCATGAGTAGACAGACTATGGAACAGCTGAAACTTCCTAACCTTCTCTTTACACCTACTTTACTGCAACTCGCAGATCGATCAATTATCAAACCAGATGGTGTATTAGAAGACATTTCAGTCTCCTTAGACTCTTGGGAATATCCAGTGGATTTCATGATTTTAACTCCCAAGAGTAATCTAGGAGGACATCCTCTCATCTTAGGAAGACCTTGGCTAGCCACAGCTGATGCTTTTATCAGTTGTAGGTCTGGGGATATGGATATTTCTGATGGTAATTCGACAAAGAAATTCAATCTGTATCCTCCAGCAAAAGCAATTATAGAAATAGGAGATAATGAGTGGATTGATGATGAAGATACTATACAACCTGTCTTTACCATTTCTGAGATCAGTGAAGATAGTCAAATTCTGAACACATTAGAAAACTTTGAAACATCTTCAGAATATGACCACACACAATTTCAGTTGGATTCTGACATTGAGTATCTATCATCTTGACAAATGTCTCTTTTCTCTATGGAAGAGTTTGGTAGTTCCGCCATTGAGATCTTTCCAGGAAAAACATTGAATATCAACAAAAACTTGGAAAGATCACAACAGGAAGAGCTAACCAAAATCTTGCAAAAACATTCTACTGCATTTGCATGGGAGTATACCGATATGAAAGGTATTGACCCTAAGACTTGCATTCACCACATCTACATTGAGGAAAACAGTAGACCAATCAGACAACCTCAGAGAAGGATGAATCCAAACCTTAGGGAGATAGTGAAAGAAGAGCTCCAAAAGTTACTTAATGTGAACTTCATTTATCCAATTCCAGATAGCCGATGGGTTTCTCCTTTGGTTATAGTACCCAAAAAGAATGGTAAATGGAGGGCTTGCATTGATTATAGAGAATTGAACAAAGCAACCTTGAAGGATCACTTTCATTTACCCTTTATCGATCAGGTATTATATACTTTAGCAGGCAAAAAGTATTTTTCATTTTTGGATGGTTTTAGTGGTTACAATCAGATTCAGGTAGCACCTGAAGATCAAGACAAGACCACATTTACCTATCCATGGGGAACTTTTGCTTACCGAGTACTTCCTTTTGGATTATGTAATGCACCCGCAACATTTCGAAGGGCAGTACTAGGAATCTTTTCTGATTTAATCCATGATTTTGTAGAGGTTTATATGGATGATTTTACAGTTTATGGTAATTCGTTTGAAGAAGCATTAGAGAATTTGGAAAAAGTCCTTATAAGATGTAAAGAAGCAAACCTATCATTAAGTCATGAAAAATTCTTTATGATGTTTACTGAAGGGATTGTTTTAGGACATCATATTTCAGGAGATGGGATTAAAGTTGATAGATCAAAAGTTGAAGTCATCTCCAAGTTGCCTATTTCAAATTGTCAAAAAGATGTTAGAAGTTTTCTTGGATTTACTAGATACTATAGAAGATTTATTGAAAACTTCACCAAAATAGCATCTCCACTCTTCAAATTACTTGCAAAAGACAGTGAATTCAAATGGGATCCTGATTGTCAATATGCATTTGAAACTTTGAAAACAAGAATATCTGAAGCACCCATTTTGAGAGGGCCAATTGGAAACTTCATTTCCATATTTCTACAGATGCTTCAAATATAGCTATAGGAGTTGTGTTGGGTCAAAAGGATTTAGTTCCTTATGCCATTTACTACACCAATAAAAATTTGACTCCCACTGAGTTAAACTATATTGTGACTGAGAAAGAGTTCTTAGCTGTTGTTCATGCAATCAACAAGTTTAGACATTATATAACAGGCTATGAAACTTTTGTCCATACTGATCATTCTGCAATTAGATATCTCATGAAAAAACCTGTTACTAATGGCAGAGTTACAAGATGGCTTTTACTTTTACAAGAATTCAATATTACTGTGTTAGATAGACCAGGGAAACAAAATACAGTAGCTGATTTCTTGTCTAGAATCCAAAATACTAACGAAGATTCTCCTGTAGAGGATAAGTTTCCAGATGAATATTTGTTTGCAGTAACTACTAAGACTCCTTGGTATGCAGATATCGCTAACTATTTGGTTACAGGGAAGCTACCTCCACACTTATTTCCTAATGAGAAAAGGAAAATTATTCAGGAGAGTTCAAATTATTCATGTATTTCTAATGAATTGTTTAAGACAGGGCTAGATTGTGTGATTAGAAGATGTGTTCGGGAAGATGAAATGCCTGACATCCTCAAGGAATGTCATGATGAACCATGCGGTGGGCACTTTGCTGACAAGAGGATGTCCTATAAAATCCTTTCTTTAGGATATTATTGGCCTTCTCTCTTCAAAGATGCAAAACAATATGTCAGAAGGTGTGACAGCTGCCAAAGAGTTGGGAGACCGATTCTCTCAAATGAAATGCCATTACAACCACAGGTGCTCATCGAACCCTTTGAAAAATGGGCTTTCGATTTCATTGTACCCATTAATCCACCATCTAGACAAAAGAAGTATATATTGGTTTGCACTGATTATGTCACTAAATGGGTAGAAGCCAAAGCATTGCCTTCTGCCACTGAAAATTCAGTTATTCAATTTCTTTTTGAGGATATTTTTACTCATTTTGGTGTCCCAAGAGAAATTGTGACAGATCAGGGAAGTCAATTTACATCTAACTTGATGGAGAAGATGATGGAGGAATACAAAATCAAGCACAGTTAATCTACTCCTTACCATCCGCAAGCAAATGGCCAAGTGGAATCTACAAACAAATTTCTTGAGAGCATCATCACCAAAACTGTTCATCTCCACGGAAGAGATTGGGCAGAAAGGCTTCCTGAAGCCTTATGGACCTATAGAACTACATGGAGGAACACAATAGGACATTCTCCCTATGAACTTGTTTATGGGAAAGAAGTCCTGCTCCCCATTGAGTTTCAAGTCAAAACTTTCAAGATGGCAGTTCAGTTGGGGATGAATCTATCACAATCCCAAAAGCACAGAATGGAGCAGCTGAATGAGCTAGATGAGATCAGACAAGATGCAATTTTAAGGACTGATCTAGTTCAACATCAAAGAGCTAAGTGGCATGACAGATATATCAAAGAGAGAAAGTTTCAAGAGGGAGATTGGGCTTTACTGTTTGATTCCAAGTTTAAAGACTTCAAAGGGAAGTTTCAGACTCATTGGCTTGGGCCATATGAGATTGATAAAGTCTTTAACAATGGAGCGGTAAGAATCAAGACCATTGATGAATTTCAGACTCCTCTTATTGTGAATGGCCACCGATTGAAAATTTATCATAAGCCACTCTCAAAAGAGGAATTTGTCAAAATGTTCCAAGAGAATTCTGCAATAAGGCTAGTGGAGAAGAATTCTTCTCCCCCATCAGCCTAATCTTTGTTTCCTTCAGTTTTTGAAAAAAAGAAAAAAAAATGTGTATAAGCCTGAAAACCAATCACAGATTGGCGGTCTTATGCAGAAAATGTAGAGTGAAAATCAGGGACACCTGACACTCTATATTTTCCAAAAAAAAATCTCCTCTCCTTCTCTTTCCATCTTCACTTCATCTCACTTGTCATTTCACTTCACCTCCATCTCATTTCCATTTTACTTCACTCCATTTCACTCCATCAATAAAAGTCCCCTTCAGGACTATTTTCATTCATTTGGTTTTCCTCTAACTATCTTTGTGCAGTTAAGGGGGTGTTGTCTCAGTTTCCGCAGCCAGAAGTAGTTTCCGCAGCCAGAAACGATTTCCGCAGCCAGCATCACTCTGTTTTCAAAATTTAAAGTCAACTGCTAGTGCAATCATCATGAAATGCAGGTGTAATTGAGCTAAAGACATGGGGAATCTCCAAGATAACAAATAAGAGCAATTGGTTAGAAGCCTTGAGCAAGAAATGAGAAAGTTACAAAGGTATGATCACAAACCTTTATCAAATAACAATTCAAGTCATAATTACGCATAGTCATTAAACCATAACAAGTTCTACTATGAGCAATGATTTGATACGATAGCTCCACTACCACTCCTATTCTACGATACCACTCCTCACACCTCGCATTCATTTCTCTAACAGTCTTATGATTATTCCGAGTTTAAACTCAAGTATGACTGCACTTCCATTTATTACCCGTACTCTTGAGACGTCACCTATTTTGTTACGGCTCTTCCCAGCTGTAATTTCCGCAACCGTCTGTTGAGACGTGTAAAATCTCATACACCGTCATCCGACTCGAAAGAATCCCACCGTTACTCCACTCTCTTATCACTCCACTCACACTCCACTTATACCCTACTCCTCACATGCATTCGCATTTTATTTTAAACCTGTTCACTGTTTCTCACCCTCTGTTCCTCTAGTAATTTGGATACTTCCATTCCCTGTTCTCCATTTCTAACTGCAGCCACTATAGTTCATCCTAAACCCTGACTGCAGTCACTACATCCATCCTAAACCCCATTGCAATCACTATAGTCTATCCTAAACCCTGTAACAGAGCTATTTTTCCTTAAACCCTCACACGCAGAAGAAATCTCAGTGGAATTTAAAACAGAGGATGGGAAAATTACTGAGAGCTGAGCCGGAAGGACCAAAATACTTGGAGGGTTATCCTCAAGTTAAGGAATTGCTGAAGAAAGTCAGATGGCTACGATTTATCCAGAAGTTTAAAGGCTATAACAAGGAGGTGACCAAAGCTTTTGCACGGTCTTTTAATGGACAAACAATGTAGGTTGGAGACTTAAAATTCATGGTGATCGAGGCCACAGTAGTAGCTGCCACGGGCCTACCTCAAGAAGGTGAAAGGTGGTTTAAAAATAGAAGTGTGGATGATCAAATATGGAGAATCATGCTACAAAATCAAGGTATGGATACCACCGTTTTTACAAGAGGCATCCCTGTTCATGTACTAAAAGAGGAATGGTCTAGTCTACTGTTAGTCATCCAGAAATTTATCACGTGTGAAGGTCGTTTTGGCTCTATGTATATGTATCATGTTAGACTGATGATGAATTTCATAGATGGTCACACTCTTAATTTGCCTCATTTTCTGCTATCAAGTTTGAAAAATATGAGTTTTACAGTTCAAAAACACGTAGGCAACATTGAACTTCATCTCTACTATCATGGGCTCATAAAAATTCTTATTGAGGATCAGTTGAAGAAAACTAAGGATACTTGGGAGTAATTCTTGACAAGAAACTTCTTCCAAGAGTCGTCGGAGGCCTCTGGAAGCATTCCACCAAAGATTCCAAGGAAAAGTAGGAGGAAAGAAAAGAACATTACAATCCAAGACTCCCCTACAATACAAATTCAAGAAACTGTCCAAAAAGAAGAAGAAGACAGAGCTAAAAGTAAGAAACAGAAGAAAGAAAAAGGCAAAAGAACCATTCAAGAAGTCTATCCATCCCCTAAGAAATCCATAGAAGAGGATTATCAACCTCTGTCAGAAACATTAATAGATCTTCAAGCTACTGCTATAGGCAAGGAAAAGCAAAAAGGAAAACAAAGTGCACAAAAGAAGTGTACTAGTTCATACTAAAGAAGGAGCACTAGGCTAAAAGGGAAGGGGAATAAAACCAAAGAAAAACAGTCTCACTTTATTGATTTAGATGAAGAGACACTTGAGAAATCTCCAGCCCAGCCAACCATTGAGTCAAGTCCTCCACGAGAGGAAAGCCCTTTTCGGCCGGAAAGAGAGAGCAGTCCTCCTCCACCATATTTTGAGTTTAGGCCGAGAAAGACACCTGAGGTAGATCCTAATCAGCAAGAGGTATATAACTACCTGGAATCCTTAGAACAATCAACTGCAGGACCAAGTACCTCTCTGCCACTTGATGCACAAGTTCAGTCTTTGAAACAGGAAGTATTTGAGTTAGAAGTCCTAAATAGGCATATCATACAGGAAAATGAAGCACTCAAAGAGCAGAGTAAAGTAGACAAGATTGTCCATGATAACACTATGCTCCATTTAGGACTGTGGCAAAAGAAAAACAGAAAATTGAAGAACAAGTGAAAAAAGTTAAGCAGAGCATTGATTAACCTCAAGTTCAAATGTCTAGTCAAGAAGCCGAGGATGATGTTAGCATCAAAGAAGAAGAAAAGAGGGCTAGATGTCCTTGCAGAAGCCTCAGAACATGTGGATTAGAGGGAAATAACTCAATTTTGGTTGCATGAGGACATGCAACACCTTCATAGTGGGGGTATGTTGAGCCTCAAACCTGCACCTTCCTATACACCCTCTCAGCCTTCCTTTTCCACTTATTTCATCCACCCAGCTGTTAAATCATTGCATTGTAGTTTAAAAAGATCTTTTTACATGGTTTTCCGACTATGCTTATGACTGTTGTTTGGTTTACTTTTTTTGTTCATGCAGCTGCAAAAACTTGTTAGTTTCTGCAGCCAGCACAGGGTTTCGCAACCAGCACAGGATTCCGCAGCTATTTTGTTAAAAGTTGTGCTATAGGTGTCCTATGAAGAAACACGTCAAATGGGCAAGCTCTGGGTGACGGATACATGGAACGTGTCCCTTCAAATCAGCCAAATAATCCATGGAAGGTCACGATCAACGAGGGTCAAAGGCAAAGCCAACCAAGGAGTTCAACGATGGCACGTCTCTGTTTTGAGAATGTGAACGTTTACGTGGCACAACCCTCAGCTCATGAAGACACCGGCACACCTGGAGATCATTCCCATAACCTGAATCCAACAGCTACTACTCCGGAGATTTAATAGACATGATGACAGTTACACTAGATCTCGGCTAAAGGGATCTACGTGTCTTTGGCAACGCAGTTAATAACGTAGGATTCAGTTACTTAGTTCAACACTTCTTTATTATAAATAACGCGTTGATGAACGATGTAAAGAAGCTTTTTGGATATGTAATTTCTGAACTGTTGTTGTTATCACCGCACTATTTTATATATGTTGCTGCTTTAATACATGAGAAGACTTTTCTGAGTTCATTCGTGTGACTACTCGTTGACTGGCTGAAGTGGCAGAGGGCCCCTACACGTTGAAGCCTTGTAAAGTTTTCATTTAGTTTTATTATGTTTCTGCTTTCATAATCTTTAGCTTGTACATAACACGCTGTTTTAATGTTTCTTAATTCACTGTTGTTTATATTTTCACCTCTGTTTTATTATAGTCGTCAGCTGATCAATGATTTTCTGCAGGTTTTCTTAGACAGCCCGAGCAAATTTTCATTTTTTTGATAACCATTGACACATGAGATCATCTTTTCCTTCCTGCTAACTTTCATTTTCTGAAGATTAATTTCAGTACTGTCTGTTTCAAGTTGTGATTTGCTTATTTATTTTTTCTATTATTTAGATATCATACTGCTCATCAATTTATGGTTTCTTTCTATAGTGAAGTAACTCTATTAGAAGGAAATCAAAATATTACTAACTGTAGTGTGATTTAGCTATCATATTGCTTAAACTTATTCATGATTTCTTCCCACAAGGTAGATTGAGCTGAAGGGTAAAGGATCAGAAGAGTTGAAGTAGTGTGATTAGTTTCCTTTCTGTAATTTAATTTCTTACAATTTAGTTATCATATTGCTTAAACTCATTCATGGTTGCTTCCCACAAGGTAGATTGAGCTGAAAGGTAAAGGACTAGGAGAGTTAAAGTAGTGTGACTAGTTTCTTTTATGCAATTTAATTTCTTGCCATTTAGATATCATATTTCTTGACTTGTTCATGATTGCTTCCCACAAGGTAGATTGAGCTGAAGGGTAAAGGATCTGAAGAGTTTAAGTAGTGTGAATTAGTTGCTTTTCTTTTAGTTTGAGTTGCTTTAAGTTCAGTTTTTACTTTCTTTTCATTCAGCAGCAAGGATACTGGGCCATTGTCATTAGTTCACTATTTGATGCATTTACTTCCCCTTAAGAATTGATTTCAGTTTAGTTGTTTTAAAGCTTTCTATTTTGAGCACTTTCTAAGTTTTAAAAAATCACTGTAGAAATCATCATCATCATCCATCCATATTCTATACTTAACTTTCATTTCCACCATCACACATTAGGGTAAGATAAATCCAAAAACAAATTAAAAAAAAACTCAAAAACGACAAAAGACTAAGGAAATGGTTATCTAGTACATATAGTACACTTCACTTCGTCAGTTTATGAATCCCAGATTGACATTTTAAATAGCAATTTAGATCACACTAAATTGACCAAACAGTAAGCTCATTCCTAAAACTAGGAAATTTATTTTCCTGATGATACGCCTTCAAGGAAACAAGAAGATGGTGGCCACGACCTCCTGACAGGGCCCCTCCGTATGACAACTATAGATGGATATGGTCATGGAGGAGTACGAGGACATCTTCACCTCCCCCATAGGGGTTCCTCTGCACTATCAAGTCAAGCACTCCATCGATTTTACCCCAGGTGCATCATTGCCCAATAGACGAATCTATCGGTGCCCTCTTATGGAGAATGATGAAATCAAGAGGCAGATTCAGGAGCTGCTACATAAAGGTCACATCCATCCAAGTTCATCCCCCTGTGGGAGCTCGATGTTGTTGGTACAGAAGGTGGATGGGACTTGGAGACTCTGTATTGACTATCGAGTGCTAAACAAGATCACTGTCCATAATAGGTACCTGATCCCACAGATTGATGACCTCCTAGACCAACTGAGGGGGGGAAATATTTCAGCAAGATTGATTTAAAGTCAAGATATCACCAGGTACCAATTGAACCCTCCGATGTGTTAAAGACTGCCTTCAAAGCCAAGGAGGACCTTTTTGAATGGTTGGTTATGCCTTTCGGATTGATGAATGCTCCTGCAATCTTCATGAGACGAATGGATGACATCTTGCAACCATTTACCAACTCATTTGTGGTGGTATACTTAGATGACATCCTGATCTTCAACAATAGTTGAGAAGAGCACCTCCACCACATCTGACAAGTTCTCCAAACACTGTGGTAACACAAGTTATGTACCAATTTGGAGAAATTCACTTTTGGCATGACCCAGGTTCAGTATTTGGGATATATTATTGATGAAAGGGGGGTGCATGTGGATCCAACCAAGATCCAAGTCATTCGGGATTGCCCATCTCCAGCCACTATGACAAAGCTCCACAACTTTCTAGGTCTTGCCAACTTCTACTGTAGGTTCATGTTGGGTTTTTCTCATATCACTTGGCCCTTGATTCAAGTTACCAAGGGATGAGTGAAAGAAAAATTCGTTTGGTATGAATCTCAATAGAAGGCATTCACAAAGTTAAAAGATCGCCTCTGCACGGCACCAGTGTTCGCATTACCAGACTTGCAACAACCATTTGAGGTTGAGATAGATGCCTCTAACTATGCTATTAGGGTAGTCCTTACTCAACACGGGCATCTAGTGGCATATCACAGTGAGACACTTTCAGCCACAGTTAGGAATTATCACACTTATGATAAAGAGATGTATTCCATTATGCAGGCCTGCTGACAATGGAAGCATTAGATTTTGGGGAAGGAAATGGTTATCCACACAGACCACCGACCTCTGAAGTTCATACAGACCCAAGGGAAATTGTTAAAATTGGCAACCAGGGCAAAACTTCATGGGGGGTCATCTGAGTCATGGCTAATAATATTTTTATTAGATTCCTCTTGTTGAGAGGTGTAGGATTGATATAAAGATCATCCAATTCCGATAAGTATTCATGGAGATATGAATTTATTTTGATTATGGAATTATTATCAAGCCGACCTACAACTCATGTAGGCACAGAAGCCCAACAGTCGCATCTATTCACCCACCAATGTTGTGTATAAATATAAGAGGACTTTTCCTCATTTGGACTCACTCATCTCATCACATCTCTCTCTCTCTACTGCCCAGGTATGAGTCTCCTCTCTACTGCGCTGAAATGGGTCTCCCTCTCTCACACATGTGAAGCTGGAAGTTGTTGAATTTGAAGCTGCAACTGCAGAAGTAAATATTGACTTGCGTGGCCTAGAAGATCTCCTCTTTGGAACTGAGTTGTAGGTTCATCTGAACCTCCTTTGAAAGCTGCAACTTTTGGTGGTGGAATGAATTCAATCCGACGAACGGTTTGCAAGATATCGACTGCCCTAGTTTGAAGCCAGAAACTGCTGAAACTGAAGCTGCAACTACAGAAGTAAATATTGACTTGTGTGGCCTAGAAGATCTCCTCTTTGGAACTATGTTGTAGGTTCATCTGAACCTCCTTTGAAAGCCACAACTTTTGGTGGTGGAATGAAGTGAATCCAACGAACGGTTTGCAAGATATTGACTGCCCTAGTTTGAAGCCGGAAACTACTGAAACTGAAGCTGCAACTGCAGAAGTAAAGATTGACTTGCGTGGCCTAGAAGATCTCCTCATATGAACTGCACTGTAGATTCATCTGAACCTCCTCTGGAAACCGAAGCTTTTGGTGGTGAAATGAAGTCAATCCGACTGTCGGTTTGTGAGATATGGTATGCCCTAGTTTGATAATGAAGCCGCTAATGCTGATGCTACTGATCTAGGGTTTGCTACTGCTAATATGAATCAGATTTATTGTACTATTTCTCTCTGCTGAATTATTGAAGATAAAAGAATATTTGATCAAAGGGTTTCCCCACACATTGTGGGGTTTGTCCCTGGCTAGCCGCCACATCTTGTGTCTCTTGTTTTGGCTTGTTTTCTGTCGATCGTTTAATGTTCTATCTGCACTTTACTTTATGTACATGTGATTGCTAATCGGTGGAATATAATAAGAATAAGAATTAAACTGTTATAAGCATAGAAAATACCATAACTTAACATGGTATCAGAGTTGAGGTGAAGACAAAGCCCGAGCAAGAGCAAGAGCAATCATTGAAGAGAAGATTGGCAAGGCTATCCTAAAAGAACTATGGGGTCCTCAACACTCTTTCCTGCCGAAGACAAGCTCCGTGAGAAAGCTGACTATCACAGATGGAATATGTCTATTGATCTAACCCTTGAAGATCAAGGAGTGTTGGACCATGTAATAGGCAATATTGTTGAGCCTTCGTCAAATGCATCTGCTGCTGCCTGGAAAAAATGGAAAAATGGAGAAGTCAAAACAAAGAAGATCATCCAGGACTCTATCGACAAGCACTTGGTGGCCTACATCTCTGATCTATGACAGACTGGTGAGTTTATTTAAAGTTAATGATGCAAATCAAGTTTTGTTTCTTAGAAATAAGCTGAGGGAAATCAAGAAGGGTAAAGATGAAAGTAAGCAAGAATACTTCTTAAGAATCACCGAGATCAAGAACGATCTCCTATCTATGAAGGAAACTATTACTGACAGAGAAATGGCACTCACAACTCTTGGAGGATTACCATCTGAATGGTATGTGTTCAGGACTACTCTTTTGAACTATAATGTAATTCCTAGTTTCGAGGAATTAATGGCTAGATGCATTCAAGAAGAAACAAGGGAAGAGGAGCAAGAAATGCCCATTCCTAAAGGTCCTCCTGCTGCTTTTTCTTCTCATGCTAAGAGAAGAAATAATTCTGGGTCTAAATCAAAAGGAAAGGATGGATCTAAGGGTGGAAGAAAAGGACGATGTTTCATCTGCAATGAAGCAGGTCACTATGCAAGGAAGTGCCCTGATAGAAAGTATTCACACTGGGATGATGATCAAAATCCCTCTCATGGCAATCAAAGGAATGACAAATTCAACACCAAAGATAAGAGGAGAGATGGGAATCAAGGAAGAGGACAAGCATTCAAGAAGGCTAGAAATTCTAGGATGTATTAAATGCACCTGACCTCAAAATAACCTAGTGTCCATCTTGGCAATGGAAGACAAAGGCTATAAGGTAACCTTCAGTGAGGGTGAGGTACGCATATGGAAATATAATGTTAAAGATGCTTTCACTCTTGGGTTTTGAGTTGATTCTTTATATCAAGTCGGTGGAAGTCCGCTAGGTGTCATGTCTTGTGACACAACGCTTCATTCTGATCTTTGGCATCAGAGGTTTTCCCACATTCATTACAAAGCTCTACCTGATGTAAGACAGATGGTAACAGGGATACCTGAATTCCAAGTAGAGAAAGAAGGTGTATGTCCGGGATGTGCCGAAGGAAATCTCAAAAGGGGACCATTCCCTTCAATTCAAAGCAAGACCTCCGATATATTACAACTAGTTTACTCAGACATATTAGGTATGATTCCTGTGAACTCCTTGGGAGGATACTCATATTATCTCACTTTTACAGATGACCATTCTCGAAAGACTTGGATATACCTCTTGAAAAAGAAGGATGAAGTGTTCCCTTGGTTCTGACACTTCAAAGCCCTAATCGAGAATCAAACCAAAAAGAAGATCAAGATCTTAAGAACTGACAATGGGACTGAATATGAATCTAATGAGTTCCATGATTCTTGTAAAGAGGCTAGCATCAGGAGGGAGACTACTACATCATATACTCCGAAACAAAATGGTGTGGCAGAAAGGAAGAACCGTACAATTATGGAAGTTGTCCGGGCCATGCTATATGATCAAAGTCTTCCTAAGTTTCTATGGGCTGAAGCTGCAAACACTGCCATATATGTACAAAATCGATGCCCTCATCAAGCATTAGGTTCCAAGACTCCTGAAGAAAAATTCACCGGTAAGAAACCTGATGTTTCTCATTTTAAAAATTTTGGAAGCCTTGTATACTTTCATGTGCCGAAAAAGAAAAGAAATAAATGGGGAGCATTTGGAAAGAAGGGAATTTTCGTGAGCTATGGTGAAAATAAAGGCTATAGAATCTATGTAGCCGGTCAAAGGGAAGTCATAATTAGTCATGATGTCACCTTTGACGAGGATATGGCTCTCAGCAAGGTGATCAATCTTCCCACTTTGAGGAGCTCTCAAGAAGCCGACACTAGGGAACCGAAAGAAAAGGATGATGAATCAATGCCTGATGTAGAAGAACCCATGGATGCGATTGATCCTCCTCCATATGAGCCTTCCTCTTCTAGGAGGAGGCCTTCATGGCTTAAGGGGTTACTTGATGATGCCAAAGGACATGCTTCACCCCGAGGAACCTTTCGTGAAAGTAAGAAACCTAATAGGTATCAAGGATACCTGACCATCATGAGCACGATCATACAAAATGAACCTTCATCATTCTCAGATGTCATCAAGAATTAACTATGGAAGGATGCTATGACCATAGAATATGAGTCTATTATGGAGAATGATGTCTGGGAAGTAGTTCCCAGACCCTAGATAAGACAATTGTTACTTCAAAATGGCTTTACAAGATAAAGCATGCAGCAGATGGAAGCACGGAAAAGTATAAGGCTCGTTTTGTTGCTCGAGGTTTCTCCCAAAAGGAAGGTATAGACTATGATGAGATATTTGCACCTGTTGCCAGATATACGACCATCCGCTTGATCATAGCCCTTGTGGCTTCACAAGGATGGAACCTACATCAGATGGATGTTAAGACCGCATTCTTGCATGGTTCTATCAAAGAAGAGGTCTATGTGGAGTAACCTGAAGGATTTGAGATTTATGATTGAAAATCTCATGTATGCAGGTTGAAGAAGGCTCTCTATGGGCTGAAGCAAGCACCCTGAGCATGGTATGAGAGGATCGATAGCTACTTGATGAAGCTGGGATTCACTAGGAGTGAAGCTAATCCTAACCTTTACTTTAAGGTTGAAGATGACAAGCCTCTCATACTAGTGTTGTATGTGGATGACCTCTTTCTAACAAGTGGAAACCCTGTCATTCACAAATGTAAGATGGAGATGGCTTCTAAATTTGAAATGAAGGACCAAGGACTTGAACTGTGGCAGAAGCCAAGGGAAATTTTCCTATCTCAAGGAAAATATGTGGTAAATATATTGGAAAGATTTGGTATGATGGATTGCAAGCCTGTGAACACCTCAAGGATCTTAACTTTTAGAAGTTATATGGTAGTGATGTCGGACCAAACTTGGGAAATGCCTCTGAGTTTCAAAAACTCATTCGCATTGATGTTCTTGGTGAACCTCAGTCCGAACATATGTTTTGTAGTTAGCATTGTGAGCTCATATTTGGTTGAGCCTCACTGGATTGATGCCAGGAATCTCCTGAGATGTATTCAGGACTCAATCTCTCATGGATTAAGATACACTGCCGAAGATGTGAGACTACTTGGATATACTGATGATGATTGGGCAGGCAGTGTGGTGGACCGTAAGAGCACTTCTGGGTATTGTTTCACCTTAGGATCTGCTTCGATATCCTGGATGAGAAGGAAGCAGAAGTCGATGGCTTTGAGCACGCCGAAGCATGATATATTGTTGCTAGCATAACCTCGTGTGAGGCATTCTGGTTGCGAAAGATCTTTAGTGAGCTGTTTGGATTTACATTGGATACCACTGTGATTCTCTATAACAACCAGAGGTGGGATTCGATTATTGAGGAATCCCGTATTCGTCAATTGCTCCAGCAGATAGACATCATCTGGGATATGGTAATTCGATGAGCAAGGAAGCTCCATCACATTAAGATGATGTACAGGTTGATACACCTTGTCAAAGCTCGGAGGAAAGATCTAATCTGTGATTTTCCCAAATGACTTGGAGTCGGCAAGAAACCCTTGTACAAGGGTCCTGCATGTTGCATACATTGAGCTCTGGGAGCTCTGAGGGCTTGCGGTTCCTACTGGAGCAACATATGACCACAGGGTGACTCACCCTCCCCTGGTGGTGCACACTGGAACAAGATGGTTCGCTCTCTTGTGGGACAAGATGATTCACTCTCTTGTGGATCAGGATGATTCGCTCTCCTGTGTAGCAGGATTGATGTGTTCTCCTGTGAGGCCTGGATTGATGTGTTCTCCATGGCAGCCTGGATTGATGTGTTCTCCATGGCAATTGTAGCAGGATTGATGTGTTCTCCTGTGATCCTGGATTGATGTGTTCTCCATGGCAATTGTAGCAGGATTGATGTGTTCTCCTGTGAGGCCTGGATTGATGTGTTCTCCATGGCAATTGTAGCAGGATTGATGTGTTCTCCTGTGAGGACAGGATTGATTAGTTCTCCTATTGAGGCATCCTACCCATGCAATCTGGGACTCATGGGAAGTACCTCTCATCTGATCAATGAGCAGGGAAATGAAGTTAGGGACCATAGTAGCACCGATGGACGCATCGTTGTAACTACCGTACTCCCTACGCTAGGATGAGCTCCATTGATCTGGGATCAATGATACTGGTCTGGGACCAGTGGTAGGAGTTGTACCATACTATGACGCTGACTTCGGGTCGGTTGAGACTGGTCTGGGATCAGTGGTACATACTCTGAGACTGACTTTGAGTCAGTGGAGGATGATATTGGTCTAGGACCATTGGAGTTGTACTCACTATGACGCTGAATTTGGGTTGGTTGAGACTGGTCTGGGACCAGTGGTACATACTCTGAGACTGACTTTGAGTCAGTATGATACATCCTTGATCATTTCTTCTTCTTCATAATTCGGACAAAAGCAGAGTAGAACAGAACAATGCAAGAGCATAGCAGAATAGAACAAAACAGTACAGATCAGTGCAGGGCAGAACAGAACAGGAAAAATAGAGCAGAGCAGGGCAAGGGTCAAGCTGTACAAGGCAGTGCATTTGATGGATGAATAGTAATGACCGATAGACAGATTGCAGATGAAGTTCTCCATGGTTGAGAGGGAGTGTTAAAATTGGCAACTAGGGAAAAAATTCATGTGGGTCATTTTATTCATGGCTAATAATATTTTTATTAGATTCCTCTTGTCGAGAGGTGTAGGATTGATATAAAGATCATCCAATTCCGATAAGTATTCATGGAGATATGAATTTATTTTGATTATGGAATTATTATCAAGCCGACCTACAACTCATGTAGGCTCAGAAGCCCAACAGTCGCATCTATTCACCCACCAACGTTGTGTATAAATATAAGAGGAATTTTCCTCATTTGGACTCACTCATCTCATCACATCTCTCTCTCTCTACTGCGCAGATATGAGTCTCTTCTCTACTGCGCTGAAATGGGTCTCTCTCTCTCTCTCACATGTGAAGCCGGAAGCTGTTGAATTTGAAGCTGCAACTGCAGAAGTAAAGATTGACTTGCGTGGCCTAGAATATCTCCTCTTTGGAACTGTGCTATAGGTTCATCTGAACCTCCTTTGAAAGCCGCAACTTTTGGTGGTGGAATGAAGTCAACCCGACAAACGGTTTGCAAGATATCGACTACCCTAGTTTGAAGCTGAAACTGCTGAAACTGAAGCTGCAACTACAGAAGTAAAGATTGACTTGCGTGGCCTAGAAGATCTCCTCTTTGGAACTATGATGTATGTTCATCTGGACCTCCTTTGAAATCCGCAACTTTTGGTGGTGGAATGAAGTCAATTCGACGAACGGTTTGCAAGATATCGACTGCCCTAGTTTGAAGCCGGAAACTACTGAAACTGAAGCTGCAACTGCAGAAGTAAAGATTGACTTGTGTGGCCTAGAAGATCTCCTCATCTGAACTGCACTGTAGACTCATCTGAACCTCCTCTAGAAGCTGAAAATTTTGGTGGTGGAATGAAGTCAATCCGACTGTTGGTTTGTGAGATATGGTCTGCCCTAGTTTGATAATGAAGCCACTATTGCTGATGCCATTGATCTAGGGTTTGCTACTACTGATATGAATCAGATTTATTGTAGTATTTCTCTCTGCTGAATTATTGAAGATAAAAGAAGATTTTATCAAAGGGTTTCCCCACACATTGTGGGGTTTGTCCCTGGCTAGCCGCCACATCTTGTGTCTCTTGTCTTGGCTTGTTTTCTGTGGATTGTTTAATGTTCTATCTGCACTTTACTTTATGTACATGTGATTGCTAATCGTTCGAATATAATAAGAAAAATAAGTAAACTGTTATAAGCATAGAACATACCATAACTTAACAGAAATTTCAGAATGATCACCATTAGAAGTGTCCTACATACCTGCAACAGTTCCATTTGAATTTCAAGTATAAGAAGGGTAGCACCAATAATGTTTTAGATTACCTCAGTCGACCACCGATCATGGCATTAACAACTGTGCTCAACTCTTGTGTGCACGAGACTTCTGATTGGTCACTTCTCTACAAAAGCGACCTATAATTCAGCCACACATACTAGACAATCTTGGAGTGTCAGTATGTTCCATATTTTCAACTTCAGGATGCCCTGTTATGCCACTTGGGTCACCATTGTGTTCCTTCAAGCAGGCATGCCAAGATGATTTGGGAAGCACACTACAACTGGGTTGTTGGGCATTTCGGGGTCGAGAAAATGGTGGCAGCACTGGAGAAATATTTCTATTGGTCAAATATTCGATGGGATATTAGGAAGTATATTAGATCATGCACTGCCTGTGCCATTGCCAAACTGAACATCAAGAAGCAAGGCCTCTATATCCCGTTGCCTACCCATAGTCGACCTTGGGAATCCATCTCCATGGATTACATATCAGGTCTTCCTTCCACTAAGCATGGAAATGACTGTGTTTTGTGGTCGTCGACAGGTTCTCGAAGATGGCCATTATGGTGGCTTGCAAGAAGAATATCACATCAGAAGCCATTACTAAACTCTTCTTTGAACGAGCGTGGGTACACATTGGGATCCCACAATCTATCGTCTCAGATCGGGACAACAAGTTCCTTAGTACATTTTTCTCCAGTCCCTAGTTGATGTTGGACACCAAACTCACTAATTCCACATCCTTCCATCCTCAAACTGATGGCCAGATAGAGGTTTTCAACAGGATGATTATACAAATTCTGCGCATGTACAGATCAAAGCATTCATGCACATGGGACGAGAGCCTCCCCTATGTCCAGCACAACTACAACCAGGCTCTTCTCAGCTCGACTAGCGACAGCCCTTTTCAAGTGGGCTTGGGATTCCAACCACTGTGTCCCATTGATGTGGCCATGCCATTTGCAGCTACTCATGCAAATTTGACTCATGTTCAACCCGAAACAGATAAGGCAACCAACTACATTGAACACATCCAACATATTCACCAGTAGGTCCATGAAATTCTAGAGAAATCAAATGCCAAGTACAAGTAGTGACATGATCAACATCAGGTGCCACACAAGTTTTAGGTGGGTGATAAACCCTGGTTGCATTTGCAAAAGGAACGCTTTACCGGAGCTTATCAGAAACTCAGACTACTCTGATATGGTCCTTACACCATTACCAAGGCTATGGGAGACAATGCATTTGAGCTTAGCATTCCCCCATTCCTTGGCCTACAACCAGTGTTCAATGTGGACAACCTTCAGCCATACCTTCCACCATTATTAAACACATCCGACATTGCAGAACAGCTCACACCCATAGAGTTAAATCCAGATTGCATGGAACAAGTTGCAACTGATCAGATCATGGACACACATATCAAGCACACTCACTAACAGAATATCAAACTGTATCGAGTTGTCAAAGCATGCCAGCTCCTTCACCAAGGCAAGTGTCTCACCAAGGACCAAGTTTAGCAAAAGTTTCCTCATCTCATGGAGGAACTCAACGCAATGGGGAAAATTTCTTCCTAAGGGGGGGGCGGAATGATCTAGGTGGATATTGGTGGCCACCTACCAAATCCACTTGGACACCCACCATTGTTTCTTTTAGCTTTTTATTTTCCTTAATTGTAGCACAGTTTACTATTTTTAGCATTTTTCGGGTCTTGAACTTCCGGAGCTGTTTTGAGACAGTAAACGACATTTTTTAGGAAAACTGGGAGCAACATGGATCCATGTATTGATGTTTCCCTTCCTAAGGTAGTAATTCTCATATAGATCTTTCTAAAAAGATATTGTGCGCATCAAACGAAGATCATATGCCAAAGTTATGACCCCGGGAAGTTGATGTACCAATTTACCCAAACAGGGCCCACAGTTTGGCGTTTCATCTTCTAGGGTTAGGTTTTTGGATGTTTAGGGTTTTCCATTATTTCTCAACAATAAATAGGCCTTCAAGCCTCATTGTAACACAGTTCAGAGGCATGTAGCCACCACATCTCTTCTTAGAGATAAGCTACCATCGCCCTAGCTGGTTTATTTCCATTGCCGTTTGTAAGCATTTTTCAATATTTTACATTAATGAAATGAAGTATTATTTCTGTTGCATCTCTATGTTTATGGTTATCTTTGTGATTTGTTATGTTCCTGTTTAAATCTAGATCAACAGTACAGTCGGACATATGGATCAGCAGATGGAGTTCTCCCTAGTTGATAGGGAGTGTTAAAATTGGCAACTAGGGCCAAACTCCATGTGGGTCATCTTATTTATGGACATTGATATTTTTCTCGGATCCCTCTCATCGAGAGCTGTAGGATTAATATAAAGATAATCTGATTTTGATAAGTACTCATGGAGTTATGAATTTATTTGTGTTATAAGACAATTCATCAAGGTTGGGCAACAACTAAATAACACCCACATGTGCTCAATGTTTTAGTATAAAATGAGATGACTTGAGAGTCATTTCACACACATTTCTCTATTGATTTCTCTCCACTTGTCTTGGGTTTTAGTGGAAGATAAATCTAGTAGTAGAAGCCCTAAATGCAGTCCTAAGGAGGAAGCCCTAAACATGGTTCTAAAGTGGATGCACTAGTCATAGTCATAAGGAGGATGATCTAGCTCTCAACGTAGCTATGGAGGATAGATCACGTTGTCCTGAAGAGGTCATGACACCTAGTTGTAGTTGAGGAAGGATCTATCTATGCTAATCTAAATAAGACTCACGCACATAGTCATGGAGGGTTAGCTGCCCTAGGTAATAAGGGATGACACACCAATCCAATATGCTGTCCTAACTTGGTTGTTAGGAAGGCCAAGGAATTTTTGGACAGTGTGATTTGGAGAAGACATAAGAAGGAGAACTCACATTTTGGAGAGTTGATCTTATGTTCAGGCCGCATGTTGGTAGGAACCTCAGCAAAGGAGAAAAGGCTAGGTCTGTAGCCTTTTCATGACTGTTTTGAGGGCTACACATCCAAGCAAGAGGATTGAGTTGTGTAAGGGATATCGAAGCTACTTGTGAACAGTTTGAGGGTTGTCTTCCTCTGATTTAGGGCAGTGACTGCTATAGCAAGAGATAGAAGCCTATTCTGAAGTAATCAAAGGGCTAGTTGGAGAGTCTTGGGGCTAGGAATTAGCCTTAAGGACAACATGTTGGAGCAGCAAGCTTAGAAGTTAAGACCGCAATTGTAGGAGGCCTTAAGAGCTTATCGGAAGGGCCTAACAAGGATTGTTAGGAAGCCCTAATTAGTTTTCTGCAAACATGTCAGGCCTCAAATCAGTAAGCTAAGGCATGTTGTCAATGAAATCTCTTATAGGTGTTGGATCCTAGATGAGTATCAGTTTGAACCAGATTGTTGGGCATTCTATGGGAGCCAAATTGGTGGTTGTACATAGTGGTATGGTACATGGGACAGCTAGTATTTAGTGCAGAAAATTCATGGTGCTGCTATGGCATGGCAAGGAAAAGTGGGACAACAACTATGACATGGAATCAAAGGCACATGGTATAGTAACAAGCATGGTGAATCATTGACAACAACAAGCATGGTGAACCATGGACAACAAAAAGCATGGCAAGCATGGTTAGGATGGATAGTAGTGGCCAGTATGGTGTGCAAGCACATGAGACATGTTGTATGACAACATGGCAATGGCACATGGGAGAGCAGTGTAGCATAAGGTGCAGAAATATGATGTGTATAGCATGGTCATGAGGTCCAACATTGTGATGATGGGTGCAACATGGTGCATCACGGTAAGGTGCAGCATGATGGGGAGATGCAGCACAATGATAGGTGATGGAGTCACCTTGGATAATCAGTTGAAGTAGTATGTCTTCAATTGATCTCATGTATCATCTTCTTAGAGATGATCTATGCTCTTATCTAGATAATTCAAACTGTTGATTTCTATTGTAAATGTAGTCTCTCTCTCTCTGCTGAACTATTGAAGAACATATAAGAAAAATTGATCAAGGATTTTCCCACATTAGAGTTTGTCACTGGCTAGTGCCACACCTTGTGTCCTCTTGTTTTGACTTCTACGATTTATGTTTATGTTCTATTTGTAGTTTACTTTAATGCTAATGTGATTACTAATTTGGAAAATATATTAAGCTAACTGTGAAAATTGAAATAAATTGCTCTAAGCATAGAACATACCTAAACTTAATATTTTGACTAGAAATAGGCCCACACACAACATCTTTGTGCAATAAATGAGCTTGTTGAAATGGGAGGGTAGTGATTTTCTACGCCGATTAAAAGCTGTGGTCGATGGGATTCTTTTGAGGAGGACAAGTATGGGCACTACAGAAGATAAGGAGTTGAATTGCCTCAGTCAACTCATAAGTGTAGGTTTTCTCTACACAAAAGAATCTCCTAAAGCATGACCTACTATGATGGAAATTGTTAGTACATTGCAAATCATCAAAGAAACTTTTTTGGGAGCTACAGGGATTCCAAAATTTTGATCAAAAATATCACATTTACTAGGCAGTACAAGTACTACTCATAACAACATTGGCAAAGGCCAAAGTTCTTCAAGTTTATTGGAAGGAAGTAGTGGTTAAATAATTGAACTGTGAAGTAATTTGACCCATTTTCAGTTGTTTAACTAAACCATGAAGTAATTTGAGTCATTTGTCATTGGTTCCATCTAGTTCAAGGCTTATTGATCTTCTCTCCTATATGCAACTTATTTGTAGTTCTATTCCCCTCTCCTTTATCTGGCATGTCTATTTTAACTTCTTGGGTCCATGAGCATAAACAATGAAGTGAAATATGCCATAAATGGTGTCTTGTAAATATTTCTACAACTATAAAATCCCCTATGCTTATTTTAGAGAATCTTTATGTATATCAATCTTTGTTCAATATTCTTCTATAGCTATAGTAAAACGCAAATGTTTTGGATATGGATAGAACAAAGGTTTCGTATTTGTTTTAAAGGATTAAAGAACATGTCAACAATTTTGTTTCCACAAGCATTCATGAAACATGAACATGATGAAAAAGATGAAGCTTAGACTATTTTTTATATGTTCCTCCTTTACACCAGCACTATAAAGCCACATTTGTATCAAAAGATCAATTTGTACTATAGATGGTTCTACCTTATTCCCAAAATCGTTATGAATTAGTTTGGACACCTAATTTCCATAGGTGGTACTTATAGGTTGAAATGTGTAGCAGAATTATTATATTTAGTTCAAGATTTGGACTTGAATTAAGTTTTAAAATATTATTGTGACATTGATTTTAAATAGGCCTATTATCTCTAATATGCCATGAAGGTAACTCTTCTGCTTTTCAACACAAGATATGATTTGGAACATGATAAATATGGATTTTAGATGGATTTGGGGGTTTTTTTTGTTTATCAGCATGAACTCTTTCAGGAACGAACAATATGAATAATCCATTTCAGAAATATTCATTTGTTAATATGGAACAAAAGTGCTAAGAATATACACAAGTGAATCAGATTTATGTTTATATCTATAGATTGTACCACAGTAATCTGTTGTTCATTAGGAGTGTTGTATTTGTCAATTGAGAATCTATATGGTCATGATATGAGAAGCATGAACTTCCATTATTTCACTAAGGCTATTCTTGTGTCTACTATGACAAATATTTGGACTCGTTAGCCTCCACACAATATCCCTGTACCTAGAAAAACATAGTTGAAATACTTTTGAGACGTGATTTTAGCATGATTGGTGACTACCATTGGAAAGTTTGCAGGAAACTTTGATTTCCTAGGGTACTACGTAAGTTCTCTACTGAGTTTGGAGATATTTTCCTATTACAGCAAGATTGTTACGTTGAGAGAGCATTTCTAAAGGATTTTCAAGTCATGCTTCATAGTAAGTGTTCTAGTTTTGAATCTCCAGATGTAGAGACATGGTCTGTAAAGCAGCAACACACATGCTTGTATCAGAAATCTATTGCTATCAATAAGAAGTGGTTGTAACATTCGCATATCTTCAGTGATCAAATGGAGAAGACACTTGGAGCCACTGTTGGTATTGAAAGAAACCTGATCTGTGCTTATTAAGGTGTTGGGCACATGATTCTGTTTTCCATTTGTTCAGGCGCAATGAGGAATGTACCTTTAGCATGGACAAATGGGTATGTCATCAAATGTTTAAAGAGAACAAAACCAATAATGAATTCAATCTTTATAAGAGAAAAGTTCATCCATGCATGAAGGTCTTATAATCCTACTCTCAAGATACACCACAACGTAAGAAATTTTGGAGATTCGTATTTGCTTATCTAAATCACAGGATACATTAGGGCTTACTTCTATTTTTTTATTGGAAGAATGCATATATAAACCTTATTTTCCTTATTCGGGATCTATGAAGAACTAAGTCTTTTAATATGACTAAAGCTAATAGTGTGGGAAACTGTAGAAGAAACAACAAAGCATACTTCTTCACAGTATTTCTCCATACAAAGGATACTTACAATTTTTTTCCAGGCATACTATTGTGCCTCATTTGTAAATAAATCTGTCTGTATGTGGCATGAAAACTATCTAATTCTGCCTATATATATAACAACAAGAGCATGAACTGGTTGGAAGTTAGAATTGAGGTGTCCTATGCCCTTTCCATGAGAGCAAAACTCAATTATATAAAGAGCATAAATATCGTTTTGTCATAGTATAAAATCATTTAGAAATACAAGGCACAATATACAGAATTAGAATTAGTTCCTTTCTGTTTTCATCTATAATGCACAGGCTACAGATCTTAAAAGACAATATTTTATTGGGTTTTGTTATATTCTTTCCACGACTAGCACACGTAGTTAACCGGGGGGTTAGAAGGGCGGTGGATGCCCCCTTCATTGCACTGATTGTGTAGCGGGGGAAGTCACAAGGGGTTTGAGGGGTGCAGGTAACCCCACTCTATGGAGTCTCAGGAAAAGCCCCAAGAAATTTTGGTTTTCGACCCTATATTAGGTTGGGCAGACCTACCTATGGTTTTGTGTATGTTTTTCACACGTGGTTTTGGATGTGATGGTTTTCGGCCCACGGTTTTGGACGCGATGGTTTTGGGTCCATGGTATTGGATGCTTCGACATGTATAAATATGTATTGTAATATTTAAAGGAACATAATGAAAACTCAAGCTGGTAGTCTCGATTTTGGGATCTAGGGGAAAATATCTATGTATATGTGTTTTATGTGTTATGCTCTCGCTTTGTTTATTTTCTGTGTTTTCAAATTCTTATGCAGGTAATTTCTATATGAGGTTAAAACCTACATTTGGCATCATAGTTGTTTTGGCTTCAAGGGGATGCCTTTGTTATTGAGGGGTTTCACTCGAGCCTGTGGTAGACCCCATTCAGTGGGAGATTTGTGGGATCAATTTTGGTGGTGAAACTCAAGATGGAGAATTTCTTGGTGGATAAATAGAAGTGGATCGTGGTAGATCCGAGTACTAAACCAACGAGAGTGTCTAATGAAGAATGGAATAAGTTGGATTGGAAGGAAAAGATCACAATACAATTGTGTTCTCAGATTCAGTATTGATGAATGTATCAGGGGAAGCTACAGTGAAGGATTTGTGGGAAAAGTTAGGGAATTTGTACCAATCTAAGTCTTTGGTGAATAAACTATTCCTACGGAGAAAGTTGTATAACCTGAGGATGAAAGATGGAGACTCAACGACGGAGTATATAAATGCGTTTAATACTATGGTAAGTCAATTATCGTCTATTGATATCAAAATTTTGGATGAAGATAAGTGCATTATTTTTTTGTGTTCTCAACCAAATTCGTGGGATAGTCTGGTTATTACAATAGGTAGCAATGCAACTGCCTTGCAGTTTGATGAAATAGTCTCGTCCTTGCTGACACAAGATATGAGACGGAAAAATATGGAGAACCAAAATGGTGATGCCCTTTCCGTACAAGGATGGTCCTAGAATAGAAACAAAAATATGTCATCGAGTGGGAGATCTAAATCTCCAGGAGAACCTGTAAAGGTGGTGTCCTGGAAATGCAGAACAGAAGGGCACTACAAAAGGGACTGTAAATCTAAAGCTCCTGAAAAAGGAAAGGGATCTGATGATGCTCCTTCTGCAGAAACGAAAACCACCTCAGATGAAGGCGGGTATGTGTACTTAGCTTCTTCAAGTACACATGTAGATCATGAGGGTTGATTGACTCAGGTGCATCCTTTCACTTCACTCCCCATAGAGAGTGGTTCTACAAATATGAGAAATATGATGTTGGTGATGCCTTCTTGGGGGATGACAGGAAGGCTAGAATCATTGGTCATGAAAAGTGGAGTTGAAGTTGCAAGGTGGAAGGGTTAGAACACTTCCAGGTGTTCTGCATATTCCCGCATTAGCCAGAAATATGATTTCTATAAGCAAGTTACATGATGCAGGTGTAAAAATAGTGTTCGAGAAGGATACCTACAAGATGGTTTCGGGAGAACTGGTATTGATGCGGGGAGTTCGAATTGGAACTTTGTACAAGCTACAAGGTAGCACTGTTGTTGATGGGTGCAACAATTTCGTGCTTCCTAAATGTGGAGAAGAAAATCTAGTGGTCTTTGGAGAGAAGACGATGTTGTGGCATCAAAGGCTTGGACATATTGGAGAGAAGAGCCTTTGGATACTTCATGGTAAAGGTATGGTAGAAGGTATGACTAATAGATCTTTGGATTTTTATTTCTGTGAAAATATTGTATAGGAGAAGCAGAATCGGGTGAGCTTCCCCTCTAGTGGTAAGAGGGCAAAACAGATATTAGAGCTTGTGCATAGTGATGTGTTTTTACCTGTGAAGGTTCCATCATTGGGAAATTCTATGTAATATGTATCATTTATAGATGACTTCTCAAGGAATACATGGATATACCTCCTTAAAAATAAATCCGAAGTCTTTGATAGGTTTAAAGAATTTAAGGCTCTGGTGGAAAACTAGACAGAGAAGAAGATAAAGGTGCCGAGGACATATAACAGTGGAGAGTTTTGTGGTATAGCAAAATGGAGTTGCAGAAAGAATGAACAAGACATTGATGGAAAGGGCAAGAAGCATGCTTAGTGGTGCCGGGTTAGGACAAGAATTCTAGGTAGAGGCAGTGGAGGCAGCATGTTACCTGGTCAACAGATCACCTTCATTAGCATTGGAGGAAAAGACTCCACAAGAGGTATGGACTAGTAAGAAACCCTCTCTTTCACTTCTGAGGGTATTGGATGTGATGCATATGTACATGTTCCAAAGGAAAAACGAACCAAGTTGGATAGTAAATCTGAAAGGTGCATCTTTATTAGGTATA
Organism: Pinus tabuliformis; assembly: GCA_031772625.1. Taxonomy (NCBI): domain Eukaryota; kingdom Viridiplantae; phylum Streptophyta; class Pinopsida; order Pinales; family Pinaceae; genus Pinus; species Pinus tabuliformis. The sequence goes on from CM062818.1 coordinate 691,685,775, forward strand.
CAAGTGGTTTAAAGGGTTATAAGCTTTGGAACCCAGTAACAAGGAAGGTTGTGTACAGCTGAGATGTGGTGTTCAGAGAGGTGAAATATATTATTAAACATGAATTCCAACCAAAGGAACCTGAGAAATTAGAGTTTGAGCTAAAGGAGGAATCAACAGATGAAGAGCCACAAACTCCGGGTGTGAGAAGATCAGTTCAAGAAAGAAGGTAGCCAGAAAGGTATAGTCCATCTACTTTCTGTTCAAATTTTTCTTTATCTATTACTGATGATGATCCCATAACTGTGAAGGAAGTAGTATATTCAAAGGATGAAAAACTCTAGAAAGTGGCCATGGTTGATGAAATGGAATCATTGCATAAAAATGAGGCTCAGGATCTGGTGGAGTTGTCAGCTGGAAGGAAACCCATTGGAAGCAAATGGGTGTTCAAGAAGAAGACAAACGTAGAAGGAAAGGTGGAGAAATACAAATCTTGGTTGGTAGAAAAAGGTTATTCCCAGGTGTTTGGAATTGATTTTGGTGATATTTTTTCTCCTGTTGGCAAGGTAACTTCTATTAGATTACTTTTATATGTTGCTGCTGCTTTTCATTTTGAGGTGGAATAGATGGATGTGAAGACAACATTTCTTCATAGGGATCTGGAAGAGGAGATCTACATGAAGTAATGTGAAGGCTTTGCAATGAAGGGAAAGAAAGAACTGGTATGAAAGTTAAAGAAGTCTTTGTATGGGTTAAAAAAGTCACCAAGGATGTGGTATCATAAATTTGATACATTTATACGAGGACATGGCTTCACCAGAAGCAAAGCAGGTCATTGTGTGTATTTTAAATTACGTGGTGACCATGTTATTCATCTAGTATTATATGTGGATGATATGTTGCTGGATGGAAATGACAAAGAAATTATCCAGGATTTGAAGACCCATTTGTCCTCCAAATTCAACATGAAAGATCTTGGTGATGCAAACTATATTTTGGGCATGGAAATTAAAAGAGATTAGACAAAGAGGAAGCTATGGTTAAAACAGAGGAAGTATGTCGAGACAATATTGCAGAGGTTTAATATGCAGGATAGTAAACCGGTGAAGGTTCTTATTCCTATAGGTGTAAAGTTATTTGTTGAACAATGTCCCAAGACACAAGAAGAGGAAAAGGACTTGCCCCGTGTTCCATATGCAAGTGTAGTTAGTAGCCTGATGTATGTGATGGTCTATACTAGACCAGACATTGCACATGCAGTGGGAGTATTGAGCAGGTTTATGTCAAAACCAGAGAAGGAGCACTAGACAATAGTGAAGTGGGTTTTCAGGTATTTGTGTGGCACTAGTGATTATGGTTTGTGCTATCAAGGAAGACAAGGATTGGACAGAGTGTTGGATATTTGTCGCTTTGTTGATGCAGACTGTGCGAGAGATCTAGATCTGAGAAGATATACAAGTGGGTATATGTTTAACCTATTTGGAGGTGCACTCACTTGGATGAGTAAGAAACAATCTGTGGTGGCACCATCAACTATAAAGGTAGAATACATGACAGCCACTCATGCAAGAAAGGAAGTAGTTTGGTTGCAAAGATTGTGTTCAAATATGGGGTTAGTACAGGGAGCTATAAGGATAGACTATGACAGCCAAAATGCAATTTTCTTGTTGAAGAACCCTGCATATCATTCAAATACAAAGCACATTGATGTTTAGTATCACTTTGTGAGGGATATGATAGAAGACAAAAAGGTGTTGCTGGTAAAGGTGGACACTTTGAAGAATACTGTAGATGAATTGACAAAATCTATGAGCTCTGAGACGTTCTCTTGGTGTAGAGAAACAATGGGCATTGCAAGGCTCGATAAATGACTAAGGTCTCTTTTGGCCCCTTGTGGAAAGAAAACAACAAGTGAGAGAATGTTTGGTTGTGTTATATTCATTCCACGACTAGCCCACGTAGTTAACTGGGGGCTTAGAAGGGGGGTGGAGCCCCCCCTTCGTTGCGCCAATTAAGTAGTGGGGGGAGTCACAAGGGGTTTGAGGGGTGTAGGTAACCCCACTCTATCGGGTCCGGGGAAATGCCCCTGAAAATGTTGGTTTTGGACCCTATATTAGGTTGGGTGAACCTACCTATGGTTTTGTGCATGTTTTTCGCACATGGTTTTGGACGTGATGGTTTTCGGTCCATGGTTTTGGATGTGATGGTTTTCGTTCCATGGTATTGGATGCTTCAGCATCTATAAATATGTATTGCAACATTGAAAGGAACATAACGAAAAATCAAGCTGGTAGTCCCAATTTTGAGATCCAAGGGAAAATCTCTGTGTATATGTGTTTTATATGTTATGCTCTCACATTGTTTATTTTCTGTGTTTTAGAATTTGTATGCAGGTAATTTCTGTATGGGGTTAAAACCTACAGATCTTTGCTAAAGCATCGGTGTCTATACATGCTCTGGTTTTTTCAGGAAATAATATAACCGAAATCACTAACTAGTTTTCTTAGTTGCACTTTTCAATGTTGTTGAATGGCTATAGTATTTTTGTCACCCGGTTCAATTAACAATAGTGTAATTAAGGAAGGTAAATTCAAGAGGTCCATGGCAATTTAGGCTAAAATATCAGTTAGATAAAAAACTCCTACATGTTCCTACAACGAATTGTACTTTCTAGTCCCATTGACCAATCTTTTTTATCACTCCTTGGACATTATTAAAGTTATATCGTCTTTTATTATCTACCCAGAAAGTATAATGTGATATAGGTTTTGAGGACCCACTCGTTTCCCTTGTGAGATTTACACCAAGTAAACAATAGCTATGCATGTATTTATTAGGATCATGAAGTTTGAGGTGGGATATAATGGAGAACCAAGCCTCTTTTTCATGGGTAGGTAGCCTTATTGGGAAAATCCTTTCCTTATTTTCATGAATATTGACCATTTTAAAATTTCTATGTGCCAATGAGCTTCTTGGAGCTCGTGGACTATTCATTGCTAAAAAATTTATTGCTTGCCTACTCCATTGCAAGCATATATTATGGTTGTACTAAGCATATGGTTGCCCAAGTTGATTAAAAGCCAGAAAAAATGTTGATAGGGGTTAGCATCCCAATAGGAGACTAGCATGGCAAGATAAGGGTGAACTAGAGTTGCAAAACCTTCTCTAACATCATCATGGTTGGAGAAAAAAGAGGTTTCATTTGGTCAAATACAATTCGAAGAATTCTTAAGAATGAACCCAAAAATATTAACATTTTGCAAACAACATATCCAAAGCTTGAAAACCACATTTAATCCTTGTAAATATTATCTTGCAGTAGGGGTCTGAAAGTCCCCTTATATGCATGACACTACTATCATTGAGCTTTGTGTAGGATGGATACATCATCATACTTGTCCGAACTTTCTGGTAGCCCTGCAATGGTATTGGACATATTGGATGTTTTTGGGCCCTCAAAGATGTGAGAAAAAGTATTCATGCATGTTATGCACATTTGAATCCATTTAGGCATCCTCAAGAACTCAGTACTCATAGTTTTAATGGGACAAATGGGTATGGGCCCTCTTGCTAGAGCTGTAAGGTGTGATTCTTTGAGAGGAATAGCTGGTATCATATGGTTGAGAGACACGATTATGAGTCTTGAGGCCTACCATGGTTTGGCAGAGTTGAAACAGAGGGCAGGTGGCATGTGACTCTTGGGCTGCAACAATCTTATTTCCCTGAGGGTCTTTCCTAATAGCTTGAACCAAACCTTCCTCAACACCAATATTTGGATGAGGAACCATATTAAATGGAGGATCTTGAGGGTGTTGAGGTTGTGGGGCATGAGGCTTTCTATTCTGAATTCTCTGGTTAGGACTTTGGCATCTGACATAGGCATTAGGCAAGCTAATCTAAAACATAGAACCTGCTCAAACAAATTTGTGTGTAGAGGTATGTGTGGTTACCATAGTTAGTTCTTATAGCTATTGTAGTGTTTGCTTAGGTGGTTCATTCAACTTATTTTTCCTATTAATAAAATGTTTACTTCACAAATACCAATTGTTTATGTATCCTTTTTGACATTTTTTGTCAATATTTTAAGGTCAAATCTTGTTGGCACTCATCGTATTTTAAATCAAAGGTGCAATGGGATGAAAAATGTGCAAATCCATGACTAGAGAGAGTTTTTCCTTTAGAAATAGAGTTGTTTGTGGCACCTCCTACTCTAAACCCTCAGCCAGTTCATAGGAACAAAATACCTCCAACATATGTGTTTCCTTCATCCACGGACTTATCAATGCTTGGTATACATTTGTATTAATTATGTGATATGTAAGTTTTTATTGGTGAATTCAATACACGACTATATCATGCCTTGTTTCTCCATAGGTTCTTGTAAAACCTCAGTTGACTCCATTAGTGTGATCTAGTATCTGCAAAAACTGCAAGGCCAAGAGATGAAGGCAGTCAGAGAAAGTGAGGTGGAAAGAATTTAAAAGCCTATTTTTTGGGGAGAAGAAGTGAATGATGTTCAACAAGGCTCTAGCCTCTCAAAAACTACCACTAGGATCCAAAAATTAGGTTGTGATCCATAGGTTTGAACCCACATTTGATTAGCTCATAAATGGAAGGTTCTGGTTCCTAATATGGTAAATATATCCTTATTTCAATATTTAACTAAAATTGAGCTACCCAAATCAACATACTTTCAATAGAATACAGATTATCACTCTACAGATCCAAGTTAGAAAGCACCCATCCATCGTTTCTAACAATGTATGTAATTGAAAGTTAGATTGTTAAACTATACATATTTACTTATATTCCACCTTTCTTGACAAGTCAGCTCAATTAAATTGGCTCAAATTACACTGACTGGTTGTTAGATGGTTCCTCTTCTAACAACGTTAAGACAACTCTTCATGTTGGTATAAACTGCTTCAAATATAGATGTGTGCCCCTTTTAATTCTCCATTCAATTTCCAATTTACATTGCTAGTTTTGCTCTTCCTAATAGCCCTAATAGTCTCTCTTTGAAAACTATTCTCACAATCCACCCTACAATTCGTGCTACTTATTATACCATCAGTTTCTGACAATTTCCTTATCCCTAAAATCCTATGGCTCAAATGCGATGACTCACAATATCAAAGGTATAGTCAGTAGTTTCGACCTATAAATCTGACTTTGCAATGTTTAAAGTCTCTACAAACTCATCACTTCATGCCTCAAAACTTGCACTTGTTTTGCCACTCCGTTCAGAACCAAAGCATCCATGAATAATTATTCTTTCACTAGGGAAACCACAATTGAAATTGATTTGATTACAATCATAGGAATTTGCAAGTTCAACCACTTTTACAAGGTTGACATGTGACTCCCACCAATTTGAAGAACTATAGGATGTTGCATTTTGTGGATTTCCAAAAACTTATCCAAGTTGTGATATTGGTGAACAATAGTCTCTACCACAACCATTTTAGTATAAAGCCAGGCATGGTGAGAGATGAGAGGTGTAAGGGTCCTATAATGATTATCAGTCCAATCCATCATTGGTTCTACATGAGACCATCAACAATGTATTTTTTGATACAATATTTGTTTCATTTTCACACTGGTTTTCTCCTCATCTACAATTATATTGTTTAAGATTCTAAGATGCAAGGTATTTTGACTTGTTATATTGTTATGTTTTTTTTGAAATTATGAATCAAATTCTACATTCAAGGGTCTAGAGGCACAATTTAATCATGAGTTTCTTTTTTGAATGTTGTACAGTAATACTGTCAAGGAATATTTTTTATGTCCAATTAGAAGGTTTAGTTCCTTCTCTCAATGAGGAAGGTGGCTTCAATGTTTGCACCGATTCTAGAATGCTACAACATTGTCAATTCGATTCTCCCTATTTCTTTTATTCTCAGGTTCTATCCTTCATTACAAAAAGTTATATAAGACTAGTTTCATTTCTAAGGGCTCTTCATGGGCTTCTATGACAAAAGCATGGATGCCAGTGCCTGATTGTATGAGATTTTTTTCTCTCTATTGTTATGATCTAGATTATCAAGGAAACTTGTTAGGGGTTCCACTTTATGTCTCTACATGGACCTATAACATTTCCCTCACTAGAGGATCAAATTGAACATTCTGTGAGCTCTTTGATTATGCTTTGAAACTCTCAAAGGAAAATTACCAAAGGGGTATCAGTTGACCACAAGTGTTAGCAAGTGAAAAAAAATGGTCTGTCAAATATGTCACCTTGGTTGAAGTCAAGATTGATTGATTTCCTTTTCCTTGATTGTTTTTATCCATAACAAGGTTTTTTATTCTTCAATCCAGAAGAGAATTGTCACTTGTATGCTTAATCCAATGTGACTTCTATAAACTAAGAATAAACGATGAAATAACAACTCAATATATATATGAATCAAAGAGACGAGCTTCTTCATCATGGTGCATAGTGATGACAATATCACCTGGTATTCTATGCACATTCATGGGATTTTGAGGCACGGTAGTGTGGGAGGTACAATAGCAGTAGATATGTAGGCAGTATTACAAGGTGCATATTTGCAATAACCTTAGGTTTATTCCAATTTTAACTGGTGTCATAAATTTAGAACAATACATGCTTTTCTTTCTTTATAATAGCTTCTATTTTTATCGTTAAGTATATTGTTGTTCTATTTTATTTACAATGCTTTTCATGTGAAATATTCCAAGAATAGATGGGGTGTAGATCCTTAGAATAGAGATATGAATGCATACTTGCACTCCCTATAAATGGGCACACCTTCCTAGGAATGGTTCTCTGATGTAGATTAGGGTGCACTCCTCTAGGACAGATTTCGACCATGTTATAGCACAATTTACCACTCTTGGTATATATGATGCTTTGTTTATGGCCTAGGGAAACCCCTCCTTCCAGACTTGGTCCAAATATATAAAAAATAGTGTTTTATTACCTATATGCTACTTTGCCCTGAGATAAAAGCGTGGACACATGAGTCAGTCAACACCCAACCTGCATATATGTATTAAAACACTTAAGAAATTAAATTTCCTTAATTTTGGGTAGAGTTCATGGGTTTTACCTGTTGATTACCTCCTATTGCCCATGGCGCAACTATTTCCCAACTAAAAAACTAATTGTTAGAGGTATAAATAGACCTCTATGGGAAGGCCTTAAGGAGAGGAGAAGAGATGGAGTTATTATACTGAGATTATCCCTGACAGAGTCTCATGAATCTCTATGCCTCATGCACTTCCCCAAGCTTCAGGAAACCCTTGTTTCCTTGATTATAGATATCCTTCCTTTTTCTTGAGATATGATGGTGCTAGTGATGGAAGAAGATTGTTGAAGGCTGGGATAGGACGAATCCGGAGGACAGTTCTGCTTGGAGCCAGTGAAAGACTCAGGTGAATTCTCTCCATGTTATTTATAGATTACTACAATAAAAAATGTTGTCTTGTTTCCGAAATTAACTATGTCTATGCATCAAATTACGTTTTAAATCATATATGAATGTCTTTTTGATGTATGATAAATCATTTGTTTATATGATATAAAGTAAATCTTGTGAATATGATTTACTTCTATACTGCTATGTATGTTCGAATTGAATGATTTTCAGGTTTGAAGACCCTCAGGAGTTGCAGAGGGTCTGAACCCTGTAGGGTCTACTCGAACGAAGGAAATCCAAGTATGGTCACTCTTACATAGTTTGATAATATAACCATATTGCCTAAGTTGTTTGAGTATTTCTTATTGTAATTTTCCTCTGCTCTATTGGGGTTCTCACCCAAAGCCCTAGGGTGCTTTCACCCGAAACAGACCACAACATCTCATCTATAAAGAAGATCATCTAGATGGATTATTGCTAATTCGTTGACAGTCTACTAGGATTTGTGCCATTGTTGTGTATTATTTTTCTTTTACTATTAAATGCAGATGAAATATTAAGTGTTCAGATATGTGTGTACCTGCTATTCATATGGCCCCATTTTTGAGGGGGTTGCCCAGACACTCCTTTGGGGAAATGTCTCTTGACACTCGGGAACAATTTTTAAAGTTTAATGTTTTCCAAGGTGCAATGCACATCTAGAGTCTGGGAAATGTGGGGGCATCCACCCTGAGGGATGTGTCCCTTTGCAACATTGAACTTAACCTCTCAAATGAAATTTCTTGTTATCCTTCTAATTTGGCCTTTGTACACATCCCACTCTGCTTTGAGCCAGTGCTTGTGGCTTAATTATTTTATTGTTTTCTAGTTGTTCTAAGGTGTCTTTTTGTTATTTCTTGTCATTTGTTGCTTCTTTGAAAATTGTCATGTGACATGAATTTGATATATTCTCTTTACAAGAACATAATGGAGTTCCCTTGTTTGCATATTTTTATCTCTATTTCTACTGTAAAACATTATACATGGAAGGCATCAATGCCCCTCATACTAATATATGTGGATGTGTGCATTGATTTCCTATTTCAGGCTTTTCAACTTTCTTTCTCAGCTATGGATCATATTTGCTAAATATTGTGATTCAAATTCCATGCAAATTCCTATTAGTTTTCAATATAGGCATCTAGGGAGTGAGCACGAGTCTCAACAATTCGCCAGAGGATGAGGGAAGAACATGAATAGTCAGCTTTCTTGAGCTAATCTAGCCAGCAGTGGCATGCCTGATACACAGAATGCCATTCATGAGTCCATGTTGACTGCAAGTGCTGAGAATTTTAATTATGGACAGATATATGTCATGGTAGCAAGTTCTTCCACAAGTAATGTATCAACTGATCCTCCTAGGTATCTCACTGCAGTGAGTAGGAGAGCACTTAACTCCCCTCTTGAAGAATCTTCCTTTCCTCCCCTTCCTGGGGCATTAGAAAATGATTTGCATAAATCTAGAAACATAGGAAACGAATAGTTTTTTTGTCCAATTAGAAGGTTGAGTTCCTTCTCTCAATGATGAAGGTGGTTTCAATGTTGTGCACCAATTCTGGAATTCTACAACATTTTCAATTCGATTCTCCCTATTTCTTTTATTCTCAGGTTCTATCCTTCATTCCCAAAATGTGATACAAGGCTAGCTTCATTTCTAAGGGCTCTTCATGGGCTTCTCGGGCAAAATCATGGATACCAATGCCTCCTTGTATGAGAATTTTTTTTCTCCCTATCGTTATGATCGAGATTAGCAAGGAGACTTGTTGGGGTTCTCCTTTATGTATCTACATGGACCTATAACATTTCCCTCACCGAAGGATAAAATTGAACATTGTGTGGGTTCTTTGATTATGCGCTGAAACTCTTAAAGGAAAATTACCAAAGGGGTATCAGCTGACCACAAGTGTTAGCAAGTGAAAAAAAAATGGTCTGTCAAATATGTCACCTCCCTTGAAAGAAAGATTGATTGATTTCCTTTCCCTTCAATGTTTTTATGGATAATAAGGTTTTCTATGCTTCAACCTAGAAGAGAATTGTCACTTTTGTGCTTCAGCCAATGTGACTCTTCTATAAACTGAGAATATATGCTAAAATAACATTGATCAAATTCTTCTAAAACTTTTACAATGCATTATAACACCTGATGTCAAATCATGGAAATGTATGTAATCATGTTAGTTATCAGGAAGCTTCTCCCCGGTTGACCATAAAGGTTGTAAAAAACCACAGATGGTATAGCTCGAATGTCCCCATACTAATAATTGAGTTGTCAAATTTTTATTTAAGTCCAAGAGTATATACGAAGTGAATAGTCCTCGATTTTTTGGTAATTGATCTTCAGGTTTGACTCTTCTATAGAAAATAACATAAGCATTAAATGTTTTTATCCCATCTTCACTAATAGAAGAAATGTGGTTGTCATCAGAGTTATACCACTAGTTCTCCTCTATTAAATTTACATATGCTATTTAATGATCACCCACTGTACTTCAATAAAGGTTACTCACTGCATATAGCTCATAGATATTGGACTAGCAATGCCCTTTCTTCCCATCGACAATTTTTTAGGTCGAGATCAACTCTAGTTTTTTTTCATAAACTGACAATATAAAAACATTTTAATGTGAACAAGTAGTAGGTGTTTAACATAAACCTAATTTTCTAATTAATATAGAAATTGAAGAAAGTTCACTTACAAAAATCCATTTTAACTCATAAAAGTCTCATTAAATCTTATTTCCATAGATATAATTTAGAAGAGAGAATTACGATGAAGAATATATAGCATAGCCAAACTAAGTTTTAATATAACCCAGTATCCCATAAAATAGCTTTCCTCCAATGGAAAGGTCTAGAGAAGATATTGCCAAATTGTTGGGCATTAGTGAAGATTGTAAGTGTCGGCCAGACTTACGATCCTAGAAAGTGTGGTTAAGTCCTCTTTCTCATCACACCATACATGAAGCATTAATGGGTCTGGTTCTATCATGTCTATGCTTGCTAGCTACTCCTTCAACTGGGAAATGCCATTCAAATTCCCCAAAGCATAGATACTCAAGGTGATAGCATTAATTTTCCTTGATAGTTTGATTCTCGATGTCCATAAACATCAAGAAATCTTCTTCTTAGTGGTACCGCTATTGAGGCTCACCTATTGCAAGGGTTCTATTAAGTGTCTGTTATGTTTATTATTTCAAGGAAGACATGCATATACATGTGTACTAAGATCATTTTTCTGGAATGTTCTTGAAATGTAAATCGATCGACTAGATTCAGATTCAAATGGGTCATTCTATTTTTAAACACCCTTGTCTTAAGAGGAATTTGAGACCTAAACTTGGAACTGAGACGAGAAACATTGTAGCAATTCGAAGACAAAAAAATATGAATTACTATTAATGCCAAGGTCTCAATTAATGTCTGGATCACATTAGATTCCATCATTCCATATTATAAGAAAATAAACATTTTTCTATCCTTTCTAAATTCTCTTGAGGATAGAGAAACCATGAAGAGTGAAATCAAATGCTTTGTAAATGATATCCTTCAGAGACAAGAGGCCATTGATACCAAAGATATTCTCAGCAAAGAGAATCCAATGTCTAATCACAATTTTCCACATCATATTCCCACTGATTGCTCTAACCCTCTACTTTGTATCCAACACTAATCCTCTGGTCTTCACTGTAAATAATGATTTTACTTGTTTTTCCATAGAGAGAGCACAACATCTATCACTTTTGGAACTTCACATTTGAATCAATCTCCTCAATTTTGTTCATGGAATTGGTGGTAGATGGTTGTTTTATATCTTATCTGCAATTTATTCTTAACTCTTGCATTAAGCATTTGTGGGATTAACTCTAAACTGAATTAAGCCATGGGACTACAAATTCTCTACAAATCTTGGTTGTAATAATCTTTTCTTCTTACATTTTTCTCAGTATTATTTCCATTGTGTGTGTGTGTGTTGTATACATGCAAATATAAGAAATAACACTTTTTCTTCAATCCAAAAGTACTTTCATATTTTTAAATGTTGGTTTACAATCTACTATCATTGCTATTAGTCTACATTTAGTAATTGACAGGTAAAATTCTGGTATCAAGCCTCTGCTGCTACAAGTTGAAAGGAAAACTGGTCCTGAATATAATTTGGGATAATATATCTCTTAGAGATCATTTTTTCCATAGTTTGTTTCATTATTTCTAGACACATGAAATGTCCAGGCAACAGTTGAAGTTTGAAATTCATAACAATATAGTGGTTTTGGTTATTTAAAAAATATGGCATTTTCACAAGTCTCACTTCATTTTTGTGACTTAGCTAACTTAAAATCATTTGGAAACATTGTATCTCTTTGCAGGAAGACCTGGGAAGGTCTACAACAAATTTTGGACATTTTTCGAGAACGCAAAATAGAGCTGCTCATGATAGTGAAATTGATCAAATAGCTCCTTATGCTAAGGTATGTTTTGGACATTTGCAAGATGCTTTTCTATCTCCTTTTCTTGCATTTGAAGAAGCAATATTTGAAGGCATGTACTCTTGTTCTTCAACTCCAGGTCTTACGAAAGTCTCGGGCCTTGGCATATAATATTCACAAACATTTGCATCAACAGTAGGTTTATCTCTTTCAAGAAATCCAACACCATATCCTCAGCTGGTCAAGGCAGGGTTAGCTAGTCTTTTCTCAACTAGAAAGGTGGGAAATTTTGGGTTACCTGACAATGAAAGAATTTAACCATGACTTATTTAATGCATTTTATTCTTATTTCACAATGTTGGCTACTACTTTTTCAAGTGTTACTTTATCCTCCAATGAAATAACTTCCATTAGCAAGAAAAACCATGCTAAGTCACAAATACCACATGAAATTTTAGAAACTTAAAAAAACCATTTTCATAACCAAGTTTCTTTAAACGAAAATCCATATTTTTCATATCCCACAAAATCACAAACTAAATAAGGCACGTCATGTATTTTGATAAAGGAACAACGACAATCCTTCTATGGCTTCAATTAAAATAGTAGAGTATTGGAAAACATGAACATGACCTCAATGACTTCCAAAGATCAAGTTATAGGTACCCACTTACATAAAAAGTATGCATCTATTACACCTAAGTTGTATGTTGTCACATTAGTTGTTGGGATTCCCAATGGGAATTGCTCAAATGGAAAATATCAGAGTCTACATATTTCAAATGTATGTACTCCTAATTTTGGTTTGAGTTGTTATCCAATTAATCTAAGTATTTTGCAACCCATGATGGCCAACTTTGTTGCACCTGGTACTTTGGCTCCCACATTTGACAATATTGTTGCAGCTGCTAGCATGGATTCAAGATTTTCTCCTGGTAGCCTACTTGGAGGAACATCAAGAATCAACATAGATCTACAGAACTTATATAGATTAAGTGAGAAAATGGGAGTTGGAATTTAGATGCCAATCATGGATCCAATAAGCATGAAACAATTGCATAGAACTGCAGAATATGCTGCATGAATGGCCACAACATTGAATGATCATTCTATATTAAGGAAATACATGGATGCCTCTTATCTTGATTTCCTTCAGTTATAGAAATTCTGCTTAACTTCTTTGCTTGCTCAACAACAGTTGCAATATGGTGTGCCATATTTTGCAAAAGGTTGTCCAAGATGTTATGCCAATCCTTCCTTTGGCTTTTCCATGCTATATCCATCTACATAATTGGAAGTCTTGTGCTTCCTAGTTCTCTTATGGCATCTATAACTTCACCTATTCGGCATAATGAATGAAGCCATCGTTATTCCTCTCGTTGGAAGAGTTCATCCGCGGGAGCTTGGCATTCCCTAAAGCCATTTATATGCAAAAATGCCATTGACATTTAATATCATACTAAAATTTTACTACTTCTTGATATTTAGCTTGAAATGGTTCGTAAAACCTTTAGAACTTACAGTAACAAAAGAACTTTTCATGCATTCCCTGAAGACATTTATATGCAGAAATTCCATTGACATTAACCATCATAATTTGTGATTTTGGCATATTGGAGCTCTTGGCACAAGCAAAAATTCACTTAGCCAAGTCAAATGAGCTATGAAAAGCTCCTAAAACAAAAGTGCAACTGCATGCTGAAAGGGAGCGTGAGGAGATGGATTCAAAAGCTGAATCCCATGTGCAACAACAAGATATAAACAAGATGGCTCTTCTAGAGTCAAAGAAACAATAGAGGGTTGTTGCATAGAGGAGGATGGCACATTCCCTTCTATAATGGGTGTTGCGGGAAGATAAATATAAAAATCATATGGAAACACTTTATGCAATAATATGTCTAAGAGTTGAAATTGCAGAGGAGAAGAGTTTGGGTATTTTAGAGGTTGAAAAAAATCGTTCACATGCAATAGTTATGCAAGCAAGAAAGGTTACCAATTTTGTCTGTATTCATAGGGAAATGGTGATTAAAAATTTGAAGGAGAAGTTGGAAAATTGATTGCAAAGGGTATGTGCAGGGTGTATTGATTTCAACATTTTTTTTCTTTTTAGTTGCCTGCAACTCATTTGTCCCAATTTAACACTTACATAGGTAAAACACAAAAGAGTAGAACTTCTAATGCAAATAGGAAGATGTGGAGGCATCAATAATATCAATCACCACAAAATGTACAAGTGTGGGGACTATCTCTCAAGAATGTTGACCAGTTCATAGTACAACTTATAAGGGAATTCAAATTTTGATTTTAGAAAAGCTGATAGACTGATGTAACACTATTTTTTGTTTTATGAAACTTACTGAGTTCTTGTTTTATAGGGTTTGGAGGCAGTTCCTAAATTCAAGATGTACAATGTATGCTTTAGCATGGGAGTTTGTTGCATGTTAAATCAATCATTCCTGTGTTAATTCAGTTCCATTTCATCAACTTGTAGATCACATATAGTCAACTTCCACATTACAGGTTGTGAAAGCACTTCTAGTTCACATTGAGTGAGTTTTTGGTGTCATAAGCAAGTCAGTCTAATGTTGTGTAGACATATCATTTTCTTAATCAGTTATCTCTAGGACATGAAAAAATGTCGTCAATTGAAAATAGAGCTACAAAGATGTTTGTTTCTCAAGTGTTAGTTAAAGGTACAACTAGAGGTCAATGTGTTGAAGGAAAGGAATTGTTAAGGTATCCACTACATGCCTTTTTGTGTGCCTATATGATTTGGAGTCATCTTGAGGTTGTATTCAATGGTAGAGAATACCACGAAATTGCACTTGTACAAGAAACAACTAGGCTTGTTTTAGAGTCTGAATCCTTAATCACTATTATATTAGATGGGATTTCTTCTAGCTCTCTGTCAAGACTTTCTTCTCCAGATGCAACAACTAATGATTTGGGTTCTAAAGAACCTTAGACTTTAAGTCAAAAACTGCCATTTGTAGCACAATTGGCTACATTTCATGTTGCCTGGTTCTCTTACTTATATCAGTTTGTGTTGTGGAAAGTAAAGGATGCAAAATCCGCTGAAGAGGATTTAATTAGAGTGGCATGCCAGTTTGAAGTTTCAATGCTATAGAAGCGCAAGATAACATCAAGAGATGAGGATAATGTTAGTCATGGCTGAAAGGCCATTCGCAAGAAGGTCTGAATTACTACTTTATATTCACATGCACTTGATATTCCCCTGTTCATATTAATTGAGTGTATAATTATGATTATTCATCTATGAGGATGCACATGAGTGACTAAAATGCACAAAACTTTTCGATCTTAATATTTTTTTATTTTGCTCTATTTTTTATGAAGATTTTTGTCACCTTTAATGAGATGATCTTGTTGGCAGATACATAAGGAAGATATCTACAACTTTACTAGAAGGATTTGCAGGGTGTATTTATATATATCAATTGGTTTTCATGTAGTTGGGATTGTAAAAGACACTATATACTATTAGTACACCTTAGTAATTCAAGGTTTTTGGATCTCTATTGAAGATGGTTTTGGATAAGTAACACACCTCTTCAAATGGTCTTTTTTATTTTATTTACCATTAATTAATCCTATAAACACAGGTTAATACCTTTGCTTAGTATGGAATACCTACTTCAATATCAATAGGTTTTCTTTTGTGTTATTAAAACCCAATTTGAGTCTAAAGTCTCATCATTACATGCATTTTATAGGTTCCAAAATATCAACAACTTTTGCAAGAAAGGGTTCTTCATTTGAGTGGAAGTGATGGAACAACAAGGATGAAAATGGCATTATCAAATGCATGAGCTAAATTTATGGAATAAAAGGAGAATGGAGCTCTACCAATGCCATCTCATAGTCCCTTTGATGTCCAAAATAGTGATAATGGAAAACCAAAGAAGGTTTCTCAGTCATTATTTAAAAGCACTTCAGAACCAGAAACTTCCTCAAGCACTAAGTCTAACTCTAACAATATAGATTGGGAGCTACACTTGAGGAAAAATGTTAAATGAGAATGATGGTTAATGATATTATTCATGATAGAGATAGATAATTAGTTGATATTATCTATGGAATAAATAAAAGTTATGATAAAATTAAGATGAGGATAATTAGAATCTACTGAAAGGTAAGACTTGACCCTCTTTTTGATGAAGTAAGTAGATAATTTAGTTCCTTCACATATGTTTTGCAAGCATAGGTTAAATGAACAATGGAGAAATATTTTTGGAATGGTGTTGAAGAGTCCCTTGTGTAGGATAATCCTGATTACATTTGGTTTGTCAAACTTGTGAAAGAAGTTAGGGATGAGATTCTTTCAATGATTCCTAAAATTTGGAAACAAGAACTCCTTGAAAGCATCGATGTGGAGCTCTTGTATGCTATTTATTTGAAAGTGATAATGGATATGTGGCATTGTATTGATGTGGATTTTGATTGACTTCCATATTTTCTTTTTTATCTAGATAGTGGAGTCAGGAAGCCAAGACATTGAGTATCTTAGCAAGCTTTTGGGTTATTCATTAGGTGTTGTATTGAAGCTTGATATTCCAAAACATGATGAGTTAAAAGCATCCGATGAATTTTTCTTTCATGAATTATCTTAGATAGTGGTTGGAATAGACAAAAAATTCAAACTGTTCCTTTGCATCTTCATTGGTGAAGGGCCTTAATTTTAAATATTTTCTACCCAAGATATCAAAACAAGAAAAATATTGATATTGTAGAAATTGTTTGAGGACCTCATTGAAGTTAATCTTTCTAATGTCCTACTTGATTGATACCTTCTCATATGTCAAAAAGGCTTTAAGTATGAATTGATATGTTCCTAAAATAAATCAGATTCAAATTTTATAAAATTAAAAGATAAAAACAAATATCAATCCCTTCGTTTGATTGTTACTTGACTCTGTTGCGGGAAAGTTACAGTAAATGTGATTGGAAAAAGGATGGGGAGACAATCTAGAACATGTCTTGGATATGATTCATTTTTTTTTAGAGATCCTTCAAGCACCTGAGCCATCAACTTTGGAAATGTTTCTAGTAGGGTCTTGTATGGTTTTTAATGTTGTTATTCTTTTACTTCATGGTTATTTTGGGCGAACAAATGTTTTAGGAATGGTAGACATGACATTGGTGGACAAGTAAACATACTTTTTATAATTGAAATGTCCATTCCATGATATACTCTCTTTATTGTTTGATTGTATTTTGGACGTTTATTTTGATTTTCTTAGGTATTTTAGCTATGAAATTGAAAATACTTGGTATCTTGTCTGTTAAACAACAATGAAGCTTGAAGATGAAATTAGTATTACACGATAATGATTGGAATATTTGTAGCTATTTTTTGTTAAAAGATTTTCATGGCCATCAGAAAAGTTTACTTTCATGTTGCTATATGAGCACATGTTGTTTATACACTTGACCAAGTTCATATGATAGAAAATTAAATGTTGTTACGAATAAAATGATAAATATTAAACATCACACCTCAAAATATTTGTTTTCACAAGTTATCTACAACTTGAGCTTTTTAGCATGTAACTTAGTTGACATGATTGTGCTTAAGATTTCTTTGAAAGTTGAATATTGAGTTACTAAGGTGTTTTT
This sequence comes from Pinus tabuliformis, assembly GCA_031772625.1. Lineage (NCBI taxonomy): Eukaryota > Viridiplantae > Streptophyta > Pinopsida > Pinales > Pinaceae > Pinus > Pinus tabuliformis. The sequence goes on from CM062818.1 coordinate 691,703,242, forward strand.
TTTTATGGTGACATTTTATTTTCTTTATTTGCACAAGTCATCTGACCACATTATAGTGACCACTATCACCCAACTGAAGAAAACTTGTTCGAGTTTCTTAATTTTATGGGGGACAAATGGATTTGAAATTAATAATGTTGAGAAATATGTCGTATAAACTCTTTAGAGTCTACTTTAGTTTATATTTTCGTGTTCGTTGTCTTTCATGTCTTACACTCTGCATTGTATCTTCTTTTGTTTTCAGAAAATGAACTCAGTATTGATGGTAAGAAGCAGGAATTGAAGAGAGAGGAGAGCAATAACACTGGAGTGACAAATGCAAAGAGAGAGAGGGAAGAGATCTGGTCTGGCGATACCCTTAGAGCCAATATCCCGCATAAGACACACACATAGAGACTAATGGTCAAGTCTTCAAAGTTGGTGAATTCACCTGCAATGCCTTGGAAACACAATGATAATGTTTTGAAGTGATGAAACATCATTTCATGTGTAAATTGTAGTCCAACCAGTATTAAGTTGGAAATTTATATTGTAATACTTAACATTTCATATAATATAATTTATGTGGTTGAAATTATTTATAGTTGCACTTGATATTATTTAGTATTGTAATTAACATATGCAACTTTGTGTTTTCATATTAGATGAACATGCACATTGTATGACATTTTTTAAATCATACTAATTAATTTATGTTGATTAATAATGAATGCATAAAATCAATCTAAAACTACTAAATTAGTAGTTTATATTGATTAATGATGAACACAAATAAAATGAATATACGACTAAATTAGTCATTTATAATGATTATTAATGAAAGTAAATGAAATGATTATAAACTACTAAATTAGCCATTTATATAATGAATATCAAACTATCAAAAAATATAAATGATACTGCAAATGATAAATTTATGATTACAAATGACGACTAAATTTTGCATATATATGACTATTAGTAGCTAATTTATAGTATCTTATAACATGACCAAAATGTAGTCATATTTCTTTGGTCATTAATTGGTTCGAAATGATGACTAAAATTTTCATATATATGTCTATTAGTAGCTAATTTACAATATCTTATAACATAACCAACATTTTGTTCATATTTCTTTGGTCATTAATTGGTTTTCTCGGATGATCATATAATAATATATTTTGTTGTATATTTGGTTATTAATTGTGGCAATTAATGACTAAATTAATAAGCAAACTTATGACTAAATATACTACTAGGTGATAAAAATGAGACAACCAATTAATGACTAAGCTGAAAATGACTAAAAATTGGTCACATTATAAGATACTGTAAATTAGCTACTAATGGACATCGACTAAAAAATACTCGTTTATGTGCAAATTTTAGGTTTTTTTTAGTAATTAATTATCCATTTTATACTAGTTAAAATAAAAAAGAACCCATCAGACCATGGCTATCCATATATGTAAAGGAAAGGATGAAAATCACTATCACACCTGGAAAAACCCATGCCCATGATATCAAGAGAACCAAGTACACACATTCATGTCAAATCTAGGAAGGAAATAAAACATGTAAATTAATACCTTCAAGTAATCCTAATGCAACTGCTTGATTCTACTCTTCTTTGCTTGATCTTTGCTTCCCTTTTCCTTCTTTTTCCTTCCTTTTCTTTCCTTGATTGAATTGTAGAGTGATCCAGGAGTGTGAAAGAGAGAGAGATAATAGAGAGAGCTCAAAAAATGAACTTACAAAAAGGTACCAACTGATCCTTAGAAGCCTTTTTATTAATGAGGCTTATATTTTCTTCATTTTCCATTATTTTCCTTCATTTTCCTCCTCACATGCAATGTGTGACCTTTCAAACTTCTTTTTTCCTAATTTCCATTATTTTCATAAATAAAATGCCAATTAATGCCACATTCCTTTCAAAATCCTTTTCCATTTCTTTTTCATGTTTCCTTTAGCAATATTAAACCAAATGAACATGCACACTAGGATTTTTTTGCCCAACATTCAACTTGGAATAAGTGTCCCATGACCTTGGTTATTATTTTTCCTTGATTAACTCTATTACATGGAATTTTGACCATGGTTGTTACAGAACCCTCCCACTTGGGGGAATGCTTCCCTCGGTGTTCAATGACACCTATAACCAAAAATACTATTGAGAAGAAAAACATACTGCCCATGGAGCTTTATAAGTTACCCACCATCTCCCACATAGCTTCATTGGGCCCAAAGTGCTTCCACTGGACTTTAACCTACTTGATTGCTTGATTCTGAAGTATGAGCATCTTTCTCTATAATATATAGTGAGGTTTCAATTAGATTTCTTCATCTGGCTCCACCTACAATACAAACCATTCAATCACATGATCAACATATTTAACATAATTCTTAAGATGACACATGGAAAACATCATGGAATTTAACTATTATAAGAAATGCAAGTTGATAGGCTACTCGTCCGTTCCTTTCAAGTATATTGAAAGGTCCACAAAACTAAGGTGCCAACTTGGCACATGATCCAATGCTCAATGATCTTTTCTTTAGCTTGATGTGAAAATACATTAGTTCCCAACCTAAAATTTGTTAAAAAACCTATTCTAATTTGCATAAACTTTCTTCATTTCCTATTCTACCTTAAGATTATTCATGATTACCTACATTTCTTGTTTCATCTCTACCAACATATCGAGTCCACTCAACACCCTATTAACTGTATTACTCCAACTAATGGGAGTATTCCAACTCCACCCATAGAGTGCCTTAAACGGACTCATCGTCAATGACCCTTGATAACCATTCTTATAAATGAACTTAACCAATGGAAGGTACTCCTCCTATCTCCATGATTGATGCATCACATACATCCTCAACATGTCCTTCAATATCCTGTTGAACCTCTACGTCTTTCCATTTTTCTACGGATGACAAGTTGTGTTGATGGAAACATTTGTCCCCAAACTTGTAAATAACTCCAAAAACTTGGAAGTGAACTTGGCATCCCTGTCTAACACAATATTACTTGGAACACCATTCAACCTCTCTACATCTTTGATGAATACTTGTGCCACATCACTAGCTAAATACACATATTTTACTGGAATGACGTGTGCTACCTTTATCAACCGGTCTACCACAACCATGATGGAATCATACAGTCTAGATGTCCTCAAAAACACTATGATGAAATCCATGGAAATAACCTCCTACTTCCACTCTGGAATCAGAATCGGATGTAGTAGTTGATGAGCCCCAAAAATGGGTAACTTTATGGGCTCATTTTGCCTATTATTCTTGATTAATCCACTATTCTTCATAGTTTTATGCATGCTTTCGAATATATTTATGTTAATCGATGAATGAAGATAGTCACTTGACCACAAAAGTCTAATACATGCTTATTGCATATTTTTGGACATCTTTTGGACCAAGGTCAAGCATTTATGAGCAAGTTGACAACAAAATACGAAGGAAAAAGCTGAGGATTTGTAGGAAGGGTGTCTCCTACACTAAATGAACCCTTCCTCGAGTTCTCCACCATCAACTCAGAGTTCAAAATCCCACCATCTTTTTGGCACCGTTGTCGGGGAAGCATCAGAGTATTTGTGATTGTTGCTTTTCTTCTATTTTCTACTGCAACCTTCTGCTAAGTAGTTTATTTCAGCAAGCATAGATTATACATTTCCCACTTTCATAGATTAGCATTTCATTTCTACAATTTCAATTCTGCAAGTGTATATTAGCATTTCATTTCTACAATTTCAATTCTACAAGCGTAGCCTAACATTTCATTTCTGCAATTTCGATTCAGTGAGCGTAGCCTAACATTTCATTTATGCAATTTCATTTCAGCAATGTAGATTATTCCTTTCCTTCTTTCATTTCATTTCAGCAAGATAGATTTTAGTTAGTTGCAGTTCAATCTATTTTAGTTTTTGCAGGTACATGCAGAAAAAAGAAACGAAAAAGCAACCAAAAAGATTTCCTTTCATGCATCGTAGGAACAGAGACAATTCAGGAAAATTCTTACCCAACACCCCAACCACCTCCCTGAGTCACCCTTCTCTCTTCTTCGGTGGCAGTGATCCATAAGAACCTATAGGTGAACCTCCAGAGATATACGAAGATCCTATAATAGAAGAAGAGAAAGAAAACATTCCTCCTAAGACCATGGCGGAACGTAGAAACGATATAGGAATTGAGGAGAGAATAGAGGGTACCTTTCCCATCGAAGAGACCAATGGGGACATAAAAATAAAAAACATCAGTCCCTCGGCCTTACCTCACTTCCATGGATTGACCACTAAAGACCCTGATACCTTCTTATTTGAGTTTGTTGTCCTTTGTCGAACTTATGACTATGCAGAAGACGAGCAAAAGTTGAAACTTTTTCCCTCTACCCTCAAGGATGCAGCACTACGCTGGTTCATGGGATTACTGGAAACAGTATCACAACTTGGGCTCAGATGCAGCAAGCCTTTAACAAGAAATACCAGGATTATTGTAGGTCAAAAGAAATGAAGGGAGAAATCTTTCAGATGACCATGGGAAGTGATGAACCTTTAGAAGACTATGAAGAAAGGTTCCAACATAGTTATAAAAGGGCCAGGTGCACGCTTCACCCCAAATCTCTGAAGCTGGTTTTGTTCCAAGGAAGCCCTGAAGACCTTCAAGATACCCTCCATTTGCTGGCTGGAGGAGACATCTACCAACTACCTTATGATGACATAAAGACTGTGTTTAGAAACCATTCTAGGGTAGTCTGGAAAAGAAGTAGGGGGAATCAACTTTCAGCCATTGCCACCTTCTCCAAACATGAATTTACAAATCAAATGGAAGACCTTAAGAGTGAGATGAGACAGACCATTTCCATGCAACTGGATACTTTTCGAATCCAACAAAAGAAAGAGGAAGCTGAGAAGGCTTTGGCCATATTTTTCCCAGATGTTTAAGGAAGCAGCCTCGGAACGAGTGTCCATTGCACTCAGTAGAGGTATGTTCTGTTTGTGAGGAAGACCACCCTACAAACCAGTGCCCAACCTTACCCAGACTTAAATCCATGTACGAAGGGGCTGAAGGAGCCACTGAACCACTCTACTTCTTAAACCAAGGGAGGCCACATGGATCCAGACCTTACTAGCAGGGGATGCAAGGGACATCCCAAACTTATTACAACCCCAACCAATACACTCACATACCTTCTTGGGGTCCCCCTACTCATCCTTCTTGGTCCTCACCCCCTCCTTGGTCATATCCATCTCAATACCATACTCAACCTACTGCTCATTCGTTTCATTCTCATGTTCAGCCACAACCTCAGTAGAATGCACCTTAGCAGGGGTGGAGGCTTCAATACAACTCTACTACCGCCATTTTTCCTCCACCACCTATAAAACTGCAACCATTACCTCTTGCTCCTCTGAGACAACCCTAGATACCTGCTCAACCAACCCTGAACCCCAATAACAGACAGGCCTAGCAGGTATATACTGGAGAGACGGCATGCCCTACCTATCCTGTGGAGATTTAGGAGATCAACCTATGATCTGGGAAGGTCCTCCCAGATAGACAAACTCCTCCTAAGGAGGATGAGGAAGAGAACTAGGAAAGAAAACCCAAAGTCATTCCACCCTTTCCTAAGAGACTAACTGGAACTACGCAACCAAACCGAAAAGAGACTGAACTTTTGGGCGAGCTTAAATAGTTGTGTGTAAAAATACCAGTTCTCCAAGCCATAAAAGATGTACCAATATATAACAAATTGATCAAAGAGAAGTTTTTTAGGCACCCAGGAAGACGCAAGAGAGATTCCCCAACTATTAATGTCATAGGAGAACTGTCCGACCTGATGTTGGGACAAGTAATCTGTCTAAAATATGTGGACCCTGGGAGTCCTGTAGTTAATGTCCACATCAATGGCACCATAATCCCCCACACCTTGATTGATCTAGGGGCTGCCATAATGTGATGACCATGGACACTATGCTCAGACTCAACCTTTAGAGTTCCCTAAGAAAGACCTCAACAGTATTATAGTTAGCAGACCACTCCACCGTGACCCCCGAAGGGATTGTGGAAGATTTCATGGTCTCCATTGATTCTTGGGAATACCCTGCAGACTTCGTGGTCCTTCAACCAAAGGAAAAACTCACTGGATACCCTCTTATTTTGGGAAGGCCTTGGTTATCTACTACAGATTCTTACATCAATTGTCGAGCTAGGAGAATGACCATTAAGAATGGCCCTATGTCCAAACAACTAGTCCTATATCTTCCTGTCCAACCTCTGCTAGAACATGAATTACCTCTCTAGTTGGAGGAGGAAGATGAGGATGAAGTCTACTCTGCACCATTATGCACAGTGGAAGCCACCAGGGGAGGTCCTCAAACCAAGGATGACCTTATTGAAAATTTGATTCAAAATCCACCTCCCAGTGTGTTTCCATTAGAAGAGTTGGTAGGAGACACCCAAGCCAGTGCTTTAGTGGATCTCTGTGTGACTGATCCGACCTCTCCCCGAGTTAAAAATGTGGAATTTGGCCTTGAGAGAACCTTGAATATCAACACATCCCTATCCCCCTCTCAGGAGAAAGAGCTGTGTAGCTTATTGAACAACCATTTGGATGCTTTTGCTTGGAGCTATAAGGAGATGAAAGGAATCCATCCTTCAGTCTGTACCCATCACATTTACATTAAAGAGGATTGTAAACTAGTCAGGCAGCCTCAGAGGAGGATGAATCTAGCCCTCAAGGACATTTTCAAAGAAGAACTGCAAAAGTTTCTAGATTCAGGATTCATCTACCCCATCTCTGACAGCTAGTGGGTTTCTCCTTTGGTGCTTGTGCTCAAGAAGAACAGGAAGTGGAGAATCTGTGTAGATTATCGAGAACTTAACAAAGCCACCAAGAAGGACCATTTCCCTTTGCCTTTCATAGATCAAGTGTTAGATGGACTGGCAGGGAAGAAGTTCTTTTCTTTCCTAGATAGGTTTAGCGGGTATAATCAAATCCAAATCAGCCCGGAAGACCAAGATAAGACCACTTTCACTTGTCCATGGGGTACCTTTGCCTACTAGGTCCTTCCCTTTGGGTTATGAAATGCTCCTTCCACTTTCCAGAGAGCAGTATTGAGCATCTTTGCTGAGCTGGTTCATGATTCGGTGGAAATTTACATGGATGAATTCACTCCTTATGGGTCCAACTTCGAAGAAGCATTGACTAACCTGAGAAAAGTTTTAACCAAGTGTATTGAAATGAATATGTCCCTCGGTCCTGAGAAATTTGAATTCCTGATGACTGAAGGGACCGTGCTAGGTCATACAATTTCTCAGCAAGGATTATAGGTGGATCCCAACAAGATTGCTATCATCCAAAGGGTTCCACCTCCTCAAAAGGTAAGAGATGTTCGAAGTTTTCTAGGCTTAGCAGAATATTATAGAAGATTCATTAAAGATTTCAATAAGCTAGCCTCTCCATTGTTTGATCTTTTGGGGAAAGATGTTGAGTTTATATCGATTGATGACTGTCAAGAGGCTCTGGATGTGTTGAAAGATAAGCTGGTCACTGCCCTAATATTGAGAGGTACAAATTGGACCCTTACTTTCCACATTCACACAGATGCCTCGAATAAAGCCATAGGAGTAGCCTTAGGACAAGTTGAAGAGAAACTACCATATTCCATATATTTTTTTAGTAAAAACCTGTTGAAGGTAGAGTTAAACTATACTATAACTGAGAAAGAGCTCCTAGTTGTAGTCCATTCCCTAAATAATTTCAGCCACTACATCACTCGTTATCAAACATTCGTACACACTGATCATGTTGCAATTAGGTATCTGATTAATAAACCTGATGTAAATTCTCGTATCATTAGATGGTTACTTTTATTGCACCAATTTGATTTGACCATTGTTGATAAGCCAGGTAAGGAAAATGTTGTTGCTAATTTTCTATCTATACTAGATTTGTCTCTAGGTGAAGAAGGGATGGTGGATGATTAGATGCCAAACGAACACCTATTTGCTATTTCAATACTCTCTCCATGGTTTGTTGATACAACAAATTACTTGGTTTCATCGTAGTTCCCGCCATACCTATCCTCAAAACAGAAGAGTAAGATCGTGAGGAAAAGTGCCCCATTCACTTGGATTGGGGGCAACCTATTTAAACTTGACCCGGATCAGATTTTGAGGCATTGTGTTAGGGAGGAGGAATTTTTTGACATCTTCCTAACCTGTCATGATGGACCCTGTGGATGCCACTTTGCAGCAAAAAGAACCTCTTTCAAAATTCTACGGGCAGGCTATTATTAGCCCACTCTTCATCAAGATGTCAGGAGATACATCAGCCAATGTGACTGATGTCAAAGGATGGGGAAACCGACTCCAAGGGATGAAATGCCCCTCCAACCTCAAGTGACTTTCAAGCCATTTGAGAAGTGTGGCATGGAATTTGTGGGTCCTATCAACCCTCCTTCAAGACAAAAGTCTTACATCATTGTGTGAACAGACTACCTGACAAAGTGGGCAGAAACAAAGGTAATCAAGGTAGAAACAGAAGAAAAAGTGGCTGATATTTTGAGGGAAAATATCTTCTACAAGTTTCGCTACCCAAGAGAGTTAGTCACAGATCAAGGAAGTTAGTTTACGTCTAACTTGATTGAAGACATGCTCGCTCATGATCGGATTAAGCACAGAACTTCCACCCCTTATCATCTGTAAGCAAATGGACAGGTGGAAGTCACTAACCAAGATTTGGAAGAGATTTTGACAAAGTGGTGATCAAAAGCAGAAAATATTGGGCAGATCACTTGGTTGAGGCCACCTGGGCCTACAACACTACTTGGAAAACTACAACAGGTTTCACACCTTATGAGCTGGTCTACAAGAAGAAGGATTTTCTTTCCATATAACTTGAATATAACACATTGAGGTTGGCATCTCAACTGGACCTAGATCTTGGCGATGCATAGTATGAAAGATTACTTCAGCTGAATAGACTAGATGAATAGAGAATGCAGGCCCTTCTCCACTCAGAGGTGGTCCAACTTCAAAGGAAGATATGGCATGACTGACACCTTAAATAAAGGAAATTTCAGCCAGAAGATTGAGCAGTGTTATATGCTTCAAGGTACAAGGATTTCAAAGGGAAGCTAAGGACAAGATGGTTGGGACCATATACAGTGGATAAATGCAACGACAATGGTTCAGACCTTATCAGGACCATTTATGAAGAAGCCATCCCCATGCTCGTCAACAAGCATCGATTGAAAATCTACAGGAAGCCCATTTCTAAGAAGGAGTTCATTGAAACTCTAGATGAATCAGTGTTGGTAGTGGAGCAGGCCCCTATCTCCACTCCACCCACACCTTGAAGAAAAAGAAAGAATAAAAGATCCCTGGGTGAAAACCTCTTGGAGGCACAAAGGACAGACAGTGATGGTGAAAACCTCCTGGAGGTGCCCTAGCCATCTCAGACTAAAAAAAAATAACAAAAAAGAAAAAGGGAAAAAAAAAGAAAAAAGAAAAGAAAAATAAACCTAATTTATGTTGAACCATTGCAGGTTGCAGGAAGGACATTACAGATTAGGAGGATCACACAAGAAAAAGACAGAGGTTTGCACCAGGCTGCAAGCATCCCTCACAATCCATTCCTCCATGGCCACTACCCTTTCCTAAGATTTGATCTCATTAGGGCTAAGATTTCACCTTCTACAGGAAAGTTCTGTGTCTTCTATAGGGAGTTTTGTGTCTTCTACAAGAAGATACTGTAGAACCTACAGACGAACCAAAATTGATCTCAAAAGAGAATCCGAAGGTTGGGAATCTACCTATGCGACCTGTCAACATCCCTGTTTCCACCTATCGCCATATGTCACCATTTTTCCATCTCTGTACACCTCCATTGCACTCATTTTTTATGTTCCTACACAGTCACACACATAAATCCTGTTTTCTTCATATTGCCAGCAAATTTTTTTTAATGAAAAATCAAGAAGTAGTTTTTCACTCACCATACTTTTTTCCCTACATTTGGACTCCTCATCAGCTAAGACCCTCATCAACAGTACAACCCTGCTCATTCTAGCTTGCATTCCAGGAGGAGAAGCAACTATAGGACTTCCTACAAAAATCCTGTGGTAGTTGATCCCTCTGAAACACATACTTTAGAGACAGGGACAATAAAGTATGGCAGAAGAAGCATGCATGGAGATCTACCTGAATGTATGAACATCAACAACAGCCGAGGCCAAGCATGCAATATGCATGCAGCAACAGAAAATGAAGGAATGGGTTCCAAAACCTGAAATCTGCATAACACAACTGTGACCACGCAGGTAAGTGCCTAAACTCATTCTTCAATTGCATAAATTATATTTTAAAGCTGCATGACTATGGAATGGTTTGGATTGGGTGGAATCGGTGGCCAGCCAATTGGCCACCCTCAGCCAATTACATATCCTCGTCGAATCCAAACGAGCCCCATTACATTCAAAATTTCCGATTACATGTGCAGCCAGTGCGTGTGGAGTGTCCATTCAGGGAGAAATCGTCGGGACTGGTAGTGGTGGCCGTGGATAACGGGAGAGCGGAGGTGATGGTGGTTAGAAACACACAGAAACATTATGGTTGTGACGTTAGATCAATGGTCTAGTCCGGCCACCTCATCCCTCACCACGAATCACGCCACAGTTAAAAGACGCTCAGTTGAAACATGCACCACCCTCTGTTCATTTTGCACTCACTGCATCCTTGACTGGAGTACGCATCCACCGCTTCCAAAATAGTTAACCAGTCATCCTCCATCAGTTTTTCTGCCTGTTTTGCAAAATCTCCCGCCTATCGGGCTCTGTCGGAAGTGCATTTTCATTCTACAGGAACCAGGAGCCTTCTACAGGAAGGGATCTATAGAAAAGGCAGAGAACAATTCTGCGGGGAGGAAATTTGGGATTTTCGTCGAAATTTCAAGCTCCAAATGAGGTAGGCTCGAAAAAACTTCTTTGTGCATGATCTGGTTGTAAAAGGTGGTGAATTGAACTGCCTCGGTTTGAGAAACGAGAGCAAAAGTCTGCCTGTGCATTGAGAAAAAAAACGTAAAGTTTGCCTGCACATTTCACCAAGTTTACCCTGTTCTTCCTCTGCATTTCGAAATCTCCTCATCATTTTTAAATTCTCATATAAGGAAGATATATGCAACAGTAGTGGCCAGTCGTGTGTGAAAAAAAATTGAATTTACATACCTATCTATGTGTTGGAAAGAGAACCTGTGTCCTTATACTCTATCCTATAAAAAAAAAGAAATCCCTTCATAAACAGACAGTAAAATTTTGGGTGACAGTAGTCTTAAAACAGGAGAATTATTGCTACTTGATATTGTAAGAAACACACAAGAAATTCCTTCTTGGGTTCAGAAGAAACTTGATTCAACTATCCTCTGTTGCAGTGAATTGACTGTTTGTTTTCTTGAGCATTTTCCTTTCTGGTTAAAACAAAAAAAGAGAACTCACCACCATGCTAGGAGGATTCATAAGGAAATAACCCTCACACTCTAGGAAGTTACATGAGCACCTTGAGGTGGTGGACCTTTTCACTCAGGAAAATTGGATCTCCTTCTTTGACAAAATTCGGAGTTACGATGAGGAAATAACTGAAGAGTTTTTAATGTCCCTGAGACCACATTCAAAGACATATGCCACAGTTAGTTTTAGGGGTTTGACCCTAGAACTTACCCCTGAGATCATCAGTAAAATTACTGGTCTACCATTGGGGCTCCCTTGGAGCAAACAAGAGAGATCGTTGGGCCAAATTGCTAAGAAAACATTCTTTCTGCCTGAGGAGCATCCCGTAGAAGACAAAAACGGGATTAGAAGAACCAGCTTGCCTCCTCTCTGGAGTGAAGCTAGTTATCAAATTATGAAGTATATCACAAGTGAAGGGGGGTTTAGCATCATCTATGGATATCATTTCAGGTTGTTAAATGAATTAAGGCATGGGAAGGACTTGCCTCCAGCCAAGAAAATGAGCATTCCATATTTCCTTCTTCAGTCCTTAATTGAATGTGGTACAAAGCTAAATGAAGGGATCCTAGATCAGTTGACCCGTCACGGGTTCATCAAACTGTTAGTGGAGGATGATTTACACACCTATACTATCCCCATATCTTGGGAAACCTTCAGAAATATGTCCAGGGAGGATAACATTAGAAATTTGATTGAGAACATCACCCCATCCAGCAGTGAGGAGGGGGAGAAAAATGACGAAATTGAGAAGAACAATGATGAGGGAGCATAGGACATTCAAGAAAGGGGAAAAGCAGAGGAATCACAGGAAGAACAGAAAGAAAATGGCAATATTGCTAAGCCTAAAATAGAGGAAGAAACAACAGCAAAAACAACAAGGGAAAAGAGGATGCAAAGTAGAAAGGAAAAGGCCGAGAAAGCCCAAATGAAGGCTGCCACAGCCAAAGCAGGCACCCAGAAAGAAAAGGGAAAGACACACCCTGAGATATCCGTAATAAAGACAGAAACAGTGGACATAAAGATTTCTAAAGGAAGCAAAGAAAAAGAACAGTATGAAGAGAAATCCCCTAAGACATTGGCAAGGGAGGCAGCAGCTGTGCTAGCTGCACTAAGCACACTTATCAAGCAAAAAGGAAAGAGAAAAAGGACCTCCATATACTTCAAAGCCAGAAAGAACACAAGGATCAAAGTAGGCAAACCTCAGCCACCGTCCAGCTGATTGTCATTGAGGACTCGCCCACTATACAGAAGGAAGAGTCTCCTTCTAAGATATCCATCACCTATGAAAGAGCAAGCCCAAAAATCACTACACGGAATGAGAAAATTAAGTCGATGGACTCAAAGGCAGTTCTACAGGGAGCTGCAATATCTCTACAGGAAACTCTAGCCAAGTTGAAAGAGACTGAGAAATTGGAGGAAAAGGTAACTAAACAATCACAAGGGGAGAGAAAAAAAATAGAAATACCTGAACCTATCCCTCAACCTGACTTGGGCTCATATTACAATCTGTTAGAGGGTGGGAAAATCATCCCACAGAAATTTGTTGTACCATTATTTTTCAAATTAGAGAAAGAGAGGATCAGAACACACACATGGATGAAAATTCCCAAATCTAAAGGAATTGAGGACATAGGCCACATGGGAGAGAAGTTAAAAGAATTAAGAGGAGAATTGGCCATGGTAAGACATGTAGAAATCTACAAAAGCGCCAAGCTATAGGAGGAGAATGAACTGCTGAAAAACAGTTGCAGCTACATGAAGTTCGCAAGCAAGATATGCTATCCATTTTGGGAGGGAAACAGCAGCAGGGAAGACCTCCAGCAGACACAGACACAGTTGAGACACAACATAAAGAAGAAGATCTACAAGCTAATGTGGAAATGCTAACAAAACTGTTGCAAGAATAGGAATCTCAGGCAACAAAAGAAATACAGGGTTTGAAACAATAGTTGCAAGAGAAAGAGGCCCAATTGGCCTGCATGGCTAGTTGGGCAATAGAAGCCTTACAATGTAGGTAACCTGCCAAATCTTATGCATTATGCCTTAAAGAGAAATGGTTGCAATTTCAAATTAACACACTGGCCCAAAGGGGCACTACTCCATTTCAGAATTACAATCAATTCATGTATTTGTGTGACAGTAGCTCAGCTGAAGATAAGGCCAAGATAGTAGAATTCTATTTACACAACTTGGCGCTTCCAAACATGAATCTATGGGACCCTAATACTGCATTGGGAGATGTACAACTCATGGCCATGGCTTATTGGTTAAGCCATGAGGAGAAGAGGGTAGCAGAAATTCAGAAAGTTATGGACAGGGAGATAAGTGAGCCACTCATGATCAGGCAGAACCAGAAGATCCCTCAACTTTCGTATATGCCTATCAGCACCTTGCCAACAACCCTCAGGCTCTTTCAGACTACATTGAAAGGCAAGCTCAGGCTATCACTCACTTTGAGGACATGGAAAGACTGTGGGTGATAACTGCATCCATGCTTTCACAAGGAGATGGAACACCTTGTCCCACAGTCTGAAAATAAGAGAGTACCACTCCCCAACAAGGATGAGGGAGGCTTTGGCAAGAGTGCCACTTTATAAAGAGTCAGTGCAAAATCTAAAGGCCAACTAGATTGGCCTCAAGTTTAGTCCTCCATTGCTTTTGGGACTGCTGGAAGGAGTCAAAGAAGAAGAAGAACACAGGCAATGGGAGGAGGTAGAGAGAAAGGCAGGGTTTCATGACCAAGAAGAGGACATCACTTCGAAATCCTGGGATGTCAGAGACACAGTCAAACCAATTAGAAATGATGAGCTATATTAGTTGCTGAGAGGATGAGCAACACATTCAGTAGGGGGGTGATGATGAGCCCGAAAAATGGGTAACTTTATGGGCTCATTTTGCCTATTATTCTTGATTAATCCACCATTCTTCATATTTTTATGCATTCTTTTGAATATATTTATATTAATTGATGAATGAAGATAGTCACTTGACCACAAAAGTCTAATGTGTGATTATTGCATATGTGTGGACATCTTTTGGACCAAGTTCAAGCATTTATGAGCAAGTTGATAGCCAAATACGAAGGAACACGCTGAGGATTTTTAGGAAGGGTGTCTCATGCAATAAATGATCCCTTCCTCTAGTTCTCCAGCATCAGATCAGAGTTCAACAACCCACCAAAGTTGATTTCAAGGGGCAGCCAAGCAGATTTTGTGAAGCAACTGATCAACTGCAGTTTTGAGCAGCCAAGCCCCTAAAGTTAAGGAGGGTTGTTGGGAGTCCTCATGGTGCATAAGTAGGAAGGCTTAAAGCCTTGGTATTTTAGCTATTGAACAATTTTTTTTTGCACTTTAGTGCAGCTCTGCCTTTCAGCTCATTTTCGAGCTCTTGCTGTAAACAGTTTTGTGACATGATTATTTTTTGAGTAATGGAGATAAGTTTCACTTTACACCAGCTTTGAGCTTTCTTAGGAGGTTGTAGCTCTTGGGTTTGAGCCCAACACAAGTTCCAGTACCTCCCTTTGTGTACTTTTATGTGTTTTCCTTGCATTCATAGAATAATTTCTGCTATTTATGTTAAGATATTGCTTTGTTATTTAGGTTGCTTTTGATGATTAAGATAGTTTTTCATGCTTCAGGTTGATTTGACAATTTGGTAATAGAAAAGGTCTACAAAAAAAACACCATCAAGAAATCCTTGATCTCATCTCTCCCTCCTTGCGACGATGAGTTGAGACCAAGGCATACTTGCTACCACAAAAACATTGTTCTTGCCTTCCTATGCAATTGCTAGTGTTAGATTTTTAGTTGGAAAAGTTTATACCAAATGTACTTACATGTTTAGATCTGTTCTTGCTTAGTTTCTATAGCTATCTTGCATAATTTTCTGTCTATAAACTTATGTTCATCATGTTTCTGGTTGTCAGGTTAGATTAGGTAAAAGTAGATAGATCTTTGGTTTTTCTAGTCTTTATTCGATCATTTTTGGAAAATAGTGTGCAGAGCACCTATAATACATTCCTACTTGCCATTCCTCCATCATCCAACCTGTTCTAGCCCCTAATCCAAGATTCCTACCCTCCATTCGCTACACTTTCCTGATTTTCCCTAATTTCTATATTTTTGTGCAACATTGCTTTCTCCATCCTTGAGCCAATCCAACTATCTCCATAACTCTTGAGCTTCATTTACCAGGTTACACACCTCTTAACAACCTTATCCACCCTTCATTTCCACTTCCCTACCATATTTTCTCCTTCATTCCTCTAAAATCCTCTTTCGGCTATTCTTGAAGGACTTCCTGTAGAACATCCTGTAGAACCCCTGCAAACTTCCTGTAGAAGTTCACGTGAGCGGTTTTTTCAATATCTAACCACTGTGAGACTTGCTGGAAGGGTTCTAGGGACCCGTTAGGCCCTCTTCTCACCTTCCCAACCTCCTGCAGGTATCCACTCCATTCCTTTTCGCCAATCAACCTCTGCATGGTCGGAAACAGTTAAAGCACATGCATAATAATTATGAAAGAATACTCAAAAATACAAAAAGATGTTTTTTTTTTTCAGATTTTACTTTAGAAGTAGCTCAATCACATGCATTTTACCTTTCCAAAAGTCAATGGTATCCATTTCAGTAGCTTTCATCTCTTTTCTTGCACCAGTAGGATTAGTCGGTAAAACTAGGGTTTGCTAGGGTTTGCATTTCCTTTCAACTTTCAGCTTCTTTCTGCAAGTAGACTAGTCTCCTTCAAGTTAGCTTTCGTCCATCACAGTTAAAAGCTTCTTCTAAGAGCTCATAGAAGTTGGCTTAAGCTCCTAGTGAACTTGTGCCATCTGATCAAGCGACAGCCTGCGGCAAAACCTAGTACTTGTCCATACAACACCGTCGCTTCCAAGTTTGTTACGAACTACTGGGTTGATAAAAGTAAAGAAGGGTGACCCGGGAGTTGCAGCATCATTGCTGCAATACTAGAGACTGGGATGTCAGAGAGGTAGTCAAAGCAATCAAAGATGATGAGCTAGATTAGTTGCTCAAAGAATGAGCAACACATTCAGCAGGGGAGTGATGATAAGCCCCAAAAATGGGTAACTTTATGGGCTCATTTTTCCTATTATTCTTGATTAATCCACCATTATTCATAGTTTTATGCATGCTTTTGAATATATTTACGTTAATTGATAAATGAAGATACTCACTTGACCACAAAAGTCTAATACGAGCTTATTGCAAATTTTTGGACATCTTTTGGACCAAGGTCAAGCATTTATGAGCAAGTTGACAGCCAAATATGAAGGAACGGGCTGAGGATTTGTAGGAAGTGTTATCACCCCAAGAAAATCTCCTAGGTTGTATCTCAGAGATGCTCGGGAACATTACAAACTCAACGCCAATGTTGGAAATAGGTGGATGAATGGAAGGAATGATGCATATTCAAGCCAGATAACCACTTCTACTATGCTTAACCCCAGACATGGGTGAACACCCCCAGAATACAAGGCTTTAGACCACCAATTACACACAATTTGAGGATTAAGTGAACATGGAGAAAACTGACCACACCAACAAATACACAAGACCATGTGATGGTCAACAGCAACCAGTGAGAAGGTCTGTAGATCTATTTCCTAATGCACAGACATGATGACAACTCTCTAAGCACTAAAATAACAGAAACCTGCATTACACATTCAATGATACATACTAGATTCTAACACAGAGGTGGGATGACAGTCGTTCTGATGCCAAACATCAAGAGCACATGAAAAATGCATAACAGGCACAACCTGAAAAAAAGAGGAAGTTGAAAGTGAGCAATTAACAACAAAAGAAGCTTGTTTTAGCTGAAAATGAAGACCAGATGCTGCAGGTATCACAGTTGTTACGATCTCCAGAAGTTGAACCTTACATCAAAACAACAACCATCAACCCTCATTACATCTGTGTTTTTAGTATATATAGAGGTTGATTACAAAAATATCTGCTATCCTATGCATGGAGGGGTTATAATGGACCACCAACCACATTAACTATCTAATATGGGTCTCTGTTGCATACTGTGTGCTTTAATGAAAAAAATTGGCCTTTTGAGATACTCTATTGTCCTTCTTGAATGGGTGGAATGTTGAATGAATGAAAGCTCCATAACTACTAAATGAATTCAACTGCTCGAGGCATGTCCTTTCCTTCTTCAGCCATACTGTTCCTTGAATGTAGTTGTTGAAGAGTAAATGTGCCCAACATTGATATATGGCCATTTCTATCCTTCAGGAGAATGGTACAGGCTATGAGCGCAGACAACATGTAGGAAGATCCACCGTTGGAGAGCGTGGATCTATGGTGGAGAGCGCTTTGCAATGGCTATCGCGAGGAAGCGGGAACAAAAAATGTGAACTGTTGGATGAAACAGACGAACGGTTAAGCTCATTTGATAGGAGGAATCGAGAGATTGATGATCGGGATAGACGAGGGCCATCAGATCTTATATGGACAGATCCAACGGTGATCGGGAGGCGAAAAAACATAGGAGATAATGCACAGGGATGACGGTTTTGGGGGCGGGCGATATTCCCCGCACCGCTTATGGGATGGGAGCGATAAACGTACATGGTCGCGCGATCCAATATAATAGTGACGTGTGGTGGATGGGAGGTGTGGAAAACTGCCGATATCATGAGTTAACGCACGAGCAAGTTTCGTTAGTGGGAGGTGCGACTGTCATTGGATTGCGGCGACAAACGATCTGATGGGGGGGAATGAACAAGGTTTAGCAGGATTGATATGACAAGTGAAGGCCACGGGTAGTACGTTGGTTCCTCAGTACATTTTGGTCTAGTCTGTGGTCAATGCTGGACACCAAACTCACTAAGTCCATAGCCTTCCATCCTCAAACTGATGGCAACACAGAGGTTGTCAATCAGATGATTGTACACATTCTGCGCATGTACAACTCAAAGCATCGATGGACATGGGACAATAGCCTCCCCTATGTTCAGCACAGCTACAACCAAGCTCTTCACAGCTCGAATGGCCACTGCCCTTTTCAGGTGGGCTTGGGATTCCAGCCACTATGCCCCATTGATGTGGTCATGCCACTTGCAGCTACTCAAAAAGATTTGGCTCATGTCCAGTCCGAAACATATAAGGCAACCAGCTTCATTGAGCACATCCAACATATTCGCCAGCAGGTCCATGACATTCCGGAGAAATCAAATGCCAAGTACAAGCAGCGACATGATCAACATCGGGTGCCACAAATGTTTTAGGTCAGCGACGAAGTCTGGTTTCACTTGCAAAAGGAACGCCTTACTGGAGCCTATCGGAAACTGAGACCACTCCAATATGGTCCTTACACCATCACTAAGGCTATGGGAGACAATGCATTTGAGCTCAACATTCCCCCATTCCTTGGCCTACACCCAGTGTTCAATGTGGACCGCCTTCGACCATACTTTCCACCATTGCTAGACACATCCGACATTGCAGAACAACTCACACCCACATAATTAAGTCCATACTACATGGAACGAGCTGGAACTGATCGGATCATGGACACACAGATCAAGAACACTCACCAACAGAATATCCAACTGTATTGAGTTGTCAAAGCAGGCCAACTCCTCCACCAAGGCAAGTGGCTCACCGGGGACCAAGTTCAACAAACATTTCCTCATCTCATGGAGGAACTCAATGCAATGGGGACCATTGATTCCTAAGGGGGGAGGAATGATCTAGGTGGATCTTGGTGGCCACTTGCCAAGTCCACCTGGACCCCCACCATTGTTTCTCTCAGCATTTTCAGTTTCCTTAATTGTAGCACAACTTACTATTTTTAGCAGTTTTTTGGGTCCTGAACTTCTAGAGCCGTTTTGAGGCCCTAAAGGAGGTTTTTTGGGAAATCTGGGGTGACATGGGTCATGTTGTCTCCCAAAGTGGTAGTGCTCGAATAGATCTTTCTAACGATGATCCGGATTTAAACAGGAACGCAACAAATTACAGAGATAACCATAAAAACGGAGATGAGATAACCATAAATACTGAGATGCAACAGAAATAATACTTCATTTCATTACTGTAAAATATTGAAATGTGCTTACAAACAGAAATGAAAATAAATCAGCTAGGGCGATGGTAGCTTATCTCTGAGAAGAGATGTGGCAGCTACATGCCTCTGAACTGTTCTGAACTGTGTTACAATGAGGCTCGAAGGCCTATTTATTGTTGAGAAACAATAGAAAACCCTTCACATCCCGAAAACCTAACCCTAGAAGATGAAACACCAAATTGTGGGCCCCGTTTGGGTAAATTGGTAATCAATTTCCCGGGGTCATAACTTTGGCATACGATCTCCGTTTGACGCGTACGATAGCTCGTTAGAAAGATCTATCCGAGTACTACCACTTTGGGAAGCAACATCGGTCCATGGACCCATGTTGCCCCAGATTCCCAAAAAACGTCGTTTAGGACCTCAAAACGGCTCTGGAAGTTTAGGACCCGAAAAACTGCTAAAAATAGTAAACTGTGCTACAATTTAGGAAACTGAAAAAGCTGAAAGAGACAGTTGTGGGGGTCCAAATGGGATAGGTGGGTGGCCACCAACATCCACCTAGATCGAACGAGCTATTGTATGCGTCAAATGGAGATCCTATGCCAAAGTTACGACCCCGGGAAGTTGATGTACCAATTTACCCAAACGAGGCCCACAGTTTGGTGTTTCATCTTCGAGGGTTATGTTTTGAAATGTTAAGGGTTTTCCATTATTTATCAACAATAAATAGGCATTCGAGCCTCATTGTAGGAGAGTTTAGAGGCATGTAGCCACCACATCTCTTGCCAGAGATAAGCTACCATCGCCCTAACTAGTTTATTTCCATTACTGTTTGTAAGCATATTTCAGTATTTTACATTAATGAAGTGAAGTATTATTTCCACTGCACCTCTGTTTTTATGGTTATCTTTGTAATTTGTTGTGTTCCTGTTTAAGTCTGGATCAGTGGTATCAGAGTGGTCTGCTTTTTCTTTGTTTTTCTTTGCATGTCCCCAACGAGGTCGGGATATAAGGAATTAGGGATTGAACTGGTCGAATCTTTGCGAGACCAGCCTCGCAAATCCCGATGGCCTCTTACGGTGGATGAGAAGAAAGATGAGGGGGAAGGAGATCATACCAAAATCTTGCTCAAAGAAGCCCTCGAGCGACAACGGAACGCGATGATGGACAAATTTGCCCAAATCCTTCAGCGGCTACCCAGAAGCGACGCATCGGCTTCCAACAACTACTATGGAAACACCATGCCCTTTAAGGTACAAATTAATTTTGAAATCCCCATATTTGAGGGTCAGATAGACACAGATGCCGTAGATAAATGGTTAAATTTGCTGGAGGGTTATTTTTCTGTTCATGAATTTTCGAGTCAGGAAAAGATTTTTTTCGCTCTTCTCAAAGTAGCGCCCCATGTGAAGGAGTGGTGGGAAACCTACTGTGAGCAGAAGGATGAAAATACTGGCTCACTATTTTCATCTGCACCAACCTGGAATTCATTCGGGATGTCATCAAGGAGAAGTACTACCATGTCGGAAGCTATGAGGACGAATACATAAAATGGACCATGCTGAAGCAGGGAAGGGACCGAGATGTGCCGAAGTTCACCACTCTTTTCCATACCCTTCGCACAAAGTTGGGTATCAAGGATATGGAGCAGAATTTGATACTCAAATACCACGGTTGCCTGCACAAGTACCTCCAGGAAGAAATACAATTCCTGAACATCTCCTCGCTCAGCACAGCGTACTAATATGCTGTCAAGGTCGAGCAGAAGTTTAAACAAAAGAAGTGAGACTTTGGATCTGCGAATTTGAAGCAAGGGAAAGGTGCCCCTAAAACACAGAAAAAAGTACAAAGCCAAGGCGAGGCAGCCCAAGACAACCCGCCAAAGTTACAGGCAAAGAACAACGCCACGAAGACGAAAAAGGACACGGGAAAATGGTGTGAGTTCCATAAGAGCTCCACTCACAACATCAGTGAGTGTCGGGCCACGCAGTCACTTGTGGCTGAGCTAAAGGTTCCAGAATCAGATGTAGGTTCCAACTCTGAGTCAGAAACCAGCAAGGCGAATGACAAAGGGAAGCAGATAATTGATGTGGATCCCAACGCCACTGTTGCTAATGCCAAGATACAGAAAAATGAACCCGAAGATCCAGAGGAGGAGGAGCGTCTCTTCCACTCTCAGATGTGGGTAAAGGGCTCCCTGCTACAATTCGTTGTCGATAGTGGGAGCGAAAAGAACCTCATTTTGGCAGAGGTCATGAAGAGGTTGGGCTTACCGACCACAGCACATCCACAACCATACACCATCGGGTGGCTTCACCAAGGATGGGATCTTCGCGTGAGCCAACAGTGTTGCCTTCCGTACAACATCAAGCCCTTCATGGATGAGGTATTGTGTGACATTTCTCCCCTTGAAGTTTGTGATGTATTATTAGGACAACCATACTTGTGGAAGCGACATGCTATGTATGAATCAAGGCCTCATTCTGTTATTATTACATTGGGGAATAAGTTGTACAGGATACCAGAGATAGCACCGCCTACCGCCATCTCTTTGATTACTGCAAAACAATGCAGTAAGCTCATTTCTAAGATTGGGAAATTTTTTTTCCTGATAATACACCCTCAAGGAAAGAAGAATATGGTGGCCACGCCTTCCAGACAGTACCCCTCCGCACGACAACTATAGATGGAAAAGGTCCTGAAGGAGTATGAGGACATCTTCACTGCCCCCGCAAGGGTTCCTCTACACTGTCAGGTCAAGCAATCCATCGATCTGACCCCAAGTGCGCCACTACCCAATGGAACAATTTTTCAGCTCTCCGTTCTGGAGAACGATGAAATCAAGAGGCAGATTCAGGAGCTACTACAGAAAGGTCACATATGTCCGCGTTCATCGCCTTTCAGAGCCCGATCGTGTTGGTATAGAAGAAGGATGGAACTTGGAGACTCTGTATTGACTATCGAGCGCTCAACAAGATCACTGTCCATAATAGGTACCCGATCTTGCAGATTGATGACCTCTTAGACCAACTAAAGGGGGAAAAATATTTCAACAAGATCGATTTGAAGTCAGGATATCACCAGGTACCAATCGAACCCTCTGATGTGTGGAAGACTGCCTTCAAATCCAAGGAGGGCCTCTCCAAATGATTGACTCATTTGTAGTGGTATACTTGGATGACATTCTGATCTTCAGCCAGAGTTGGGAAGAGCACCTCCACCACATCCGGCAGGTTCTTCAAACACAATGGCAACACAACTATGTGCCAATTTGGAGAAATGCACTTTTGGCATGACCCAGGTTTAGTATCCGGGATACATTATTGATGAACAGGGGGTGCATGTGGACAGAGCTCCGTAGCTTTCTAGGTCTTGCCAACTTCTACCGGAGGTTCGTGTTGGGGTTTTCTCATATCACTTGGCCCTTATGTCAAGTCACCAAGAGAGGAGCGAAAGAAAAATTCTTTTGGTCTGAATCTCAACAGAAGGCATTCATAGAGTTGAAAGATCACCTCTACACAGCACCAGTGCTCGCGTTATCATATTTACAACAACCATTTGAGGTCGAGACAGATGCCTCTGACTATGCTATTGGGGCAGTCCTTACTCAACACAGTCATCCAGTGGCATATCACAGTGAAACACTTTCAAACACAGTCTGGAAGTATCCCACTTATGATAAAGAGATGTATTCCATTGTGCAGGTCTGCCGACAATGGAAGCATTACATTTTGGAGAAGGAAATGGTCATCCACACAAACCACCGACCCCTGTAATTCATACAAACCCAAGGGAAATTGCAGAATGATAGCCATGAGAAGTGGTCTACATATCTGCAACATTTAAATTTGAATATCAAGTATAAGAAGGGTAGCACCAATAATGTTGCAGATTGCCTCAGTCGACCACCAATCATGGCGTTAACCATCGTGCTCAACTCTTGTGGGCACGAGACTTCTGATTGGCCACTTCTCTACAAAAGCGACCCAGAATTTGGCCACACATACCAGACACTCTTGGGGGGTCGGCATGTTCCAGGTTTTCACCTCCAGGATGCAATGTTATGCCACTTAGGTCACCTTTTTGTTCCTTCAAGCGAGCGTGCCAAGATGATTTGGGAAGCACACTACAGTTTGGATGTTGGGCATTTCGGGGTTGAGAAAATGGTGGCAGTACTGCAAAAGTATTTCTATTGGCCAAATCTTCGACGGGGAAGTACATCAGATCATGTACTACCTATGCCATTGCAAAACCAACCATCAAGAAGCAAGGCCTCTATAGCCTGCTGCCTACCCCTAGTTGACCTTGGGAATCCATCTCCATGGATTACATGTCAGGCCTTCCTTCCACTAAACATGGAAATTATTGTGTTTTTTTGGTCATCGACAAGTTCTCGAAGATGGCCATTATGGCGGCCTGCAAAAAGAATATCACAATAGAAGCCACTGCTAAACTCTTCTTTGAACGAGTGTGGGTGCACTTTGGGATCCCATAGTCTATCATCTCAGATCGGGACAGTCAGTTCCTCAGTACATTTTGGTCCAGTCTCTGGTCAATGCTGGACACCAAACTCACTAAGTCCACAACCTTCCATCCTCAAACTGATGGCCAAACAGAGGTTGTCAATGAGATGATTGTACACATTCTGCGCATATACAACTCAAAGCATCCATGCACATGGGACGAGAGCCTCCCTTATGTTCAGCACAGCTACAACCAAGCTCTTCACATCTCGACTAGCCACTGCCCTTTTCAGGTGGGCTTGGGATTCTAGCCACTATGACCCATTGATGTGGTCATGCCACTTGCAGCTACTCACAAAGATTTGGCTCATGTCCAGTCCGAAACAGATAAGGTAACTAGCTTCATTGAGCACATCCGACATATTCACCAGTAGGTCCATGACATTTTGGAGAAATCAAATGCCAAGTACAAGCAGCGGCATGATCAACATCGGGTGCCACACAAGTTTCAGGTGGGCGACAAAGTCTGGTTGCATTTGCAAAAGGAATGCCTTATTGAATCCTATCGGAAACTGAGACCACTCTGATATGGTCCTTACACCATTACTAAGGCTATGGGAGACAATGCATTTGAGTTCTTACCCCATTCCTTGGCCTACACCCAGTGTTCAATGTGGACCGCCTTCGACCATACTTTCTGCAATTGCTAGACACATCCGACATTGCAGAACAGCTCACACCCATAGAATTAAATCCAGATTGCATGGAACAAACTGCAACTGATCGGATCATGGACACACAGATCAAGAACACTTGCCAACAGAATATCCAACTGTATCGAGTTGTCAAAGTAGGCCAACTCCTCCACCAGGGCAAGTGGCTCACCACGGACCAAGTTCAGCAAAGGTTTCCTCATCTCATAGAGGAACTCAATGCAATGGGGACCATTGCTTCCTAAGGGGGGAGGAATGATCCAGGTGGATCTTGGTGGCCACCTGCCAAGTCCACCTGGACCCCCACCATTGTTTCTCTCAGCATTTTTAGTTTCCTTAATTGTAGCACAACTTACTATTTTTAGCAGTTTTTCGGGTCCTGAACTTCTGGAGCCGTTTTGAGGCCCTAAACGATTTTTTTTGGGAAATCTAGGGCAACACGAGTCCCAAAGTAGTATTGCTCGGATAGATATTTCTAACGAGCTATTGTACGCGTCAAACGAAGATCGTATGCCAAAGTTACGACCTCGGGAAGTTGATGTACCAATTTACCCAAACGGGGCCCACAGTTTGGCGTTTCATCTTCTAGGGTTAGGTTTTTGAATGTTAAGGGTTTTCCATTGTTTCTCAACAATAAATAGGCCTTCGAACCTCATTGTAAGACAGTTTAGAGGCATGTAGCCACCACATCTCTTTCCAGAAATAAGCTACCATCGCCCTAGCTTGTTTATTTCCATTACTATTTGTAAGCATATTTCAGTATTCTACATTAATGAAGCGAAGTATGATTTCCACTGCATATCTTTGTTTATGGTTATCTCTGTAATTTGTTGCATTCTTGTTTAAGTCTGGATCAACAAGGGTGGAATAGAATATGTTTAACTGAAAAAATATTTACACATAGGTTAATTTGTGGGGTCATTACACACGCCCATTTTATTATTGTTATTAGGAAAGAATTGAATATTTTTAGTTTTAATTACTTCTTCACTTTATATATATATATATATATATAATCTTAAAATATATATTCAAATATGAGAATATAAGTAATATATTAATAAGAGTGTGTGTGTTTTTCTTTAAATTTGATATAAGATTATCTTATTTTAGATAGAGATATTTTATTTATAATTGAGAGTGAGAATGAAATATTTTTACCATATCTAGTTCCTATTGGGTTGTAATACCAACAACCATCATAATTTTAACAGTTGATATAAAACTATCTTTTTACTCCCTCCTAAGACAAGACTCTAGCAATATATTTCTTTTTAACTACCTATTAGTGGAGTTTTGACCAATATATTTTCTAATGTTGAACTTTATAAAAGTTATATATATTTTTAACATTATTAAAAAAACCAATTCGCAATAATTTCCTTGATTCATATTTTAAGGTTCTAATTTTCACCTTCATGACAAGTGCAATGGAGAATTATGAAAATAGTCCGTCATTGTTTTAGCCATATTGTATGTCATATATTGGAAATGTTTTTCTCCAAAATACCAATTGTTTCTTGTTTCATTATCAATTTTTTAATTTTAATAACCAACCTTTATTTATAAATGGAATAATCTATCACATCTCCATTGAGGAATTCATTATGAATTTTCTAATTTTAATAACCCACATGTATTTATCAATTCAATAATGGATAGCATCTCCATTGAGCAATTCATGTCCCGTTGTTCAAATGTTGAGTAATTTCTTCAGACTATCAGAAAAGAAATCAAAGAGTTCGTTGCAAGGCTCAGATAGTCCATGACCGTGACTGATATCTATCCAGAACCAGTCTTGTAATCATAGCATTTTGATTTTATATCCAAGAAATAACCATCTTTCGATTCTGGATTTTGTTTTTTCCTATTATCAGTTATGCTCTCTAGTTGCTGGTTTTGGATGAAGGGATTTCTCATAGAAATAATATGTTTTATCTAAATGATAAATTTGAATCATATTTGGAATTATTCTGAAAATTACAATCGAAATAAAAATGATTGAATAGTAATTTGTCTTGCATTTCTGGTGAAAAAACGATAAATTTTGTTTTATTTGAAATATTTTATGAAATTTACAATCTAAATCTATTTTAAATATTCCAGAAATCTGTGGAGAAAAGTACAGTTGAATGGTAATCTGTTTATGAGATGAGCGGTGAAATCTGTGGAGAAAAGTACAGTTGAATGGTAATCTGTTTATGAGATGAGCGGTGATCTTTTCTTGTTTGGAAAGTAATTGGTCGGAGTTTATGACAACTAGCACCAGGTAAAGATTACAAAAGTTAACAGGAAGGAACAAGATAAATGGCGGAGGAAAACGAGTTCATTGTCTGTGTAATTATTTGTTGAAAGACCACATGCATCGATGCAATAAACGTAAAACATGCAAAATAATAATATGCACCTCAAGAAACCCTTATTCTCTCAGATCAGAAACCCTTATTCTCTCAGATCAGGAGGCCATAAATAATGTGCCCTCGCAATCGCACTCTGTTGACGGATCGCACTCTGTTGACGGTTATAGTTCTTGGTGACAGCCGGCAGGATTCTCCCATCCACCTTTGCATTGACCATTTCCTTTTCCAAGGGAAAAAATAGTTCATGGTCTACTTCTCTGTGTCTCGCATGGTTGTGATAACTTCTTTGATGAATCTCTATCCACTGTTTGATAAGAACTCTGACCTGAATTTTCAATTCGTTCAATATCCAAGCTATTTCATTTCGGTGGTTTAATCTCTTAAACTGAACTCACTCCATAGATATGTACTTAATAGTTTAAGCAATCAATATAAGGCATAAGGCAACTATTGGTTCGCCCTTTATGACTAAAGACGTTGTTGTGGATGACAGAACTGTAACATTGCAGCTAGATGGATTCACATGTACTTACAATTCTATTCTAGATATGAAAAGTTACTTATATTACAACATATTCTAATATGTGAATTTTAGAAAACTCTTAGCATTCTTATTTAGATGGTAAATTTTGAGAATATTTGAAATTTTGCATCACATTCTTACAGGAACTTGACCTGTTTGTGACCT
Organism: Pinus tabuliformis; assembly: GCA_031772625.1. Taxonomy (NCBI): domain Eukaryota; kingdom Viridiplantae; phylum Streptophyta; class Pinopsida; order Pinales; family Pinaceae; genus Pinus; species Pinus tabuliformis. The sequence goes on from CM062818.1 coordinate 691,731,016, forward strand.
GCTTCTTAGTGCTGGTTGAGGGGTATATCGAAAGTTTTTTGGTACATAATAATTTACTGCGTTATTTGGCCTCGGGCTTCTTAGTGCTGGTTGAGGGGTATATCGAAAGTTTTTTGGTACATAATAATTAACTGTGTTATTTGGCCTCTTCCGAGGCGGAGGCAAAAACATAGGTTATATATAATTATTTTTTCCCAAACAGTGTTAGAATAGTGTAAAACATCCATTAATCCTAGGCGTTTAATGCTTGGGATAATGCTTGGCCTATTGTACTTTGGGATAATGCTTGGCACATTGTAGCTCTGACAAGTTGCTGCATGAAGATGGGAAGACATGTGACTGTTGCAATGTGTCTGCAGTGTCTATTCTGCATGTTGCTTTGGCACAAGTCCACCTCGTCATTCAGGCTCGAGCTGTCAAGCTATCATTCACGCTGACGCTGTCATTCACACTGTGTTTCAAGCAGGCCTAATACAGAACCAGAAGAAGCTAAGCTAACGAACATTGGTAAAATCGATACATACTTGACCAGAGCCTCGATACATACCTGACCAGAGCCATCCCTTCGCAGAGCCTGCTTTTTTGTTTCTCTGTGTTAGGGGGAAATCATTCTGTAACACTGCAATTCTCTGAATCAGGAAGCGTGACTGCAATAATCATGGATCCCATCTCTGCGTTGCTTACAAGGGAGTCTCGAGGGCTTACATTGAGGCAACTGCCACGAAATCTTACCCTTCCTGCGAACCCATACCCTGTGACCAGCTCTGGTGGCGTTCATTCCTGCCATGGTCTTGGAAGGCCACAATGTTAGTAATCTCAACCGAAAGAAGAGTGTATTATATATGTAATTATGCCATCTCGCCGAGGTGCACATCTGGTTCCTATCTCTATTTTATGAAGGTGCGAAGCCGCCAGAGAAGAAAAGGGAGGGGTAAGGGCTTTTCACTGAGCTATCAATTAGTCAAGAATTAGTCAGAGCCGGGGTTTATTCTCACCGCAGGGAGTTTGTTGGTTGAAGTTCCTTGCATGAAATCGCTTTGCCTGTGGAGGGGTTGAATTCGAATCGCAGGCCGAGAGTGTGCACGAATCGTTCAAGACGTCGCCCGGTCTTGCACAACACTTCAGCGTCAGCTCTAGCGCCAGTGAGCCGAATGTGACTCTGTGGCTCGAGTATTGCCTGGTTCGCTGTCAGATGCGCTAAGCGGATGAAGGGCATCACCTAGTTCAAACAAAGATACGCTGACTTGAGCTCCTCTCAAGGGCACCTATTGTCCTGCTACTGACTGCGGCCAGGTAAAAAGTTCCTCGAGTCTTCATTTTTCCGGAATCTCACGACTATTTTCTTCCAACTGAAAATGCAGCTCGAAGAACACCCAACTGTGCTCAAAGGACACACAAATTTGATCTGTTGATTTCTTTCTGCGTAATAGGAAACTTAGAAAAGCTCTTACCTCTGAAAGTGTTTTAAGCAGGGTTCGAAACTAGTTGTTGTTTCTGTGTAACATTTCTCTATGCTTTTTGTTGGCAAATTACGAGCTGAAAAAAAGAGAAGGACAAAGGAAATGAAAAGACGGTCAAGCAAGTCCCTGATATGAAGAATTCCTTCCTTTCTTTTCTTCGAGAAGACAGCAGAATGAAAACGCAGTTAAAAAATTTAGTTTAGTTGCTCCTCCTCGGAATCAACCAAGTTATATTGCCATGCCAAATGTAGCAAGCTCGACCATATCCAACCTGCAATTTCTGCTACGCGGTGACCGTGTATAGTCTCGGATTTGCTGAAACAAACATATGGCATTTTGACTATGCAAAGGTACCTTTGTGGATTTGTTGAAATGAACAAAGGGCAGTTTGACCGAGCATAGTTATCGGAAATAGCTACTTCCAACCTATGATATCGTTAGTGGCAGGACATATTGTGCCAGGTTGGGACTATCGATTCCTTAAGGTTTGGACATAAGAAATCAATCAAATCATTCTTTTGCTTAAAAAAGAAAAAGGGTGGTAGTCACATAGTGTTAAATTCTGAAGCTCGGATGGCCGTTTAACCACCGCTCCCTGCCATATGACCACCAGCTTTAAAATTTCTTTCGCTGTCTTTGTGCATTTTTTCCACCTCTGAGAATTCTTTGTGCCTGGAGGAAAGCGAATGAGCCCATCCAGGTGTCAAGGCATCTAGCTGGCCATCTGATTGGACAATCCAACGGTGGCCTTCGATCGTGGTAGAGATCACAACCATCTGTTGCGGATTCTGATATGAAAACTGTATTGAATTGAATGCAGTGAATTTCTTTTACTATTTACCTTCAATGCTATGATGACTGATGCCTTTTTAACTGTGCATTGTTTCCATCTGTTTCATTGTTAGCTTGTTTGAAAACATCAACCGTCACATAGATATTGAAAGAATGGTTTAGATCGATCCCCACACTGTTCAATGTTTGGTGCACACAAGACTATGCACTGAATTAATTCATTGCGACATTTAATTAAATTTTTTAATTTATTGCCACATTTAATCAATTTTTTTTCTTAATTATGCAAAATTAAGCAATCACTTTATTTAAACATCAACTATTTTTTCAAAATATTATTATGGTTAGTTGGGTGTGTTGGGGATTTTTCTGGTAAAATCCCAAAAACAAACAAACTGAACACACAGAGGCAATCCTCTATTTCCTTCTCTGCACAGGATCTTTTGCATAGGGAAGCTTTAAAAAAAATGACTGAGAACAGAGTATTAGATACCCAGAAAAATGTTGGTATTCATTAAACATAAAATGCCTGATACATATTCATCCTCTTTCACTCAGTGGGATTTACCAAAAATACATTCAACCAACAAAATATTTACTCTGTCTCCTCCTGAGAATTTACACTGCTGGTGAGTAAAAACCCATTTACATTTACTGCAGTAAAAACCCTTTTACATTTACTGGTGTAAAACTATTTTACTCATACTACTGTAAAATAAATTTACATATGCATCAAAATTTTACATTACATTCATAGAAAAAAAAACCTTTACTCACACCATACGCTCTTGCTTCTTTCCCTTCATTTGGGCAACCAACAAAAATTACATTTCAACCTCTGTTCACTACTGTGAGTTTTATAAAATACAAAATCATTCACCAAACAAAACTCCCGTGCTTCTTCACTTATGCACTGTTGTGCAATATTTACCTTGATTCACGCTGGTCAAAAAAAAAATCCATCGCACATATGCGCTTCCCCTTTTTCTGTCTTTATGAACTGCTGTGCAAACTTCAGTTTCCTTACATTACTTCAAAAAATATTACCCACGGCCCTGTTCTTTTCCTTCTACACACTGTTGTGTGTTTCATTGCGTATTCAATGAACAACCCCATCACATTTTTGCTGCTGTGTAAATCTTTTTCATATATTGCACACATCAAAAACATAATCATACATTCTGACTTTCCATGCTCCCGTAGACAAATAAAAAACATCAAAATTAAAATTTCACCAACTATTTTCGAATGCCATTTAATTCTCAGCATGGCGGTCAATTCATTCACTGACAGTTCGGCGGTCAACCAAACTTGTTTTTAATCCACGCAAATATTTAATGTTGGCTCGTATGTAGGTTTGAAACAATCAACGGCGGAGAACGATGAAGCGGATCAGACGGCGGACAAGAATATCGTGAGGCCTTTTGCTGCTGAACGATAGCGTCCAATAAACCAGTACGAAAGCAGAAATCGTTGAGGACGCGTGGACGAAATTAATTGGATCGGGCTCGTGTGTACGGAAACTGCTCTCACCGCAAAAGCGGTCCGAAATGCATCAGGTGGTTTGCTGGTTTCGCTGAGCGGTTTCGGGTGCAGTGTGCTGGCTGAGTTGCTGTCCACGTCCGCGTCCACAGTGCCTGCAGTTGGAATTAATATTCCAACACTCCCCTTTAATTTCAACTGCTGGGCATTCAATCATACCCAAACACTTCCTCACATAGAGGGATTCACCAACACTGCTGTTACAAAGACATCTTCCTCACATAGAGGGATTCACCAACTGTTGTTACAAAAATATCTTCCTCAAATAGAGGGATTCACCAACACTGCTTCTGATGCAGTTCCACAAACAACAAAATAGTCTTCCTCTTAACAGAGGGATTCACCTGAGACTGTGCTGAAGAGCACCTTCCTCATGACAGAGGGATTCACCAGTGTATGCTAAAAAGCATCTTCCTCTTGACAGTGGGATTTACCACACTATGCTGAAAAGCATCTTCCTCTTATAGAGGGATTCTCCAACATGCCTTCTTCAGAGGCACTTCAATATGTCTCTTACATTCATTTATCACATACGCGCTGCAGCGTATTGCCTTTTTTTTTCTCACCAGAACAACTGCAAAGATTTCACGCTGTTGTGTTTTCTTTGCATTACATTTCACTTGTGCTACTGCGCATTTCCTTTCTGTTGTTTTCACAATGAACAACAACCAAAACTTCACGCTGCTTCCTGCTCCCCTTCATTGACTACAATCGCACTGTTGCTATGTCTCACTTGCATTTCAGATGCAAACAACAAAAAACTGCATTTACATTTACTGTTGTAAAGAAAAATTTCTTTTACATGCGCTGCTGCCCATTACATTTCGTTTTTTTTAACAAAAAAACTTCATGCTGCTGCATTTTTCATATTCACATTGCTGTGTGTTTTTACTACATATTCTCCAACAACAAAAACAAGACTTACATTACCCTTTTCATTGTTGTATGAAAAATTTCATTGCATTCTCAAACACTGGGCATTTACGCTCTGCTGCGTTTTGCCCTCTTCTCATTTTCCTCTCACTGCTTTGCATTTTCATTGCCAATAAAAAACATTTCCATCTGTTGTGTATTACACTCACTCTACTGTGAGTATATTCTCTCATATTACATAAAAGGAAAAACTACGTTCCGTTGCTATGAATTTCAATGCATGTGCTCCACAAAAAAATTTCCATGCTCCTGTGCATTCTAATCCATGTGCTCCACACACAAAAGTTTCCACACTGCCCCTGTTCTATGTTCTGCCTTCACACAGTTGTGCGGGTCTCCTTGCTTTGCATTACAATGCATATACAATGCATATGATTCATATCGAATTCATCTTCGTCTTCACTCACACACTGCTGTGCGTTCTACTGCTTCTCATTTTTCTTATCGCGCTGCTGCACTTCACATTTCAACGCTGCCCCTTTTCCTTCTCCACACTTCTGTGCATATTGCATTGCATATGTGAAAAAAAAATTACATTTTTCAACACCGTTGCATATTACATTTCAGAGGGATTAACAAAAAGATTTCATTTGTGCTCTGCTGCGCTGCAATACATCCTCCACGCAATCTCCATGCCCTGCAGACTTTTCTTCTCTGCTTTTATGGCAGATTTAATTCCATATCTCTCCCCTATAAGAATATCTTCATCAAAGAATGATTGTTAATAGAGTTCAGCAATTATGATAAAAAAATTACAGGCTCCCCTTAACTGTATGCATCATCTTCTTTCAACAAAGTTTTCTCAAAAGAAACTTAGATCGATTGGAGAGCTCAAGGGACTTTCAGGCTGTATTCCTTCATTTTCCATACTTTTGTAACTTTCTTCTTTTGCATGGGTCTAGCTTGTGTAAAGGCCCATATTAAGTTACAGTCACGTGACATATGCCCAATGTTATGACACTTGAAGCATTCAACATTGTTCATGAATAATAATTCATGATTTCTTCTTGCAAAATTGTTTCTTGGAGGTTGTCGGGGACCACAACATCTATCTCTATGAAATGCTCTACATTCTTTTGCCATATGACCAAAGTTTGAGCAAGAATAACAATAACCAAAAAATGAACTTTGGTACCTTGGAGATGGAGGTTTCCTTGATGTACTTCTGAAGCCTTGCTGCCTTGAGATCCTTTGATGATAACCATTGCCTCTTACCTCTTTGACATCAGCTACATTTCTTCTTGGAGCTGGTTTTCTGCTTGGAGTAGGATTTCTTCTATTGTAGCCTTGATCTTTCTCCTTGCCTTTGCTGAAACTAGGAGCATCATAATTTCTTTCTGGCTTCTTCACATCTCCTTTGCTTAAAGAATTTTCATTCTTTTTTGAGGGTTCACCTACATACCCAAGTCCTGATTTATCAGATGGAGATCTGTGATAGCTGAGCATGTCACCCAAGGCTTGAGAGCTCTTCATGATTTTGTTCATCCCTTCAACCTTTTTCCTCAGGAGGACAATCTCTTCTTCCAATCTTTCACAATCATTATTCTTCTTTGCAATTTGTTCCTCAGTTTCTTCCTTGCTACGAGTAGCTTCAGCTGCTACTATTTTAAGGGAGATAATATGAGACTTCATTTTGGAGATTTTTGCTTGACTGCTCTCCATTTTCTTTTCAGCTCCTTGTGCCTGCTTCTTGGCTTCTTGTAATTCAGGCTTAAGGGAGGAGACCTCTACCTTGTACTGTCCAATCTCTTCTACAAGCTTGTTCACTCTCTTTTGCCTTTGTTCAAGTTGACTTAACAAGGCATCTTCCTGCTTCTTTGCTTTATTCAACTGATTTGTCATGGATATGACTTCTTCATGATGTTTCCTCTTGCATTGGTCAAGCTCCTTCTTAAGCTTGAGGAGCTCTTCATCCCTTTCTTTTACTTGAAGCTTGATGTGGTCAGAATTCTCATTTTCAGCTTCTATGATGGGTTCAGAATTTCCTTCTTGACTGATGGTCATGGTCAATGCTCCCTTTGCATGAAGGTCATGAAGTCTGACCCATATCTCCTTTGCTGTTGAATATTTTCCTAGATTCTTCTTTATAGAATCAGGCAGTCCATCCAAGATTGTCTTTGTTGCTTTTGCATTGTACTCCTTGGATTCTTTATTCTTCTTGCTATCATCCATCACTGATTCCCAGATTTCAATCCCTTCAGACTTTAAGAAAGTCCTCATTTTTATTTCCCATATATCAAAGTTCCCATCGAACCTTGGAGCCTCAAAAAAAATGCTTTTAAATAGATTTTCTATTTTAGTATAAGATGGAGACACAACCTTAGGAGTATTGGAGGATTTTTTCTTTGACCTTTCCATTCTTATCTATGCTTCAAATTACCTGACTGTGTTTTTAAAATGACTCACTGTTTCTTCAACAGCAACACAGAAAATTAATCTGAGAAATACCTGAATTCTTTTGGTTGAGACTTCACTCTGCTGGAGAAGATTTATCATTGCAAAAGTCTTTCCTTAAGCTTCTTTGACACCTTCAAAGAGCCTAAGCCTACTCTGATACCACTGTTGGGGATTTTTCTGGTAAAATCCCAAAAACAAAAAAACTGAACACACAGAGGCAATCCTTTGTTTCCTTCTCTCCATAGGATCTTTTTCACATGGAAGCTTTAAAAAAAATGACTGAGAACAGAGTATTACATACCAAAAAAATGCTGGTATTCATTAAACATAAAATGCCTGATACATATTCATCCTCTTTCGCTCAGAGGGATTTACCAAAAATACATTCAGCCAACAAAATATTTACTCTATCTCCTCCTGAGAATTTACACTACTGGTGTGTAAAAACCCATTTACATTTACTGCAGTAAAAACCCTTTTACATTTACTGGTGTAAAACTATTTTACTCATATTGCTGTAAAATAAATTTACATATGCAACAAAATTTTACATTACATTCATAAGAAAAAAAAATTACTCACACCATACGCTCTTGCTTCTTTCCCTTCATTTGGGCAACCAACAAAAATTACATTTCAACCTTTGTTCACTGTTGTGAGTTTTATAAAATACAAAATCATTCACCAAACAAAACTCCCGTGCTTCTTCACTTATGCACTGTTGTGCAATATTTACCTTGATTCACACTGGTCAAAAAAAATATCCATCGCACATATGCACTTCCCCTTTGTTTGTCTTTATGCACTGTTGTGCAAACTTCAGTTTCCTTACATTACTTCAAAAAATATTACCCACGGCCCTGTTCTTTTCCTTCTACACACTGCTGTGTGTTTCATTGCGTATTCAATGAACAAACCCATCACATTTTTGCTGCTGTGTAAATCTTTTTCATATATTGCACACATCAAAAACATAATCATACATTCTGACTTGCCATGCTCCCGTATACAAATTAAAAACATCAAAATTAAAATTTCACCAACTATTTTCGAATGCCATTTAATTCTCAGCATGGCGGTCAATTCATTCACTGACAATTCGGCAGTCAACCAAACTTGTTTTTACTCCACGCAAATATTTAATGTTGGCTCGTATGCATGTTTGAAACAATCAACGGCAGAGAACGATGAAGCGGATCGGACGGCGGACAAGAATATCGAGAGGCCTTTTGCTGTTGAATGATAGCGTCCGATAAACCAGTACGGAAGCAGAAATGGTTGAGGACGCGTGGACGAAATTAATTGGATCGGGCTCGTGTGTACGGAAACTGCTCTCACCGCAAAAGCGGTCCGAAATGCATCAGGCGGTTTGCTGGTTTCGCTGAGCGGTTTCGGGTGCAGCGTGCTGGCTGAGTTGCTGTCCACGTCCACGTCCATAGTGCCTGCAGTTGGAATTAATATTCCAACAGGGTGTTGCTAATGTGAGAAATCCATGCTTATGACCTCTGCGTTTGAAAGCTTTTTTCCAGCTTGGAAGTTACTGTGTCTTTTAAAACCCACCTCCTTTCTTTTACACAGGAATAGAATGAAACAGGAAGCGGACGGCTGCATATGTGCAGGTCCTTGCATCCCATGACTTCCCGTTGTAACTAACCAGAACCCTAAGCTCTGGTCAGATTGGGTTTTGATTTAATTTACCGAGTTGTCTTGATTTTTTGGTTTGCTAGTTTGGTTTGCTAGCCTTCACATCATTTATTATCGCCTTGTTTTGGTTCTTCTATTCTTGAAGACCTGTGCATTTGAAGGTTTTTTTCAGCTTGGAAGTTACTTTGTCTTTTTAATACAACTTTTAAAACCAACCTCATATCTTTTACACAGGAACATAATGAAACAGGAAGCAGAAGGCTGCATATGTGGAAGTCCTTGCATCCCATGAATTGCCATTGTAACTAACCAAAACCCTTGCCATTTAATTTGCTTATGATTCAATTACATTTTATTGAACAGTACTGGACACAAACATATTTTTTTGTTTTTTAATACACAAACAGATTCGTCCTCCTTTTGGTCCACTGCGCAAAATGGATTAATTAATGCGATGAACGACTGATTATTTTCCATATTATTAGCACCATCTTCAGCCTCCAACTTGACACTGAGGTAGGTAGTGCATATTCTCACATTTGCTCCTCTTCTTTCAACAAGAACTATTACATAAAAGCATTTTGTCATTTTTGTAAAAGCGTGGACACAAAAGAATGAGATTTACAACCAAGATTGTGATGATCGGCATGTCATGTAAACTCAAGAACTCAATGGGACTCAAAGATCCCAACAAAAGACTCTGTGAAAGATAATCATGTCTTCCAGTAGTGCTAGGCAGCAGCTGAATCTCTAAAATACAACATTGATCTGGAAAAATCTCTTGAACTTGCCAATGTACATCTGAATTTTGAGTGCAAGAGGGTGGAGGTTGATTCAGTGTACTTAAAATTAAGAGAACAGTGCTTGAATTTAAGCAGATATATTCCACATAGTACAGAACAGTCTGGTAGTGGAATTAAAATAATGCCTGGATACTCAGCCAGCCAACGACATGATGATGAGATGTTTTTACAAGATGGCAGGGTTTCTACATCAAGAAGTAATGACAATATCAAAAGTTCAATGCAAACCACATCAATCCAGGAACCAATCAGCACGCATAATTCATCTCAATTAGATGATGACCAACAAGTGAGATTCGATACTACTTGGAACACAGAAAGGCGAGAGATGGACAGTCAATATCAAGCTAGATTGGTTATGACTGAACAGGAAAATTCAGAGAATATTGGAACTGGCAATACACAGGATGTGGAAAAGAATCTGAACCCTCACCCTAAACAATATCTTGTAGATCAGGCTACTAACCAGGCCAATGTAATTCTTCTGGATGAAGTTGATATTCCTAATTCACCATCCGGTCCTGGAGTTGACATATTGTCTGAATGTCTGAACCCCAGCCTTGGGCAGACCTACCATATCTACCCGGGCGCGTATCCCTTGGTTCATCCTCCACCCTCCGCTCAATGCAGGGACTTGCTGCCTCGCAACTTGGCTTGTTTATATTGTGTATTCTGAAAATATTTGAAATTTTGATATAAAGCGATGAAATCAAATCGTGTCCAAATAATCAAAATAGGTTTAGTAAAATATTTCATTAGAGTAGTAGTAACCACTCTTTAGACTTTGCTTTAGGCTATAGAATTTTTTGGGAAAAGTCCTCATGGCTGGGGACTTCTACTGTACTCTTCTGCCTTTTTTCTCAACCCTATATTCACTGGAGTGAAGAGGGAGTGGAACGTGTCATGTATATATTCAGTTTCAAAAAATCACCATCGTTTAAGTATCACCGAAGGCTTATTTGAAGAATAATGGACAACACTCCATATTAATGCTCATCGTTTTCTCATATATTATGAGGGCTACGAGATATATAGCCTTTAATTTTAAAGCGGTTCATTTAACCCTTAACTATTTAACTTATTTTATTTATAAAGTGTAATACAGGCTAACTTTTTAAGTATTTTTGAAATAATGTTTTATTTCCAATTATATATATATATAATTATAATATTTGAATATAAAGGTGATGAAAATATACATTTTTATTTACCTTTCCAAATAAATATTCTCAAATTTATATTATAATAAAATAATTGAAAAGAAATATGAGAAAAAGAGTTCGAATTAACTAATTCATACTTTATTTGATTTCAATAATTTATGTTATATATTTTAAAAGCATTAAAATATTATGGCCTTTCATTTAATTGATTTTTTAAAATAATATATATTTATAAAATTTTTATATATTTTAAAAGCATTAAAATATTATGGGCTTTAATTTAATTGTTTTTTTTAAATAATTAGCATATATTTATAAAAAAAATTAATAAAATAATATATATTTATAAAAAAATTTAATAAATTTTTATTAAAAGGTTTTAGTAAAATAAAATATAATTATATTTTAAAAATTGAATTGAAAATGTTTAAAATATATATTTTTATTTTTTATTATCAAAACTATTTAGAAAATTAATCATCAACATCTAAAAATTTTAATAGATATATTTATTGTTTGTTTGACAATTTAGTTATGATAGGTTTTTTCACCGTGTATAAAAAAGATATAAAAAAATTATTTTGTTTTTGTTTCTCAATATATATAACATTCATTCTTTTTCATATTCTTGTTGTCTCTTTATATCTCACATTCATAATAGATATACACTCTTTTTGTAGCTCCTTTATATACATATTAACATTTCTTTCATCCCTCCATAACATCTTATTCTAGGGAAATTCTTAAATAACATTAAGCATTAATATGTTTATTGATTGATGATTTAATATGATTACATACGCAATGAAAATATAGTTTTCATTTTTGTCAAAGAATTTTTTGTTTTTGTTTTCATGGTTTTCATTTATATAAAGAAATTTATTTTATATAGTTAATATAGTTTCTTAAATTGAAAGTTATATTTATAACTCAATGTTGGCTAGGTTAAAACATTATAGTGAAAATAAAAATTTGGAACTAAGAAGTTTTTTTTGAAATGTCTCATACATAACCATCCTATTTACATAGACTATAGACTATCATTATATTGTGCTTTTTTATTTGCTTAACCTATTTTTCTTAGAAGTAAGAGTTTTCCTCTCTTACTAGTGAGATTACTATAAATTTACCTATGATATATTTATATGTTACAATTTGCAATTGATCCAATAATATTGAGGAATAATATATAGAAAGAATTAAGCATATATTTTACAATTAAAAAACATTACATCAAGTAAGATTCAATCCATTTATAATGCTATTCATTTTCTAACTATAAACTTAATAGTTTTTAAAATTTTATTTTTATAAAAAAATTACAAATTTTAATTTTAATCCATTTTCACAAACTAATTAAAAATATACCTAATTTCATAAATTATTTTACATTATTTAAAAATTATATACAAATTTATATTACATTACAACCTAAAATGAGAAGTCAATTTGAAACATTAAAAAAATACTTTAATTTTGAATACCACAAACATATTAATTTTCCTAATATCAATTATTTTAACATTATTTTTCTTCTAATCTATTTATCATTTAATGTAACCAAGTTATTAATTTATTTAAACATTCTCTTTAACATTCTTGACCAATTTTTTAATTAACCTAATATAAATCATTTGAACATTCTCTTTTTTCCCTTCTTGCATTAGACTCCAATGTATATTTGAAATCTAAAATAGGTAACAAGGTAGTGTGCCCATGACAATTTATCTACAAGGAAGTGGGTAAAAGAAAAAGGAGAACATTGCAATATAGATAAGTTATTGGTAATTAGTTTTGCCGTTGTCATAGTTAGACTTAAGCAGGTTAAGAATGTATCACCAATTTAATGTTGTGCATAGTTCTTAAAAATTGATATATATTGCATTGTTCTAAAGTTTTGGTTTAAATATAAGATTCTTAAGGCATCGATATTTGATGATCATCTTTGTAAGTGAAAAAAATTAATAATAATTAAGTATTTTTTATTTTCATTTAATTTATGTTCAAATATTTTTATTTTCATTTAACTTAATATAATTGTAAAATAGAAAACCTTGTAATGTGGGATAAAAAGAAGTTCCTCTTTGAAACTTTAGTCACTCCTGTTATCTTATATGGCTGTGAGGTTTGGGGTTGCAGCATCTCTAGAGAATCATGGAGAAAGATTGAGCAAATCCAGAAGCGTTTTATAACTTATAACCTGAAAATTAAAAGTAATACACCCTATCCTATTCTCCTTATAGAAGCAGGTCTTTCCCCTATTGAGAGCCTAGCTATGCTTAGGTTTCTATTGTACAACGATCATAGACTTCCTAAGCTAGCTTTAAATTATAGCCAAAACCACCTAAGGCTCAATCGAGGGTGGCATAAAGACACAATGGCCTGGTTAAACTATTGGGAGATCAACGAAAATGATGCATTGCAAAACATAAATAACATTAAAGATATTGTTACTTCTAAGTTCAAAGAAAAAAAGTGGTGTGAGAAAGACTTAGCGGCTAAAAGAAAATTAAGTTATTATAATAAGGTCATCAACCCCACCCTAGAAGATCAAAAGTATCTCTCTATTTTAACTAGCTCAAAGAAGAAAATTAATATAGCAAAGATTAGAACGAATTCTCATGAGCTCCATAGTGAAATAGGTCGTTGGGCAGTTCCTAAAACGCCATGGACGGAAAGGATCTGCCATATATGTGAGAATAGGAACATCGAGGATGAAAACCACTTCCTCTTAGAGTGCCCCGCGTATAACCACATTAGATCTCAGTTTCACAATCTTTGTTACAATACTGACCTTCCTAGCCTTTTACAATGTCAAAATTATAGTGAGCTCGGGAGGCTTCTCTCCAAGCTTGTTGAGCATAGGAATAAAATCTTAAATCAAAATAGATAGTTTGTTTATTTAGGTCCGATAGACCATTATTTGGTCTCAGCGGACGTTAACCATCATCATCATCATCATCAATATAATAACTTAAATATAATATAATATCTTTTATTATTTTTTCCAAAACAAAATAATAAGAATAAATTTTCTTTTGACTTACTACTGGTTAGTTGAGCTCTCACAATTTATTTTATATATTATTAAAAAAAACAATTTATAATCGTTCCATTGGTTCATATTTTGAAGCTCGTATTTAATAAAATATTTTATGCCGCCATCGAGGCTTGTGCACACGTTTCCCGAGTGCATGAGAGCTTTGTTATTATATTTGTTTCTTATTTCATTATTAGTTTTCTAATTTTAATAACTAACATTTATTTATGAATTGAATAATGGCGATTTTGGAATTCATGTTCCATTGTTCAAATATTTACTAATTCGTTCAGAACAAGAAAATGAATCAAAGAGAGGGTTGCACCTCGGAGATAGTTTGAGATAGTCGATAGCCATGATCATATCATTTTAATTTTATATCTAAGAATATATCATCTTTTGATTTTGGATTTTGTTTGATAAGTTTAATCTGCAATGTATAATTCTAGTTCTTATTCTTTAAAGTAATATATTTTTGCATTTTGTGTAAATCAATTAAAATTTATTATGATGAAAGATTTTGTCAATATTTTATTTTAGTGCAGAACAAATAGATTTATTGCTTTGGGTATTTGATTGTGTTGTAATAAAACAAAAGTTATTGGTAAATGTTTTTTTTATTTGTGAATTAGTTGAGAAACATTTGTTTGTTCTAACTAATTTCTGAAAGGATTTATTCCAAGGATCAAGAGGATAAGGGTATATGAGATTTAGAGGAAAGACACTGTATTGAAGAGTCAGGCAGTATTGGAATGGCTATGTCTGGTTAAGACCTGATAGCACTGGGACTAGAAGTTTTCATAGAAGGAGTTCCTAAATCACAGGAACAGCTTGGGCGAAGACTGTTGGATTAATGGTATTAAGTTTGGGAGGAAGAGCAAACCAGAAGCAAAAATTCTGGCATGGAATAATCTGGAAACGACGGTCCAAATAAATAGAAGAAATTTCTTTCTTTACTAGATAATTCTTAGAGATTGATAGAAAATTTTATATATTTGATGTAGGTCCTATTCTTTGTCAAATAAGGTATGTTTACCAAAATCACTATGTAGATATGTTAATATGCTTACTTGCTATATAATACAATAAATAAATTGTCTAGATAGATCTTAAAAATTTGTGCAAGATAGAATGCTTATAAAACATTACAAAATAGAGATAAGAAAATCATTACATAACAGAACTGTAAGCAGTGTATTAATATTTCCTTCTAGAGATACTGAGGACCAGAATGAAAGAATTATTAGTTATCAATAGGAAAAGAATAACCATCTCAACATTTATCAACCCTAGGTATTTCATTAAACAAATATATAGGGTGTAATACAAAGGGAAAATCAAGGAATGACAACATCAAGATAAGCCCTCACATCATCATGCATATTATATAATTGTGAAAAAACAGACTTAAAAGGGAAGGCCAACCCGCAAACTACCAAATCTGAGAAATACTCTATAATTCTAGAAATGAAAATAATAGTGATATCTACCATTACGCCGAGAAATTTTCCTCAAACATCGTAATATACTTAATTCATTACAGGATTAAACAAGTGCGAAAAGAAAGTCAGAAAGTTGAACAAGAAGAACAAAGATTTCCATTGCTCTCAAAATTAGCAACTCATACAATGTATGACCAAAATTGGGGCTTGACATTAATAGTTGAAGCTATACACAGTGTAAACGTTAAACCTAGATAGTCCATGAAACAATACAGTGGAGCTCGTGCCTTGTATAGCTTTAGAATAGTGAAAGAACAAGAGTAGCTAAAAACAAGACAATTTAGATTTAAATCATAACGATTATAACAAGTTTCACCAGACAGGAGGCTAGGGTTTGTAGAGTTCAAACCCTCATTGAGAACCCTTATAGATAAAAGCTCCTTGAAGAAATAACTACAACCCTCTATATGAAGTAATGCTATTTAGGCGACCAGAGGCAATTAAAGCCATTTAAAAATTACAAACCAAGGGCCGAGAAGGCCAAGAAAACAAATTACAAACCAAGAGTCGAGAAGGTCAAGAAAACTTGAAAAACAGTCATGTCTATCAACTTCCTCCAACTAAAAGCAAAACGGGATGAACCCCTTAATTTTTCCTCATATAAAGCGAAAGACCCTTCAGGCGTTATTACCTGGAGGATGCCACAAGATGGAATCCAAGTGAGAGCTCCATCCAAACATCACCATAATTACCTCCTCAACCTATCACTCCAATCATGGACAGGAATGAGAATCCCTTAAAATATTTCAAATAAATTGACATTTATATTAGTGACATAGACTAGTATGAAAGGTCCTTACCTCGCTAGGCCGGACTGAGTAGGCTTTCTATTGTTGATGACAGCCACATGCGTCCGCACCTATTAAGGAAAGTCAAAAAAACAATTCTGTTAGCTCCCTGTGTACAATATAGTGGTTAAAGCTTGTAGCCCATAACAAAAAATAAGTAGGAAATTTTCCAATACCTTTGTAAACACTCTACCTTGCAACAAGCTTCAGAAATCCAGTTTGTATGGAGGAACATAGGAGGACGTTAACTCCCATAGCGAATGCGGTTACCATGGCCAGCAGAAGAGAAATGAGAAACAGTAAGCCACTATCTGAAGGCATAGGGACTGAGGCATTCATCACCAACGTTTGTTTCTAGATCTGCACTGAGACCATCGATCCTGGAGGAAATCCTGAGAGACAGATGTAGCAGTACCACAATAAAAAAAATCATGAGGGAGTACTAAGACCTAGGCTGATACAACCATAGGCATTAAGAAGACAAGCATGCACATAAGTAAATTGACGTGACGGCTAGATACATTAACCCTCTCGTCTTATAAAATTGTGTAAGGCTCAACATAAGAACCTTACAGTGGCAAGACATATGTCACCTTAATAAATCAATAGAATATTGCTATAACCTTTGTAAAATTTGGAAGTCACCCTCTCAGGTTGAAATTTAAAGTTATGATTCGAATCCAATAGTTGTATAATTATTACTCTGTGTATTATTTAAAAGTCAAACAGCGAGATTTTTTTGGTTATGATGTGTTATCTAGTTAACCATGTTGTATTATAGTTTAGGTAAAGTAAATTTGATTTTTTTATATGGACTATTACCAATTACTGGATGTGTGACATATGGTATCAGAGCTACTTAGGTTGTTAAAATGAGACATCTAGAATTAAGTAATAACAATACTTTGTGATATGCACATAGGAAGAAGAAAGCTGACAGTATGAGGAGAACTAGAAGTCTACAACATAGGTATGTAATGTGAACCAGACTTGCATCATTTCAAGAGGGAAACCCTGAAGTGTGGGTGTAGCTAGGCGACGAGCCAAGAAATACCAATCTAGATATTATTTTGACAGTACAAGAATTAAAGGATGAAATGGCTCGATTGCAAGCAAACAATGAGAGATTGATGCAGAAACAAGAGAAACTTATGAAGAGTCTATCATATAGAAAGAATCATTAGTTGCTAGTTCCCAGCCTAGAACGTCAGAATATAATAGGGGAGCAAGAGTTTTAGACTGAGAATACGGAAACAAAGCGTGGTGAAGTAAATCATGAAGAAGAATCAGATAATGTGTCAAATCATGAGACACAAAAAAGACAAAAAGTGTAACTTCAAGGAGAGTTCCGGAAAATTAATCCTCCTCTCTTTGATGGGGAATAGGAAGAGGCGGTGGAAGCATGGCTTATCAACATGAATAAATACTTCCATCTATATGAATACGACCATAATCTGAAGGCCTGCTTGGCCATCTTCCAGTTATAGGGGAAAGCTATGTTATGGCAGGAGGTATTGAAGACAGTACACAGAGTTAGTAATCAAATTATAACCAAGGAAAAGTTTTAGAGATATTTTAAGGAAAAATATCTAACAGAAAGCTTCTATGATGAAAAGGAAAAGGAGTTTTATGATCTCCGATTATGCCAAATGACCATGGACGAATTCATAGCCAAATTCACATCATTACTATTGGAAATAATATTGAGAGGGGGAGGGGTGAATCAGTATTAGCAAATCAATTACTTTTTCATTTCCATACTCATATTCATATACGCTAGTTCAGTTAAGGGAACCCATGTGTACACGCAACTGTGTCTAATGCAACTAGCATATATCCAGTAAACTTATGATTCAGTTAATCCATTAGATGTTGATCTTTAGTTAGTGCATCAGAACTTCATTAACCATATGAATAGTAAACAGGTATAGTAAAACATAACAGATCATCACACATAAGAAGCACACATGAACACCATGATATAAGGTGGAAACCTAATGTGGGTGAATACCACCTACTGCAATTCGTCTCTATCTTCTTTTAATAAGAAACTTCTTATTACAATATTTTTGTACTGGTGCAGTCTTATACGAGTACACAAGCTTTTATCTGCAGAAGGCTACAACCTTCTCTCATTCTCCAGCTTCTCCTGGAAAGGAGCTACAACCCCTTTTATCTATTGTAATAGCTGATGTACTATTACGTACATGCTGACCTACAGAAGGCTACAACCTTCTTCTTTCTTCCTCCAGGTACCACATTTCATAAATTTTCAGAATGGATACTCATGGAACACAAAATCATAATCTGAAGGCCACGTTTGGACCCATCAATATCATTTAAGCAGAAAATCAATCACTACTTGCATCATCAATCTCTGAATCACACAATACTGAATCATTGAAAACCTGTCAACAAAATGCAGTCACCAGAACATAGAGTAGAACACAGAACTTTGCAAAAATATTCAGAGGCAACTGTATCATCAGAAATCATGCATCATAATGCATACACTACTTGGAAGAGCCGAACCAGCATGTATATGCAGCTTCACCAAGGCGAACTAATGTATATGTTATCAAAACCTTACTTATGACTTCGTTGCACTTCTAAACTTTAGAGATACCCAGATCATTACATATACAAGGATAATATATGTGTTAGCAGCTAGATCTAGTCCATCAGATCACATAAAGATAAGTCATTATGATCCTGATCCATTATTAGATATCATCCATCAACGTTGAAGCTAAACACAATCAACCAATCTAAATATGTAGAATATTAACACTAGTAAACAATCACCAAAACTCATCAACAACTAGAAAACATCATAGTCCATATGGTATACGCTACTTAGATGTATCTAACCTACATATGTACGTGCTTTTACTATAGTCAACCAATGTATACATCTGTAAATATTCATTCATGATTTGCAGCTATTCCAAACTTGAGTTATACCTAGATTATAATATTTACAGAACATTACATGCATCAGTATACAAATCTAGAACAAGCATGATCAAACCGTATAGAGATGATTCATTCCAAGCCATTAGATCCCGATCTATCCTTAGATCTTGTTCTCCATCAACCATTGAGATTCCTCCTTGGCTCAGATCAAGTAAAGCATCATGAAATCACAACCTGCATACTAGAACTCATACTTCATCAGATATTCAAGACTTTCTGAGTGCCTTTGCCTAATGATCTTCTCCTCCTTTTATAGTCTTAGGCCTCACTCAATACCATGGTCCAAAACCACTTAGAACCAATACCTTGGACCAAATACCTGGGGTCAACACGTCGGACAAGATACCTTGGACCAATACCATGGATCACAATATCATGGTTCAAATATCAGGGACCAAAATCCAATGTACGCGCCTTCCATTGCATGAAAGTGTGTGTACACATATATGCACCTTTTGGTCGGCTAACCCACGTGTATATGCAGCTTTATCAAAGGGAACTTGCGTATATCTCTTTTTCTTCATTCTGTGAGCATGAACTGTGATCTGTCAACTTAATAAGTTTCCATCAAGGACAACACCTGTATCATAATGCCAACAATCTCCCCCTTTGGACTTGATGGCAATGCTAACTTATGAACTGTCATCTTAATGAGTTGTCATTGTACATTACATCTGAACTGATTCCTTTGAACTGCCCTACATCCCATCAACTGCCATGTATTCTATCACATCTGATATATCTTCTGTAGATTCATCTAAGTGAATTGTTCTGCTACAAATGGGTTGCCACCAAGTACAACACATGCATCATAATGCCAACAATATCCCCCTTTGTACTTTATGGCAACAACCACACCAAGTCACACTCCCCCTTTGACATCAAGGGTAAATGGCAGACCAAGATATTCTCCTTGATATACATTATGTTGTCCATACTCCCCGAGAGTACCTGCTGAGCTCTCTGATTGAGCTCCCCCTTTGTATATGCCAAGATGTACTAATCTGTCGATCCTCCCTATGATTACATGTTGAAATATCTCCTCTGAGATTCCCCTTTTTTCATGCTGAGATGTACTGTATCATCCATACTCCCCCTGAGTACATGCAGAGTCTGTAAATAGTTTCAAGAAAAACAACATGACTCTATAACTCAACTATGTGAGTTTGACCTTCCTATCACCAATGACTCATGTATACATTCATTCTCCTAGCCAAGTGGGGATAAACTTGACTCATCCACCCAACAAAGTGGGGATATGCCAAATACCAATTGTTTATACATGACTAAAATATTACATCATCCTTCCCATGCATAGTGGGGGTACAAATTACATCATATGACCAAAAAAGGTTCATCAAATGACTACAATAGATAGAGACAAACTATTAGATCATGAGTCTTGATATGACCTTTACATTGAATGATATACATGACATTTATAAGAAAGACCAAATATCTAAAGAAGACCATGATAGTCATCAGAAACTATCATACACACTGTATCATCTGCTCCATTTTATCAACAGCATCTAGACCAGCAACCTGTATATGTCCATTAGTGTAGAAGTCATCAACCTGTAACAAGGTATGTCTGCATACAGATATCAACTCATCCTTTTGAACATTATCATAGCCTTCCATGAATGAACAAAATCATCCACATTATATCATATGTGAAAAACACCATGGTCATTATGTATGATCATAGCATTGTCATCAATAACAGTATGATCTTTCCACAACAGCCTTCAATATATCAACCATGTATCATCACTAGGGAACATCCCACATCCGACAAGAATCAACCATGATAATCAACATAGGTGAGTATAAACCTATCATCATAAGGTAAGAACTCATCATCATCATGTCTTCAAATAGTTATGTCTTCATGTGATCTACAATAACTCCATTATCTTGGCCAACCAACAATGCAACTTCATGTATCTAGCAAACCTTGAGCTCAAGATCTTTTGTCAATACTTCTTGATATCATCAACAACAACAATCCTCAATCATGTGAGAGCCAAGAACTATAGGAATTCTGCATATTAACTGTATTATATGATCTTTATGCATATGATGACAACAACATATGAGTGACTCATCATCAAGTAATGAAGTTGTGTATTCAAGCTTTGTACTTCTCCTTATCCTTATGAAGATTACCATGTAAGAAACATATATGCATTATTAGAGAATCATCCACAAATCTGATCTGAACACCAACTATGTAACCTTAAGAATCATATGAGATTTTGTCATGGACAACTCATAACCATATCATAGAAATATGTATCATTTAGCCATATAAGCATCATCACCAAGGACTACTAACCATAATGCCAACAATACATTATTAAAAGCATATGCTCCCCCTGAACATGTGCCATCTATTTAATGTCAGATTTGATCATGCATATATCAACAAGAAGTATCAAGGCATCATCATCATCAAGTTAGGATCAAAACACTTTTAAACATCATTTCTACACATCATCAACAATTTGTAACCATTATCAAATAGAGCAAACAATGGATTGAATCATATCAGATCCTTTTTCCTGAGCATGTCCCATTTCTTTTCCTCAAACTAATATATACGCGACTGTGCAGTGTCTAACTCGCCTATATACGCAACTTTTGTTCATGAAACTTGCGTATGAGATTTAGAACACTGAAGTTTTACACTTTCAGCTCCCTCTGAGTCTATTATGTCTATATATTGTGATGTGCCAAATCTTTCTGACTATACTTCCTTCTTCTTCCATATCTTCAATTGTTCCCACATTCCTTGTTATATGTCCAAGCTTGTTACATGCATAACATCTCATATTTTTCATCTTCCTTCTATAGCAGTCAATGACTTTGTGACCAAACATATTCCAAGTAAAACAATATCCCTTAAAGTACCTGGAACATGATGATCTTTCTGTGTGGTGGTCTTGAACCATTCTACTTCTCCATCTAGCTACAACATGTCCAAGATTATGACATACATAACATTCAACATTATTCATCGAAGAAAATAATCATACATCACTTCCACAGTTAGGAGCAAAAGTTTGTCTTTGAGGAGTTTCTTTCCTTGGTTGTTGATGGGGTTGTCCTCTCATCTCTTTGTTGAGCATTTCAGATTTCTCATTAGAGTTCCTTGCCTCACCTTGTGAGATAGATTCAACAAATTCATAAAACCAAGACCCGTTTTGATAGCAGGAGACCTTTGACTACTAAGAATATTATCCAAGATCTTAGTACTATCTTGAAATCGTAAGAGCTTATACTTTTCTTCTAATTTATCTTTTAGAATATTTACCTTAGCTTGATGTTGCTCCTTTTTTTCAAGATAATGCTTCTTCATGTTTCCTTCAGCTTTTGTTGCTTCTTCCAACTGATGTCTTAAATCAAGAACTTCATTTTCTTGTTTTTCAAGAGCTTGGAGTAGTTCTTTATTCTTATTATTTGATTCTTCAAGATCTTCGTTTAGTGAGAGGATCTTAGCTTCAAGACTTTCATAGTAACTGGATAGTTCTCTGAGTTTCTTGATTGTTGTGTTCCTTTCATTTACTTCATTTCTTAATGATGTTACCTCATCCTGCAACTTTTGACATTGATCTTCCTTTTCCTTGAATAGCTTCCTTACCTTGTTTCCTTCCTCTAGTTGAGCTTTTAGTTTGGTAGCTTCTTCTTTGAAGGCACATTCCCTTTTGTTCAATAGATCTTGTTGATCTCTAATTTTGTCTGTAAGCATTTTAAATTCTACCTCTATTTGATATCTTTCATCCTCACTCATAAGAGAAATTTTAGTTGTTTCGCTATCACTTTCATCATCTTCAAATGGATGGAGAAATGTCTCACCAGAGAATAAAAAAATCATACCTGATAGCTCCTTTGCTTGTTCATCTTAATTCTGAGGTGATTTTGAATCTGAAGTGTTGCTTCCACATATTCCCCAATCAATTCTTCCACTGTCATAGTTCCTCTGAGATGTCTTCTTCTTCTTGGGCGCTTTCTTCTTCGATCAAGCTTCTACCAAAGGACCTGCTCTGACACCAATTGTTGGAAATAATATTGAGAGGGGGGGGGGGGGGTGAATCAGAATTAGAAAATCAATTACCTTTTCATTTCCATACTCAGATTCATATACGCTACTTCAATAAGGGAACCCACGTGTACACGCAATTGTGTATAATGCAACTAGCGCATATCCAGTGAACTTATGATTTAGTTAATCCATTAAATGTTGATCCTTAGTTAGTGCATCATAAATTCATTAACTATATGAACAGTAAACAGGTACAATAAAATAGAATAGATCATTACACATAAGAATCACACATGAACACCATGATATAAGGTGGAAACCCAATGTGGGTGAAAACCACCTGGTGCAATTTGTCTCTATCTTCCTTTAATAAGAAACTTCTTGTTACAATATTTCTATACTAGTGCAATCTTATACCAGTACGCAGGCTTCTATTTGCAGAAGGCTACAACCTTCTCTCGTTCTCCAGCTTCTCCTGGAAGGGAGCTACAACCCCCTTTAGCTCTTGTACTAGCTGATGTACTAGTACGTAGGTGCTGACCTACAGAAGGCTACAACCTTCTTCTTTCTTCCTCCAAGGACCACGTTTCATAAATTTTTAGACTAGATACTCATGGAACACAACATCATAATCTGAAGGCCATGTTTGGACCCATCAATATCATTGAAGCACAAAATCAATCACTACTTGCATCATCAATCTCTGAATCACCCAATACTGAATCACTAAAAACCTATCAAAAAAATGCAGTCACTAGAACACAGAGTAGAACACATAACTTTGTAACAATATTCAGAGCCAACTGTATCATCAGAAATCATGCATCAGAGTGCATATGCTACTTGGAAGAACTGAACCAACATGTATACACAACTTCACCAAGGCGAACCAGCGTATACGTTATCAAACACTTACGTATGACTTCACTGCACTTCCTGACTTCAGGCATACCTAGATCATTACATATACAAGGATAATATGTGTGTTAGCAACCAGATCTAGTCCATCAAATAACGTAAAGATAAGTCATTATGATCCTGATCCATTATTAGATATCATCCATCAACACTGAGGCTAAACACAATCAACCAATCTGAATATGCAGAATATTGACACCAGTAAACAGTCACCAGAACTCATCAACAACCAGAAAACATCATAGTTCATATGGTATAAGCTACTTAGATGTATCTAACCCGTGTACATACGCGCTTTTACTATAATCAACCAGCATATAGATATGTAAATATTCATTCATGATTTTCAGCTATTCCAAAATTGAGTTATACCTAGATCATAATATTTACAGAACATTACGTGTACCAGTATACAGATATAGAATAAGCATAATCAAACAATATAGAGATGATTCATTCCAAGCCATTAGATCTCGATCTGTCCTTAGATCTTGTTCTCCATCAACTGTTGAGATTCCTCCTTGGCTTAGATCAAGCAAATCATCATGAATTCACAACCTGCATACTCGATCTCATACTTCATCAGATATTCAAGACTTTATGAGTGCCTTTGCCAAATGATATTCTCCTCTTTTTATAGTCTTAGTCCCTACTCAATACCATGGTCCAAAACCACTTAGAACCAATAACTTGGACCAAATACCTAGGGTCAACACGTCAGACAAGATACCTTAGACCAATACCATGGATCACAATACCATGGTCCAAATACCATGGACCAAAACCCAATGTACGCGCCTTCCCTTGCATGAAAGTGTGTGTATACGTATACACACCTTTTGGTCGGCTAACCCGTAGCATGCACGACTTTATTAAGGGGAACCTGTGTATATCTCTTTTTCTTCATTCTGTGAGCTTGAACTGTGATCTGTTAACTTAGTAAGTTTCCATCAAGGACAACACTTGTATCATAATGCCAACAATTACTTCGATATGTCCCTTACATAAGCGAGGAAAATGGAAAGGTGTAGCAGTTTATCAGTGGTCTTCTGTTGTCCATGAATGAATGGTTTGAGTTTGACAATCCAAAAACCATGGATGAGGTCATTCGTAAGGCACGAATTTGTTACCAGTGGAACAAACCAAAGGGTGACCCAAACAAAAGGTGGACTGACAAAAAGGGGAGTAAATTTGTTTCCAATTACAAGGGAAATAAAGGTCCAAGCAACAAAGGAGTATTTAAAGGCAAAACTAATAGGAATGTGAATAAGAATCAACCTAGATTTAAAGTACTGGGTTAAACCAGAATGAATGAACAAGTTAGCAGAACTGAAGCAGAAATAGCTAACAGACCACCTGTACAATGTTGGGGATGTGGAGGCCCACATTACGTCAAAAATTGCCCACATCATAGAGGAGCCGATCAAATTTCATAGATACAAAAAGCATCTACTGTGGGGGAAGTATCAAGAAGCATTCCTAAGATTAATGCTGCCCTTGAAGACCATCAAGCAGAATTTCAGCCAACCATGGTTGAATTTGAAGGTAAAGTTTTTGACTGCCCTCTCTCGATTTTAATTGATCCTAGGGCTACCTTAAGTTATATCAGCCCCAAGATTGTGGAACAATGTAAATTATAAACTGCTAAATTTAAAAATCTCTGGTTAGTACAACTAGCCACAAGGGCCAAAAGAATAGTTTTGGAAAAAATCAATAATTTCCCTTTATTGATAGCTAATCAGTCTATTATGGAAGATATGAATATATTACCATTAGGGTCCTACAATATTCTTATAGGCATGGATTGTTTGGAAAAGCACTAGTCACTTATCAACTGTAAAACTAAAACCCTCAATTATCAGGATGAGAAAAGTGAAGGACAAGAAATGCAAGGTATTCAAAAACCTCTATAGATAAGATGTATAACAACATCCCAGTTATAAAAATGCATCAGAAAGGGCAACCAAATTTATGCAATACAAGTAGGATTTGCTGATTCTAAGGATAAGTCTGACTATTTTGAAAACATACCAGTGTTACAAAATTTCCTAGATAAATTTCCTGAGGAGATCTCGGGTCTAACCCTAGAAAGAGACATTGAGTTCACCATTGAGTTAATGCACAAAGCTGATCCAATCTCCCGAGCCTCATATCACATGAGTATTCCAGAGCTAACTGAACTAAAAATGCAGCTACAAGAGCTGCTAGATAAAAAATATATCCGACCAAGTGTGTCCCCTTGGTGAGCCCCAGTTCTCTTTGTTGAGAAACAGGACAGAACCTTGCGTCTGTGCATGGATTACTGTCAGTTAAACAAGCTGACCATTAAGAATAAGTACCATCTACCTCATATTGATGAGTTGTTTGACTAAGTAAAGGGGGAAATTGTATTCTCAAAGATCGACCTCCGTTATGGGTATCATCAGATCCGAATAAAATAGGAGGATATAGAAAAAACAACTTTCAGGACTCGTTATGGACATTACGAGTTCGTAGTTCTGCCTTTTGGATTGACTAATGCCCCAACAACATTCATGTGTCTCGTGAACAATATTTTTCATCAATACTTAGACAATTTTATATTAATATTTATATATGACATATTGATCTACTCTCGGAGCTTAGAAGAACATAAGGAAAACCTCCATATTGTTCTATAAGTCTTAAGAGAGCACCAGCTGTATGCCAAGTATAGAAAGTGCAATTTCTTTACAGAGAAAATCCAGTATTTGGGACATGCAATCACTAAGGATGGAATCGCGGTAGATCCAGAGGAAATTAGAACCATCATGGAATGGCTAGTACCTAAAGATATAGCTGACATAAGATCCTTTATGGGTCTAGCCAGATTATAAACATTTTGTGGAAGGTTTCTCTAGAGTGGCTTATCCTATTACCTCTCCTCAAAAGAAAGGGAAAGCCTCTAAATGGACCCAAACTATCAGTAGAGCTTTGATCAAGTCAAACATCTACTTACCACTGAGAATTTCTAATCCCAATAAAGAATACATAGTTTGTACGGATGCTAGCTAGGAAGGTGTAGGTGGTGTACTAATGCAAGAAGGCAGGGTGGTGGCTTATGAGTCAAGGAAGCTTAAAGAGTACGAAAAAAAGTATTCAGCATATGATTTGGAATTGACAATGGTGATTCACGCCTTAAAAATGTGGCGACATTATTTAATGGGTAAGAAATTCCTGCTAATGACTGACCATCATAATTTAACAAACTATTTCAGGCAACCCAACTTGAATGCAAGACAAGCTCATTGGGAAAACTTCCTAAGTGAATTTGATTTTGAAATAAAACATTTGAAGGGTAAAGAAAAACTGGTTGCGGATGCCTTGAGCTGCAAGGTGCATTGTTTATATGAAATTTCTTTCAGTGAATCTCGAACAACTTTTTATGAACAGATCTGTGAATGTGCCATGCAAGATTTAGCATACAAACAATTATGGAAACAAGAAAAAATTTCTAACATCCGTGAACATCAATCAAGATATGAGGTAAATTCAAATGAATTGTTGATTTATAAGAAAAGGCTATGTGTACCTAACCAAAAACCACTCAAGAATTTAATCTTAGATGAATTTCATAAGATTCCTTATGCATGCCACCCCTGATACCAAAAAATGATTTCGGATTTAAGAAAATAATTTTTCTAGCCTAGTATGAAGAAGGATGTAGCAGAATCTTTTTCCAGACACCTAGAGTGTCAGTAAATAAAAGTTGAACACCAACACCTAGCAGGATTACTTCATCCTCTACGGATTCCAGAATGGAAATGGGAAACCATATTCATCGATTTCATTACTGGACTACCAAAGTCTAGGAAGAAAAATGACTCCATCATGGTGGTGGTAGACAAACTAAGCAAATCTACCCATTTCATACCAGTTCAGTCAACTTATAAAGCAATGCAGATTGGTAACAATCTTATGCACAACATATTTAAATTGCATGGGATCCCCAAGATGATCATCTCCCACCGTGATTTGAAATTCACATCTACCTTTTGCAAAGCTTTTTTTGAAGGATTGGGTACATGACTAAACTTCAGCACCGCCTACCATCCTCAAATAAATGGATAAACTGAGCGAGTAAATTAGGTAGTTGAAGATATGTTGCAAACTTATTCGATGCAACAACCATCAAAATGGGAGGACTACCTAAACTAGGTAGAATTTGCCTATAACAATGGGTACCATACATCATTAAAGATGAGCCTTTCGAAGTGTTGTATGGCCGAAAATGCAGGACACCCCTAAGTTGGAGTGGACTGGAAGACAAGTTGATGTTAGGACTTGATATGTTGGATGAAATGGAGGGAATGGTGAAAAAGGTACGAGCTAATTTGAAAGACACTCAAGACCGACAAAAGAACTTTTCTGATTGGAATCGAAGCTTCTGGGAATTCCAAGTGGGAGACCATGTTTATATTAGAGTTCGAGCAAAGAAGAGCACCTTGCAATGGACCAAATGCGCTAAACTAGCAACCCGATTTTGCGAGCCCTTCCAAATTTTAGCTCGAATCAGACTAGTAGCTCACCAGCTGGCCTCATCCAACCATATTCGTGTGCACAATGTCTTTCATGTTTCTTTACTTAAGAAATACATTTATTATCCTAAAGATGTTATCAATTAGTAAGACATTTAGGTAATATATTTATGAAAATTTCTCTTATTAAGGGTTTATTAAACAAGCTAAATGATATATGGTATTATTTTGTTGATATGTGTAGGTTGAACCGGAAGGTGAGTTATTGGTAGAACCTTAGGGTATACTCGATCAGAGAGAAGTAATGTTGCGGAAATGAGTTATCACCCAGGTTAAAGTGTAATAGCAGCACTTCGATCTAGATGAGGCCACCTGGTAGGACGAGCAAGTTATGAAGGAAACCTTTCCGGGATTGTTTTAGAAGGAAAACATCGGGACGATGCTACATCATAGTGGGGTAAGATGTGAAATCCCCAGATATTGTGAATATTTTATTTTACTGCAGAACAAACAGAGTATTTAATTTTATCTATACAAGTTATTGTTTTGGGTATTTGATTGTGTTGTAATAGAACAACAATTATTGATAAATGTTTTTTTTACTTATGAATCAGTTGAGAAATAGTTTCCTATTCCAAGTGATTTTTGAAAGGATTTACTCCAAGGATCAAGAGGATAAGGGTATCTGAGATCCAGAGGAAAGGGATTGTGCTAAAGAGTCAAGTAGTATTGGAATGATTTTCTCTGGTTAAGACCAGATAGCACTCATACTGGAATTTCTCATAGAAGGAGTTCGTGAATCATAAGAACAGCTCGGGGGAAGACTTTTGGATTAATAGTTTCAAGGTTGGGAGGAAGAGCAAACTAGAAGCCAAAATTCTGGTGTGGAATAATATGGAAACGACGGTCTAGATAAGTGGAAGAAATTTCTTTCTTTACTAGATAATTCTTAGAGATTGATAGATAAATTTATATATATTTGATGTAGGTCCTATTCTTTGTCAAATAAGGATTTTTTACCAAAATCAATATGGAAATGTGTTAATATGCTTACTTGCTAGATAATTCAGTAAATAAACTATCTAGATAAATCTCGAAAACTTATCCGAGAAATAATGTTTATAAAACATTACAAAACAAAGATAAGAAAATAATTATGTAATAGAATTATAAGAATTGTATTAATATTTCCTTCTGGAGATACCGAGGACCAAAATGAAAGCATTATTAGTTATGAACAAGAAAAGAATAACCATATCGACATTTATCAACCCTAGGTATTTCATTAAACAAATATATAAGGTGTAATAAAAAGGGAAAATGAAGGAATGACAACATCAAGATAAGCCCTCACATCGTCATGCATATTATATAAATGTGAAAAAACAGACTTCAAGGGGCAAGCCAAACCACAAACTACCAAATTCGAGAAATACTCTATAATTCAAGAAATGAAAATAACAGTCATATCTATCATTACGACGAGATATTTTCCTCAAAAATTATAATAAACTTAATTCATTACTAGATTAAACAAGTTCGAAAATCAAGTTAGAAAGTTGAACAAGAAGAAAAAATATTTTCGTTGCTCTTAGAATTATCAACTCATGCAATTTATGACCAAAATTGGGGCTTCACATTAATAGTTAAGCTATACACAGTGGTAAATGCTAAATCCATATAGTCCACAAAACAGTATAGTGGAGGTCATGTGTCTTATAGCTGTAGAATAATGAAAGAACAAGAGTAGCTAACAATAAGATAATTTTCTTTTAAGTTAGAACGATTATAACAAGTTTCGCCAGACAGGAGGCTAGGGTTTGTAGAGTTCAAACCCTCATTGAAAACCCTTCTAGATAAAACCTCCTTAAAGAAATAACTACAACCCTCTATCTAAAGCAATGCTATTCAAGCGGCCAGAGGCCATTAAAGCCTTTTAAAAATTACAGACCAAGGGCCAAGAAGGCCATGAAAACAAATTACACACCAAGAGCCGAGAAGGCCAAGAAAACTTGAAAAGCAGTAATGTATATCGACTTCTTCCAACTAAAAGAAAAATGGGATGAACCCCTTAACTTTTCCTCATAGTAAGTTAAAGACCCTTAAGGCATTATTACCCAAAGGCTACCGTAAGATAAAATCCAGGTGAGAGCTCCATCCGACCATCACGACAACTGCCCTTGAACCTGTCACTTCAATCATGGACAAGAATGGGAATTCCTTAAAAGCTTTACAACTAAACTCACATTTATATTAGTGTATTAGACAAGTATGAAGGGTCCTTACCTGGCTAGGCCGAACTGAGGAAGCCTTTTGTTGTTGATGGCAGCCACATGAGGTCGTACCTATTAAAGAAAGTCAGAAAAACGATTATGTTATCTCCCTGTGTACAATATAGCAGTTAAAGCTCGGAGCCTGTAACCAAAAACAAGTAGGAATTTTGCCTAATACCTATGTAAGCACTCTACCCTGCAACAAGCTCCAGAAATCCAGTTCGTATGGAGGAACAGAGGAGGAGGTTAACTCCCACAGCGAACACGTTAACCATGGCCAACAGAAGAGAAATGAGAAATAGTAAGCCACTATCGGAAGGCATAAGGACTGAAGCATTCATCAACACCATTAGTTTCTAGATCTGCATCGAGACCGTCGATCTGGGAGGAAATCTCGAGAAGCAGATGTAGCAGTACCACAATAAAAGCAATTGTGAGGGAGTACTGACACCTAGGCTAATACAACCATTGTCATTAAGGCGACAAGGACGCACATAAGTAAATCTGCGTGACAACGAGAGACATTAACCCTCTCATCTTATAAAACCGTGTAAGGCTCAATATATGAACCTTACACTGGTAGGAAAATTTTCACCTTAATAAATCGATAGAATATTGCTATAACCTTTGTAAGATCTGACAGTGACCCTCTTGGGTCAAAATTTAAAGTTATAATTCGAATCCAAGAGTTGTATAATTATTACTCTGTGTATTATTTACAAGTCAAACAACGAGATTTTTTGGTTATGATGTATTATCTAGTTAACCATGTTTAACCATGTTGTATTATAGTTTGGGTAAAGTAATTTTTATTTTTTTATATTGACTATTACCAATTAGTGGATGTGTGACATAAAGTCATAAATTTTTTTATTTATGGGACCTTATAGGTGAATTTAATTAAATGATTTCCTAATCATTTTGTTCATGCTAATAATTAAGCAATAATTTTAGGCAAATTTGTGTGGTAAAGACTACACTTCTTGCATTACTTGTTTTACATGAACATAGAAATACTTGATTTATCACTGAAAGTAAGAATAAAATAATTTTAACATATGTCGTTCTTATTGAGTTGTATTATTTAGAATAAGACTATGCTTTATAATACTTTTTAAGTAAAGATAACCCATATATATTTGTTTTTAATTTTAATTAATTTTTTTTAATTCATTTTTATTTAAAAAAACAAAAAAATACCAAATCTACCCAAAAAAAAATCACATATTTCCCTATACTAAACTATACAATATGCTTTTGAGAACAATACTACATAAATGACATGAAACTATAAATACTATAAATATAAACTTTATTACATACTTAATACTTAATACACAAAGCAATAATACGCTAATATAGTATAGTGAGACCAAGAGAATATCAATAATAATACATACATATATGAAATTATAAATGTTAAATATGCTTTCCTCGTGAAGGATGGACTTTGCTAAATGCTGAAATCTATTATCCACGCAAAAAATGATAACCTTACAGCAGTGAAATGAAGACCATATTCATAGACGATATAAATTAATAAATATTAAATATATTTTCCTCGTTAATAATGGTCTTTGCTCCGTGCTGAAATCTACCACGCATAAGCTCAGCTCCTATACATAAGTTTATTTGAAAGAGATAGCCCCTAATATTGGGCACATCACCTAATACCAATTTATATTTGTTTCGGCACCTTTGGACTATTTGATTTGGACTCCATGATTGTCTCTGCTACGTACACATTTTCCGACGGGACACATAAAAGCAAAGAATAATAAGTTAGTGCAGTGGGCCACGACAGTCCACAATAGTGCAATTATTATCAACACTATATATCATTTCCTCAGAAGAAGAACTCCTGTGGAAAAAACCCAAGTCACCGCATTTAGTTACGGAAACAAATACTTAAAATATATTCAAATATGGTATTCATTGAATTTAAAATTTAAAATTGGAGTGGAGTGTGCCTTAAAATTATTTATTTATCTTTAAGTAAGGGTTAGTTTATCTAGAATTTAATAAAAATAATTTAATGACTAAAGATTTATAAATATTTGAGAGTGAAAATTTGTCCTTTTATGAACTATTAATATTGTAATTCTAGATGGTGTTATTTCTTTTGAATATCAATGATGAGTCAATTTAAGTTTGCAGTTACAAGTTATCATGGTTATCTCACTACTAATTTGATAGTTGAGTTATAATAGATTTTTTCACTATATACAAAAATATTGGATCCCAAAAATTAAACTCTACATCAAATATTACTTTAAAAACTTAAAAAAAAAGAAATAGTTTAACAAAAATTAGCAAGTCCAAAAAATAAAAATAATGTTGATAGATATATAATAAAGAATCAATGTGATTTAATGCCATATGACTTTATATATTATTAAATTAAATTAAGCTAATTTAATACAATGTCTTTTGGTACGATTATTCAATATATTTTTTTATAAAGATAAATTTTAATTTTAGTTATTAAATATTTATATTAATTTTAATAATGATATAGTGAAACAATAAGGTTTCTTGATCTTTGTGGTGATATAATTTTAAAAAAATGAATACATATTGCAATAATATTAACAATAATCAAATACACAAAAATAGATGTTATACTAGTTTCATTAAATTATAGTATCAAACAAGTGATTGTATTTATTTTAAAGATGATATAATAATTTCAATATTCAAAGATAATAAAGTATGTTTATTTTAGTAATTATTTAATGAAAAATAATTTAAAATAAATAGTTATATTGATTGTAACATTAGTAAATTAATTTTAGTTATAATATAATGGAAAATGATTTAGTACATTGATGGAAGAAAATATTTTAAATGATTGAAGAAAATATATTAAAGAAATTGATTTAGTATGTTGACTTCAATGTTTAAATAGTAAAAATTATCCAATTAAATTAATTTAATAATAATACACTATAAATAATTTTTTAAATAAATATTATATTATGAGTTGAAGTTCAAGGTTTTGTTGACTTGGGTGTGATTTATTTATTAGTATTTTTCCATTAAAATTATGATAATATTGAAATATGTAAAATACAATTTATATAAAAAAAATATAAAGTTGGACAAAAAAAATATTGTAAAGAAAGAAAGATATAATATAGCATCCAATACAATGATGAAAGATCCATAATTTAAATGCTTTTCAAAATCAATATATTTTCATCTTATCTTTATTTTCAAAAAAATAATTATTTTAAAATAATTATTTCATTTACCTAAAAATAAAATAAATATACGTCGACTAACACAATATTTTAAAATATCAAAATATATACAAATATATATTAAATAATAAAATTAAAAATTCCAATTTTATGAAATTGGTAATTAAAAAATATACGTATAAGATTATTTAAAAGATAAACCGTGTTCTCATTGATTAAAGAATCTCCTTAGATAACCCAATCATTGGAGAGTTTAAAATAAATATACGTTAGCCAACAAAATATTTTAAACTATGAAAGTATATATTAAATAATAAAATTCCAAATTCCAAATGTTATGAAATTTGTAATTAAAAAACATAGGTATACGATTATTTAAAAAATAAATCAATTTCTTATTGATTAAAGAATCTCCATAGATAACCCAATCATTGGAGAGTCTTTTGTCATATCAATTCATACATACTTTACTAAGAGTCTTGTCCTGATATGGTAATGTCAATTTATAATAATTATGGATAGGTTTTGATCACCTATAAGGTATAATATTCGGTCAATGTATTATTCTTCCACTAGGTTATATTCAGTAACATCATCATGAAGATGTTATATTATTTTAATTTCTATTTCATAGTGATGGTCAAAATCTGCGTCTAGCGGGTAAGATTATCGATATTATAATATTACTTTTTATTTTAATTTCAAACCGAGTGTCAAATGTGGTGTCTAGTGCGTGACTCTTTTATCGTAATGACGGTGTATTTAATTTTTAATTTCCGCGGTATCAAAACTAGTGTCGAGTGGCTGGCTCTTTGATATAATGACGGTGGGTTGAACGACCTTTTGGCAATGTTTTCTATGTGATTTAATGAAAATATATATCATAATATTTATTTAGAATGATTAATAATTCTTATTGTATACATTATTAAATTTTATGTGTGGTTATGTATAAGTTATTGGATATGATGTTGTATGTGGTCATTTATAAGTTATTAGATTTAAAGAAATTTAAATCCACAATATACGATTGATCCTAAGCAATATTTTATATTGTGTAAGAGGATAGTCGCTAATCACTTCCATACATGGAACTTAAACGTGTGGTAATAATTTTTTAATATCCACGACTAAATATCCACGAGTCATTACATGTATTAACTTGTATTGATGATAACCTAGAGATAATAATAGTTAAACATTTAGTGTTATATATATATATATATATATATTACGATAAATTAATAATATGGTAGAGTAATTTGGGTGAGGTCTAAGATCAAATCTAGTAGTTGTTATTAGAATATTAAGAGAATATCTAACAATTGGTAATCTAGATATACCAGGAATTTGTGACTTAGCAAGGGCAGTTCTAGATATGTTCTAAGGAACATCATACTTTAATGAGGTAAGGTAGGGTTTTTTGTTATAGGAATATTGGTATAAGAATATTCAAATATATCATCAATAGGTCTGAGGTGAATGACTTAGATTGTGAACTTTTTCTACAAACTTGTATCTTCTACCAACTCTTTGTGAGATTTTGGTCATACATTATATGGTAGTTAGTACCTATGTTTTAGTTTCCCAATGCAACATGTAAGTCTTATAAAGTTTCAAATTTTTCACGTTCATTACTAAGTAAGTTCACATATATGGGGACACACTTAGAACATAAGAATTAGCACCCACCTTCTCTAATACTTATAAAAGAATCGTCAAGCCCTAATCTTCTTACAAGGAACTAGTAGAATTTATCTATTCAATTGCAACCAAACTCTATCTCTCGCCGTAAAAGTTTTTGCATGTGTTAATTATGTATAGTGTTATACATTTTCAATAAATTAGGGTGTTAATATTGAATGCTAGTAGTGGATCTAAGGTAGCAACCACTTGCATTCCTTTGCATGCATGCATTATTTATGGTATCTATCCTGAAAATATCATTTCAGCTAACTCACCATCTAACCAAGTAGTTCAAGTAGATTGAATTTGTGACTATATCCAAGCTAGTGACCTGCTTGATCTTCCCTTACATTAGTTTCAAGGTTTTCATAATTTAGAATTGTTGGAGAATTTATCGATATCACTAGGCCTTTACTACCCCTTTGAAACAAACCAATTTATGTCTAATTTCTATACCTTTAATGTATTTTATGCTTGAAAATGGATATTCTTAATACTAAAAAAATATATATATATCTATTTGCAATGCATCCCCTAAGATATTTTCCATCACTCCTCCATTTTGTTCATATACAACACCCAAAGAGTATGTGGAAAATAACCAAAAGAAGTTTGAAAATGGGACATACCCTTATGTATGTTGAATACTCTATTATAAGAATGTTGAAAATTAATTTTCATCCAATTATATAAATTATTTTGATTGCAACCCCTCAAAAGATAAAGTAAAGTCATGTTGACTACATTTATCTGCCCATTGCAGATAGAAAGTTGTAGATATCTTCAACCTGGTGTGGATATTTTCCAAAATTGTAATCCAAAAAGCATTAAGAAACATGATATCCCTATCTAAGATGATGTTCCTCGATATCCCAAAATGAATCTATACCTTTTCAAATAACATGTTTTCTACTTCTTATGCTTTAATGGTGTTTTTACAGGATATGTGTACCTCTTCTTGAACATGTCAAACACCACAAATATATAATCATGTATCAAGTCTAGTTGTTAACAAGGTACCATAAAATGTACAAAAATGTTATCCAAGGATCTAGCGAGTTTAAGGAATGGATGATATAAACCTTTCCTTTTGTTAATAGTCCATTAGAGTACAAAATATTATGCATCCTTTAATAAAAAAAGTTGTACATATTATTTCATTCTAGACCAATGCACATACCTCTATATATTAGAAAATATCTTCCCAATACCAAAATAGGCTACAACCTTCGAGGAGTGAGGTTCTTTGATAAGCTGCATTCTTTCACCTATAAGAACACATATCTTATTTAACCTATAGAGTAACTGATTTTTGGAGGTGATCGTGAGCCTTACACTGAACACATCCAAGTGATTTTTTGTTTGTAGTTACTAAAACCCCTCTTTAAATTCGTCATCCTCTATATATGCCTCTTTGCATTCATTATTAGTAGAAGGCTCCATGTGCATAAGAGTTGTCAAAGATATAATATTTGATATGGTTGTCTTTGAAACAAAACTACCAACTTGGTGGGAACCCTCTAAAGCTATTTCTTTTAAAAAGGTCATACATAGTGGTTATTTTGATCCTGTTTCAAAAATTGGCATGACTACCTACACCCTTTGTAGGGAAAGTTGTTAAAATTGTGAAATGTTTCAAATGATAACATTTATAAGTAGTACCAATGCAATGTGACCCTTGAATCAAAAGAAGATACTTCCAATAATAACAATTTCATTTTGGAGTTAAGAGTATGACTTAGTTGAAACTATGATCTCCATAATTAGTACCATTGCAAATATGGTAGTAATTATGGAGATCATAGTAATGCAACAAATTACATAGATAACCATAAATACAGAGATGAGATAACCATAAATACTGAGATGCAGTGGAAATAATACTTCATTTCATTACTGTAAAATATTTAAATGTGCTTACAAACATAAATGAAAATAAATCAGCTAGGGCGATGGTAGCTTATCTCTGAGAAG
Source organism: Pinus tabuliformis (assembly GCA_031772625.1). NCBI lineage: Eukaryota > Viridiplantae > Streptophyta > Pinopsida > Pinales > Pinaceae > Pinus > Pinus tabuliformis. The sequence goes on from CM062818.1 coordinate 691,768,654, forward strand.
AGATGTGGCGGCTACATGCCTCTGAACTGTTCTGAACTATGTTACAATGAGGCTGGAAGGCCTATTTATTGTTGAGAAACAATATAAAACCCTTCACATCCCGAAAACCTAACCCTAGAAGATGAAACACCAAATTGTGGGCCCCATTTGGGTAAATTGGTACATCAATTTCTCGGGGTCGTAACTTTGGCATATGATCTCCGTTTGACGCGTACGATAGCTCGTTAGAAAGATATATCCGAGTAATACCCCCAGATTCCAAAAAAAACGTCGTTTAAGGCCTCAAAATGGCTCCGGAAGTTTAGGACCCAAAAAATTGCTAAAAATAGTAAATTGTGCTACAATTTAGGAAACTGAAAAAGCTGAAAGAGACAGTTGTGGGGGTCCAAATTGGATAGGTGGGTGGCCACCAACATCCACCTAGATCAAACGAGCTATTTTACGCGTCAAATGGAGATCCTATGCCAAAGCTACGACCCTGGGAAGTTGATGTACCAATTTACCCAAACGAGGCCCACAGTTTGGCGTTTCATCTTCTAGGGTTAGGTTTTGGAATGTTAAGGGTTTTCCATTGTTTCTCAACAATAAATAGGCCTTCGAGCCTCATTGTAAGATAGTTCAGAGGCATGTATCCACCACATATCTTCCCAGAGATAAGCTACCATCGCCCTAACTAGTTTATTTCCATTACTGTTTGTAAGCATATTTCAGTATTTTACATTAATGAAGTGAAGTATTATTTCCACTGCATATTTGTGTTTATGGTTATCTTTGTAATTTGTTGTGTTCCTGTTTAAGTCTATATCAGTGGTATCAGAGTGGTCTGTCTTTTCTTTGTTTTTGTTTGCATGTCCCCAACGAGGTCGGGATATAAGGAATTAGGGATTGAACTGGTCGAATCTTTGCGAGACCAGCCTCGCCAATCCCGATGGCCTCTTATGGTGGATGAGAATAAAGACGAGGGGGCAAGAGATCATACCAAAATCTTCCTCAAAGAAGCCCTCAAGCGAAAACGGAACGCGATGATGGACAACTTTGCCCAAATCCTTCAGCGGCTACCGAGAAGCGACGCATCGGCTTCCAACAACTACTCTGGAAACGCCATGCCCTTTAAGGTACAAGTTAATTTTGAAATCCCCATATTTGAGGGTCATATAGACACAAATGCCGTAGATAAATGGTTAAATTTGCTAGAGGGTTATTTTTCTATTCATGAATTTTCAAGTCGGGAAAAGATTTTTTTCGCTCTTCTCAAATTAGTCCCCCATGTCAAGGACTGGTGGGAAACCTACTGTGAGCAGAAGGATAAAAATACCGGCTCACTATTTTCATCTGCACCCACCTGGAATTCATTCGGGATGCCATCAAGGAGGAGTACTACCCTGTCGGAAGCTATGAGGACGAATACATAAAATGGACCACGCTGAAGCAGGGAAGGGACCAAGATGTGCCGAAGTTCACCAATCTTTTCCATACCCTTCGCACAAAGTTGGGTATCAAGGATACGGAGCAGCATTTGATACTCAAATACCACGGTTGCCTGCACAAGTACATCCAGGAAGAAGTACAATTCCTGAACATCTCCTCACTCTCCACAGTGTACTGATATGCTATCAAGGTCGAGCAAAAGTTTAAACAAAAGAAGCGAGACTTTGGATCTGCGAATTTGAAGCAAGGGAAAGATGCCCCTAAAACACATAAAAAAGTACAAAGCCAAGGCAAGGTAGCCCAAGACAACCCGCCAAAGCTGCAGGCAAAGAACAACGCCACGAAGACAAAAAAGGACACAAGAAAATGGTGTGAGTTCCATAAGAGATCCACTCACAACATCAGTGAGTGTCGGGCCACGCAGTCACTTGTGGCTGAGCTAAAGGTTCCAGAATCAGATGTAGGTTCCAACTCCGAGTCAGTAACCAACAAGGTGAATGACAAATGGAAGCAGATAATTGATGTGGATCCCAACGCCACTGTTGCTAATGCCAAGATCTAGAAAAATGAACCCGAAGATCCAGAGGAGGAGGAGCGTCTCTTCCACTCTCAGATGTGGGTAAAGGGCTCCCTCCTACAATTCATTGTCGATAGTGAGAGCCAAAGGAACCTCATTTTGGCAGAGGTCATGAAGAGGTTGGGCTTACCGACCGCAGCACATCCACAACCATACACCATCGGGTGGCTTCACCAAGGACGGGATCTTCACGTGAGCCAACAGTGTTGCCTTCCGTACAACATCAATCCCTTCATGGATGAGGTATTGTGTGACATTTCTCCCCTTGAAGTTTGTGGTGTATTATTAGGACAACCATATTTGTGGAAGCGACATGCTATGTATGAATCAAGGCCTCGTGTTGTTATTATTACATTGGGGAATAAGTTGTACAGGATACCAGAGATAGCACCGCCTACCGCCATCTCTTTGATTACTGCAAAAAAATGCAGTAAGTTCATTTCTAAGACTGGGAAATTTGTTTTCCTGATAATACACCCTCAAGGAAAGAAGAAGATGGTGGCCACGCCCTCTAGACAGGACCCCTCCACACGACAACTATAGATGGAAAAGGTCGTGAAGGAGTATGAGGACATATTCACTGCCCCCGTAGGGGTTCCTCTACATTGTCAGATCAAGCAATCCATCGATCTGACCCCAAGTGAGCCACTACCTAATGGAACAATTTTTCAGCGCTCCGTTATGGAGAATGATGAAATCAAGAGGCAGATTCAGGGGCTACTACAGAAACGTCACATATGTCCGCGTTCATCGCCTTTTGGAGCCTGATCGTGTTGGTACAAAATAATGATGGAACTTGGAGACTCTGTATTGACTATCGAGCGTTGAACAAGATCACTGTCCATAATAGGTACCCGATCTTGAGGATTGATGACCTCTTAGACCAACTAAAGGGGGCAAAATATTTCAGCAAGATCAATCTGAAGTCAGGATATCACAAGGTACCAATCGAACCCTCTGATGTGTGGAACACTGCCTTTAAAGCTAAGGAGGGCCTCTTCGAATGGTTGGTTATGCCTTTTGGATTGACGAATGCTCCTGAAACCTTCATGAGGCTAATCGATGACATGTTGTGGCCATTCACCAACTCATTTGTAGTGGTATACGTGGATGACATTCTGATCTTCAGCCAGAGTTGGGAAGAGCACCTCCACCACATCCGACAGGTTCTTCAAACACTATGGCAACACAAGTTATGTGCCAATTTGTAGAAATTCACTTTTGGCATGACCCAGGTTTAGTATCTGGGATACATTATTGATGAACAGGGGGTGCATGTGGATCTGGCCAAGATCCAAGTCATTTGGGATTAGCCATCTCCATCTACTCTAACAGAGCTCCGTAGCTTTCTAGGTCTTGCCAACTTCTACCGGAGGTTCGTGTTGGGGTTTTCTCATATCACTTGGCCCTTGTGTCAAGTCACCAAGGGAGGAGCGAAAGAAAAATTCTTTTGGTCTGAATCTCAACAGAAGGCATTCAAAGAGTTGAAAGATCACCTCTACACGGCACCAGTGCTCACGTTATCATATTTACAACAACCATTTGAGGTCGAGACAGATGCCTCTGACTATGCTATTGGGGAAGTCCTTACTCAACACAACCATCCAGTGGCATATCACAGTGAAACACTTTCAGACACAGTCTGGAAGCATCCCACTTATGATAAAGAGATGTATTCCATTGTGCAGGCATGTCGACAATGGAAGCATTACATTTTGGGGAAGGAAATGGTCATCCACACAAACCACCGACCCCTGTAGTTCATACAAACCCAAGGGAAATTGCAGAATGATAGCCATCAGAAGTGGTCTACATATTTGCAACATTTCAATTTGAATATCAAGTATAAGAAGGGTAGCACCAATAATGTTGCATATTGCCTCAGTCGACCACCAATCATGGCGTTAACCACCGTGCTCAACTCTTGTGGGGACGAAACTTTTGATTGGCCACTTCTCTACAAAAGCGACCCAGAATTTGGCCACACATACCAGACACACTTGGGGGGTCAGCATGTTCCAGGTTTTCACCTCCAGGATGCATTGTTATGCCACTTAGGTCACCTTTTTTTTCCTTCAAGCGAGCGTGCCAAGATGATTTGGGAAGCACACTACAGTTTGGCTGTTAGGCATTTCGGGGTTGAGAAAACGGTGTCAGTACTCCAAAAGTATTTCTATTGGCCAAATCTTTGACGGGATGTCGGGAAGTACATCAGATCATGTACTACCTATGCCATTGCAAAACCAACCATCAAGAAGCAAGGCCTCTATACCCCGTTGCCTACCCCTAGTCGACCTTGGGAATCCATCTCCATGGATTACATGTCAGGCCTTCCTTCCACTAAACATGGAAATGATTGTGTTTTTGTGGTCATCGACAGGTTCTCGAAGATGGCCATTATGGTGGCCTGCAAAAAGAATATCACAGCAGAAGCCATTGTTAAACTCTTCTTTGAACGAGTGTGGGTGCACTTTGGGATCCCATAGTCTATCATCTCAGATCGGGACAGTCAGTTCCTCAGTGCATTTTGGTCCAGTCTCTGGTCAATGCTGGACACCAAACTCACTAAGTCCACAACCTTCCATCCTCAAACTGATGGCCAAACAGAGGTTGTCAATCAGATGATTGTACACATTCAGCGCATGTACAACTCAAAGCATCCATGCACATGGGACGAGAACCTCCCCTATGTTCAACACAGCTACAACCGAGCTCTTCACAGCTCGACTAGCCACTGCCCTTTCCAGGTGGGCTTGGGATTCTAGCCACTATGCCCCATTGATGTGGTCATGCCACTTACAGCTACTCACAAAGATTTGGCTCATGTCCAGTCCGAAACAGATAAGGTAACCAGCTTCATTGAGCACATCCGACATATTCACCAGCAGGTCCATGACACTCTGGAGAAATCAAATGCCAAGTACAAGCAGCGACATGATCAACATCGGGTGCCACACAAGTTTCAGGTGGGCGACAAATTTTGGTTGCATTTGCAAAAGGAACGCCTTACTAAATCCTATCGGAAACTGAGACCACTCTGATATGGTCCTTACACCATTACTAAGGCTAGGGGAGACAATGCATTTGAGTTCAGCATTACCCCATTCCTTGGCGTACATCCAGTGTTCAATGTGGACTGCCTTTGGCCATACTTCCTGCCATTGCTAGACACATCCGACATTGCAGAAGAACTCACACCCACAAAATTAAATCTAGATTGCATGGAACAAACTGCAACTCATCGGATCATGGACACATAGATCAAGAACACTTGCCAACAGAATATCCAACTGTATCGAGTTGTCAAAGTAGGCCAACTCCTCCACCAGGGCAAGTGGCTCACCATGGACCAAGTTCAGCAAAGGTTTCCTCATCTCATAGAGGAACTCAATGCAATGGGGACCATTGCTTCCTAAGGGGGGAGGAATGATCCAGGTGGATCTTGGTGGGCACCTGCCAAGTCCACCTGGACCCCCACCATTGTTTCTCTCAACATTTTCGGTTTCCTTAATTGTAGCACAACTTACTATTTTTAGCAGTTTTTCGGGTCCTAAACTTCTGGAGTCGTTTTGAGGCCCTAAATGACTTTTTTTGGGAAATCTAGGGCAACACGGGTCCCAAAGTAGCATTGCTCAGATATATCTTTCTAACGAGCTATTGTACGCATCAAACGAAGATCGTATGCCAAAGTTACGACCCCGGGAAGTTGATGTACCAATTTACTCAAACGGGGCCCACAGTTTGGCGTTTCATCTTCTAGGTTTAGGTTTTGGAATGTTAAGGGTTTTCCATTGTTTCTCAACAATAAATAGGCCTTCGAGCCTCATTGTAAGACAGTTCAGAGGCATGTAGCCACCACATCTCTTTCCAGAAATAAGCTACCATCGCCCTAGCTGGTTTATTTCCATTACTATTTGTACGCATATTTCAGTATTTTACATTAAATAAGTGAAGTATTATTTCCACTGCATATCTGTGTTTATGGTTATCTCTGTAATTTGTTGCATTCTTGTTTAAGTCTGGATCAACAAGAGTGGAATAGAATATGTTTAACTAAAAAAATATTTACACATACGTTAATTCGTGGGGTCATTACACACACCCATTATATTATTGTTATTAGGAAAGAATAGAATCTTTTTAGTTTCAATTACATCTTCACTTTATATATATATATATATATATATAATCTTAAAATATATATTCAAATATGAAAATATAAGTAATATATTAATAAGAGTGTGTGTGTTTTTCTTTAAATTTGATATAAGATTATCTTATTTTATATAGAGATATTTTATTTAAAATTGAGAGTGAGAATGAAATCTTTTTATCATATCTAGTTCCTATTGGGTTGTAATATCAACAACCATCATAATTTTAAAAGTTGATATAAAACTATCTTTTTACTCCCTCCTAAGACAAGGCTCTAGCAATCTATTTTTTTTAACTACCTATTAGTGGAATTTTGACCAATATATTCTCTAATGTTGAACTTTATCAAAGTTATATATATTTTTAACATTATTAAAAAAACCAATTCACAATAATTTCCTTGATTCATATTTTAAGTTTCTAATTTTCACCTTCATGACAAGTGCAATGGAGAGTTATGAAAATTGTCCGTCATTGTTTTAGCCATATTGTATGTCATATATTGGAAATGTTTTTCTCCAAAATACCAATTGTTTCTTGTTTCATTATCAATTTTTTAATTTTAATAACCAACCTTTATTTATGAATGGAATAATCTATCACATCTCCATTGAGGAATTCATTATGAATTTTCTAATTTTAATAACCCACATTTATTTATCAATTCAATAATGGATAACATATCCATTGAGCAATTCATGTCCCGTTGTTCAAATGTTGAGTAATTTCTTCAGACTATCAGAAAAGAAATCAAAGAGTTCGTTGCAAGGCTCAGATCCTCCATGACCGTGACTGATATCTGTCCAGAACCATTCTTGTAATCATACCATTTTGATTTTATATCCAAGAAATAACCATCTTTCGATTCTGGATTTTGTTTTTCCTATTATCAGTTATGCTCTCTAGTTGCTGGTTTTGGATGAAGGGATTTCTCATAGAAATAATATGTTTTATCTAAATGATAAATTTGAATCATATTTGGAATTATTCTGAAAATTACAATCGAAATAAAAATGATTGAATAGTAATTTGTTTTGCATTTCTGGTGAAACAAAGATAAATTTTGTTTTATTTGAAATATTTTATGAAATTTACAATCTAAATCTATTTTAAATATTCCAGAAATCTGTGGAGAAAAGTACAGTTGAATGGTAATCTGTTTATGAGATGAGCGGTGAAATCAGAAAAGTACAGTTGAATGGTAATCTGTTTATGAGATGAGCGGTGATCTTTTCTTGTTTGGAAAGTTATTGGTCGGAGTTTATGACAACTAGCACCAGGTAAAGATTACAAAAGTTAACAGGAAGGAACAAGATAAATGGCGAAGGAAAACGAGTTCATTGTCTGTGTAATTATTTGTTGAAAGACCACATGCATCGATGCAAGAAACATAAAACATGCAAAATAATAATATGCACCTCAAGAAACCCTTATTCTCTCAGATCAGGAGGCCATAAAGAATGTGCCCTCGCAATCGCACTCTGTTGACGGTTATAGTTCTTGGTGACAGCCGGCAGGATTCTCCCATCCACCTTTGCATTGACCATTTCCTTTTCCAAGGGAAAAGATAATTCATGGTCTACTTCTCTGTGTCTGGCAGGGTTGTGATAACTTCTTTGATGAATCTCTATCCACTGTTTGACAAGAACTCTGACCTGAATTTTCAATTCGTCCAATATCCAAGCTATTTCATTTCGGTTGTTTAATGTCTTAAACTGAACTCACTCCATAGATATGTACTTAACAGTTTAAGCAATCGATATAAGGCATAAGGCAACTATTGGTGCCCCCTTTATGACTAAAGACGTTGTGGTGGATGACAGAACTGTAACATTGCTGGTAGATGGATTCACATGTACTTACAATTTTATTCTAGATATGAAAAGTTACTTATATTACAACATATTCTAATATGTGAATTTTAGAAAACTGTTAGCATTCTTATTTAGATGGTAAATTTTGAGAATATTTGAAATTTTGCATCACATTCTCACAGGAACTTGATCTATTTGTGACCTGCTTCTTAGTGCTGGTTGAGGGGTATATCAAAGTTTTTTGGTACATAATAATTTACTGTGTTATTTGGCCTCAGGCTTCTTAGTGCTTGTTGAGGGGTATACCAAACGTTTTTTGGTACATAATAATTTACTGTGTTATTTGGCCTCTTCTCGAGGCGGAGGCAAAAACATAGGTTATATATAATTATTTTTTCCCAAATGGTGGGAGGCAAAAACATAGGTTATATATAATTATTTTTTCCCAAACGGTGTTAGAATAGTGTAAAACATCCATTAATCCTAGGCATTTAATGCTTGGCCTATTGTACTTTGGGATAATGCTTGGCACATTGTAGCTCTGACAAGTTGCTGCATAAAGATGGGAAGACATGTCACTGTTGCAATGTGTCTGCAGTGTATACTCTGCATGTTGCTTTGGCACAAGTCCACCTAGTCATTCAGGCTCAAGCTGTCAAGCTATCATTCACGCTGACGCTGTCATTCATGATGTGTTTCAAGTAGGCCTAATACAGAACCAGAAGAAGCTAAGCTAACGAACATTGGTAAAATCGATACATACCTGACCAGAGCCTCGATACATACCTGACCAGAGCCTCGATACATACCTGACCAGAGCCATCCCTTCGCAGAGCCTACTTTTTTGTTTCTCCGTGTTAGGGGGAAATCATTTTGTAACATTGCAATACTTTGAATCAGGAAGCGTGACTGCAATAATCATGGATCCCATCTCTGCGTTGCTTACAAGGGAGTCTCGGGGGCTTACAGCGAGGCAACTGCCATGAAAGCTTACCCTTCCTGCGAGCCCATACCCTGTGACCAGTTCTGGTGGCGTTCATTCCTGCCGTGGCCTTGGAAGGCCACAATGTTGGTAATCTCAGCCGAAAGCAGAGTGTATTATATATGTAATTATGCCATCTCGCCGAGGTGCACATCTGGTTCCTATCTCTATTTTATGAAGGTGCAAAGCCGCCAGAGAAGAAAAAGGAGGGGCAAGGGCTTTTCACTAAGCTATCAATTAGTCAAGAATTAGTCAGAGCCGGGGTTTATTCTCACCATAGGGAGTTTGTTGGTTGAAGTTCCTTGCATGAAATCGCTTTGCCTGTGGAGGGGTTGAATTCGAATCGCAAGCCGAGAGTGTGCACGAATCGTTCAAGTCGTCGTCAGCTCTAGTTCCAGTGAGCCGAATGTGACTCGGCGGCTCGAGTATTGCCTAGTTCGCTATCAGATGCGCTAAGTGAATGAAGGGCATCACCTAGTTCAAACAAAGATACGCTGACTTGAGCTCCTGTCAAGGGCGCCTCTTGTCTTGCTACTGACTGCGGCCAGGTAAAAAGTGCCTCGAGTCTTCATTTTTCCGGAATCTCATGACTATTTCCTTCCAAATGAAAATGCAGCTCGAAGAACAACCAAATGTGCTCAAAGGACACACAAATTTGATCTGTTGATTTCTTTCTACGTAATAGGAAACTTAGAAAAGCTCTTACCTCTGAAAGTGTTTTAAGCAGGGTTCGAAACTAGTTGTTGTTTCTGTGTAACATTTCTCTATGCTTTTTGTTGGCAAATTACGAGCTGAAAAAAAGAAAAGGACAAAGGAAATGAAAAGACGGTTAAACAAGTCCCTGATATGAATAATTCCTTCCTTTCTTTTATTTGAAAAGACAGAAGAATGAAAACGCAATTAAAAACTTTAGTTTAGTTGCTCCTCCTCAGAATCAACCTGAAATTTCTGCTACGCGGTGACCGTGTATAGTCTCAGATTTGCTGAAACAAACATATGGCATTTTGACTATGCAAAGGTACCTTTGTGGATTTGTTGAAATGAACAAATGGCAGTTTGACCATGCATAGATATCGGGAATAGCTACTTCCAACCTATAATATCGTCAGTGGTAGGACATATTGTGCCAGGTTGGGACTATCGATTCCTTAAGGTTTGGACGTAAGAAATCAATCAAATCATTCTTTTGCTTAAAAAAGAAAAAGGGTGGTAGTCACATAGTGCTAAATTCTGAAGCTCGAATGGTCGTTTAACCACCGCTCCCTGCCATATGACCACCATATTTAAAATTTCTTTCGTTGTCTCTGTGCATTTTTTCCGCCTCCGAGAATTCTTTGTGCCTGGAGGAAAGCGAATGAGCCCATCGAGGTGTCAAGGCATCTAGCTAGCCATCTGATTGGACAATCCAACAGTGGCCTTCGATCGTGGTAGAGATCGCAACCATCTGTTGCGGATTCTGATATGAAAACTGTATTGAATTCAATGCAGTGAATTTCTTTTACTATTTACCTTCAATGTTATGATGACTAATGCTTTTTTAACTGTGCATTGTTGCCATCTGTTTCATTGTTAGCTTGTTTGAAAACTTCAATCGTCACATAAATATTCAAAGATCAATCCCCACACTGTTCAATGTTTGGTGCACAAAAGACTATGCACTGAATTAATTCATTGCGACATTTAATTAAATTTTTTAATTTATTGCCACATGTAATCAATTTTTTTTCTTAATTATGCAAAATTAAGCAATCACTTTATTTAAAATTCAACTATTTTTTCAAAACATTATTATGGTTAGTTGGGTGTTGGTAATGTGAGCAATCTATGCTTATGACCTGTGCGTTTGAAAGCTTTTTCCCAGCTTGGAAGTTACTGTGTCTTTTAAAGCCCACCTCCTTTCTTTTACACAGGAATAGAATGAAACAGGAAGCGGACAGCTGCATATGTGCAGGTCCTTGTTGTAACTAACCAGAACCCTAAGCTCTGGTCAAATTGGGTTTTGATTTAATTTACCGAGTTGTCTTGATTTTTTGGTTTGCTAGCCTTCACATCATTTATTATCGCCTTGTTTTGGTTCTTCTATTCTTGAAGACCTGTGCGTTTGAAAGTTTTTTTCAGCTTGGAAGTTACTCTGTCTTTTTAATACAACTTTTGAAACCAACATCATATCTTTTACACAGGAACATAATGAAACAGGAAGCGGAAGGCTGCATATGTGCAAGTCCTTGCATCCCATGAATTTCCATTGTAACTAACGAGAACCCTTGCCATTTAATTTGCTTATGATTTAATTACATTTGATTGAATAGTACTGGACACAAACATATTTTTTTGTTTTTTAATACACAAACAGATTCGTCCTCCTTTTGGTCCACTACGCAAGATGGACTAATTAATGCGATGAACGACTGATTATTTTCCATATTATTAGCACCATCTTCAGCCTCCACCTCCACACTGAGGTAGGTAGTGCATATTCTCACATTTGCTCCTCTTCTTTCAACAAGAACTATTACATAAAAGCATTCTGTCATTTTTGTAAAAGCGTGGACACAAAAGAATGAGATTTACAACCAAGATTGTGATGATCGGCATGTCATGTAAACTCACGAACTCAATGGGACTCAAAGACCCCAAAAAAAGACTTTGCAAAAGATAATCATGTCCTCTAGCAGTGCTAGGCAGCAGCTGAATCTCTAAAATACAACATTTATCTGGAAAAGTCTCTTGAACTTGGCAATGTACATCTGAATTTTGAGTGCAAGAGGGTGGAGGTTGATTCAGTGTACTTAAAATTAAGAGAACAGTGCTTGAATTTAAGCAAAGATATTCCACACTGTACAGAACAATCTGGTAGTGGAATTAAAATAATGCTGCATACTCAGCCAGCCAACGACATGACGATGAGATATTTTTACAAGATGGCAGGGTTTCTACATCAAGAAGTAATATCAAAATTTCAAGGCAAACCATATCAATCCAAGAACCAATCAGCACGCATAATTCATCTCGATTAGATGATGACCAACAAGTGAGATTGGATACTACTCGGAACATAGAAAGGCGAGAGATGGACAGTCAATATCAAGCTGGATTGGTTATGACTGAACAGGAAAATTTAGAGAATATTGGAACTGGCAACACACAGGATGTGGAAAAGAATCTGAACCCTCACCCTAAACAATATCTTGTAGATCAGGCTACTAACCAGGCCAATGTAATTCTTCTTGATGAAGTTGATGTTCCTAATTCACCATCCGGTCCTGGAGTTGACATACTGTCTCAATGTCCGAACCCCAGCCTTGGGCAGACCTACCATATCTACCCGGGCGCCTATCCCTTGGTTCATCCTCCACCCTTCGCTCAATGCAGGGACTTGTTGCCTCGCAGCTTGGCTTGTTTATATTGTGTATTCCGAAAATATTTGAAATTTTGATATAAAGCAATGAAATCAAATCGTGTCCAAATAATCAAAATAGGTTTAGCAAAATATTTCATTAGAGTATTAGTAACCACTCTTTAGACTTTGCTTTAGGCTATAGAATTTTTTGGGAAAAGTCCTCATGGCTGGACTCTTCTACTGTACTCTTTTGCCTTTTTTCTCAACCCTATATTCACTGGAGTGCAGAGGGAGTGGAACGTGTCATGTATATCTTCAGTTTCAAAAAATCACCATCGTTTAAGTATCACCGAAGGCTTATTTGAAGAATAATGGACAACACTCCATATTAATGCTCATCGTTTTCTCATATATTATGAGGGCTACGAGATATATAGTCCTTAATTTTAAAGCGGTTCATTTAACCCTTAACTATTTAACTTATTTTATTTATAAAGTGTAATACAGGTTAACTTTTTAAGTATTTTTGAAATAATGTTTTCTTTCCAATTATATATATATATCTATATATATATATATAATATTTGAAAAAAAGTGATGAAAATATACATTTTTATTTACCTTTCCAAATATTATCAAATTTATATTATAATAAAATAATTGAAAAGAAATATGATAAAAAGAAGTTCGAATTAACTAATTCATACTTTATTTGATTTCAATAATTTATGTTATATATTTTAAAAGCATTAAAATATTATGGCTTTTCATTTAATTGATTTTTAAAATAATATATATTTATAAAAAAAATTAATAAAATAATATATATTTATAATTGTTTTTAATAAATTTTTATTAAAAGGTTTTAGCAAAATAAAATATAATTATATTTTAAAAATTGAATTGAAAATATTTAAAATATATATTTTTATTTTTTATTATCAAAACTATTTAGAAAATTAATCATCAACATGTAAAAATTTTAATAGATATCTTTATTGTTTGTTTGACAATTTAGTTATGATAGGTTTTTTCACCGTGTATAAAAAAGAAATAAAAAATTATTTTGATTTTGTTTCTCTCAATATATATAACATTCATTCTTTTTCATATTCTTGTTGTCTTTTTATATCTCACATTCATAATCCATATACACTCTTTTTGTAGCTCCTTTATATACATATTAACATTTCTTTCATCCTTCCGTAACATCTTATTCTAGGGAAATTCTTAAATAACATTAAGCATTAATATGTTTATTGATTGATGATTTAATATGATTACATACGCAATGAAAATATAGGTTTCATTTTTTTCAAAGAATTTTTTTTTTGTTTTCATGGTTTTCATTTATATAAAGAAATTTATTTTATATAGTTAATATAGTTTCTTGAATTGAAAGTTATATTTATAACTCAATGTTGGCTAGGTTAAAACATTATAGTGAAAATAAAAATTTGGAATTAAGAAGTTATTTTTGAAATGTCTCATACATAACCATCCTATTTACATAGACTATCATTATATTGTGCTTTTTTGTTTGATTAACCTATTTTTCTTAGAAGAGTTTTCCTCTCTTACTAGTGAGATTACTATAAATTTACCTATGATATATTTATATGTTACAATTTGCAATTGATCCAATAATATTGAGGAATAATATATAGAAAGAATTAAGCATATATTTTACAATTAAAAAACATTACATCAAGTAAGATTCAATCCATTTATAATGCTATTCATTTTCTAACTATAAACTTAATAGTTTTTAAAATTTTATTTTTATAAAAAAATTACAAATTTTAATTTTAATCCATTTTCACAAACTAATTAAAAATATACCTAATTTCATAAATTATTTTACATTATTTAAAAATTATATACAAATTTATATTACATTACAACCTAAAATGAGAAGTCACTTTGAAACATTAAAAAAATACTTTAATTTTGAATACCACAAACATATTAATTTTCCTAATATCAATTATTTTAACATTATTTTTCTTCTAATCTATTTATCATTTAATGTAACCAAGTTATTAATTTATTTAAACATTCTCTTTAACATTTTTTTCCTAAGTTATTAATTGTCCCAATATAAATTATTTGAACATTCTCTTTAACATTCTTTGACCAATTTTTTAATACATTCTCTTTTTTCCCTTCTTGCACTAGACTCCAATGTATATTTGAAATCTAAAATAGGTAACAAGGTAGTGTGCCCATGACAATTTATCTACAAGGAAGTGGGTAAAAGAAAAAGGAGAACATTGCAATATAGATAAGTTATTTGTAATTAGTTTTGCCATTGTCATAGTTAGACTTAAGTAGGTTAAGAATGTATAACCAATTTACTGTTGTGCACAGTTCTTAAAAAATTGATATATATTACATTGTTCTAAAGTTTTGGTTTAAATATAAGATTTTTAAGGCATTGATATTTGATGATTATTTTTTTAAGTGAAAAAAATGAATGATAATCAAGTATTTTTATTTTCATTTAATTTATGTTCAAATATTTTTATTTTCATTTAACTTAATATAATATAATAACTTAAATATAATATAATATCTTTTATTATTTTTTCCAAAACAAAATAATAGGAATAAATTTTCTTTTGACTTACTACTGGTTAGTTGAGCTCTCACAATTTATTTTATATATTACTTAAAAAACAATTTATAATCGTTCCATTGGTTCATATTTTGAAGCTCGCATTTAATGAAATATTTTATGCCGCCATCCAGGCTTATGCACACGTTTCCCGAGTGCATGAGAGCTTTGTTAATATATTTGTTTCTTATTTCATTATTAGTTTTCTATTTTTAATAACTAACATTTATTTATGAATTGAATAATGGCGATTGAGGAATTCATGTTCCATTGTTCAAATATTTACTAATTCTTTCATACTACAAGAAAATGAATCAAAGAGAGGGTTACACCTCGGAGATAGTTTGAGATAGTCGATAGCCATGATCATATCATTTTAATTTTATATCTAAGAATATATCATCTTTTGATTTTGGATTTTGTTTGATAAGTTTAATCTGCAACGTATAATTCTAGTTCTTATTCTTTAAAGTAATATATTTTTGCATTTGGTGTAAATCAATTAAAATTTATTATGATGAAAGATTTTGTGAATATTTTATTTTAGTGCAGAACAAATAGATTATTTACTGTTTTGGGTACTTGATTGTGTTGTAACAAAACAAAAGTTATTAGTAAATGTTTTTTTTTATTTATAAATCAGTTGAGAAACAATTGTTTGTTCTAATTAATTTCTGAAAGGATTTATTCCAAGGATCAAGAGGATAAGAGTATCTGAGATTTAGAGGAAAGGGACTGTTTTGAAGAGTCAGGCAGTATTGGAACGACTATGTCTGGTTAAGACCCGATAGCACTAAGACTGGAAGTTTTCATAGAAGGAGTTCCTAAATCACAGGAACAGCTCCGGCGAAGACTGTTGGATTAATGGTATCAAGGTTGGGAGGAAGAGCAAACCAGAAGCCAAAATTCTGGCATGGAATAATCTGGAAACGATGGTCCAAATAAATGGAAGAAATTTCTTTCTTTACTAGATAATTCTTAGACATTGATAGAAAATTTTATATATTTGATGTAGGTCCTATTCTTTGTCAAATAAGGTTTGTTTACCAAAATCAGTATGTAGAGATGTTAATATGCTTACTTGCTAAATAATTCAGTAAATAAATTGTCTAGATAAATCTTAAAAACTTGTGCAAGATAGAATGCTTATAAAACATTACAAAATAGAGATAAGAAAATCATTACATAACAGAACTGTAAGCAGTGTATTAATATTTCCTTCTGGAGATACTAAGGACCAGAACAAAAGAATTATTAGTTATCAATAGGAAAAGAATAACCATCTCAACATTTATCAACCCTAGGTATTTCATTAAACAAATATATAGGGTGTAATACAAAGAGAAAATCAAGGAATCTCAACATCAAGATAAGCCCTCACATCATCATGCATATTATATAATTGTGAAAAAACAGACTTAAAAGGGAAGGCCAACCCGCAAACTACCAAATCCGAGAAATACTCTATAATTCTAGAAATGAAAATAATAGTCATATCTACCATTACGGCGAGAAATTGTCCTCAAACATCATAATATACTTACTTCATTACAGGATTAAACAAGTGCGAAAAGAAAGTTAGAAAGTTGAACAAGAAGAACAAAGATTTCCATTGCTCTCAAAATTAGCAACTCATACAATGTATGACCAAAATTGGTACTTGACATTAATAGTTGAAGCTATACACAGCGTAAACACTAAACCTAGATAGTCCATAAATCAATACAGTGGAGCTCGTGCCTCGTATAGCTTTAGAATAGTGAAAGAACAAGAGTAGCTAACAACAAGATAATTTACATTTAAATCAGAACGATTATAACAAGTTTCACCAGACGGGAGGTTAGGGTTTGTAGAGTTCAAACCCTCATTGAGAACCCTTATAGATAAAAACTCCTTGAAGAAATAACTACAACCCTTTATCTAAAGTAATGCTATTCAGGCGACCAGAGGCCATTAAAGCCATTTAAAACTTACAAACCAAGGGCCGAGAAGGCCAAGAAGACAAATTAGAAACCAAGAGTCGAGAAGGTCAAGAAAACTTGAAAAGCAGTCATGCCTATCAACTTCCTCCAACTAAAAGCAAAATGGGATGAACCCCTTCAGTTTTCCTCATAGAAAGTGAAAGACCCTTGAGGCATTATTACCTGGAGGATGCCACAAGATAGAATCCAGGTGAGAGCTCCATCCAAACATCACCATAATTACCTCCTGAACCTGTCACTTCAATCATGGACAGGAATGAGAATCCCTTAAAAGATTTGCAAATAAATTGACATTTATATTAGTGACATAGACTAGTATGAAAGGTCCTTACCTGGCTAGGCCGGACTGAGTAGGCTTTCTGTTGTTGATGGCAGCCACATGAGGCCGCACCTATTAAAGAAAGTCAAAAAAACAATTCTGTTAGCTCCCTGTGTACAATATAGTGGTTAAAGCTTGTAGCCCGTAACAAAAAATAAGTAGGAATTTTTCCTAATACCTTTGTAAACACTCTGCCCTACAACAAGCTTCAAAAATACAGTTCCTATGGAGGAACAAAGGAGGAGGTTAACTCCCACAGCGAATGCAGTTACCATGGCCAGCAGAAGAGAAATGAGAAACAGTAAGCCACTATCCGAAGGCATAGGGACCAAGGCATTGATCACCAACGTTTGTTTCTGGATCTGCACCGAGACCATTGATCCTGGAGGAAATCCTAAGAGACAGATGTAGCAGTACCACAATAAAAGTAATCATGAGGGAGTACTGAGAACTAGGCTGATACAACCATACTCATTAAGGAGAGAAGCATGCACATAAGTAAATTGACGTGACAATTAGATACATTAACCCTCTCGTCTTATAAAATTGTGTAAGGCTCAATATAAGAACCTTACAATGGCAAGACATATGTCACCTTAATAAATCAATAGAATATTGCTATAACCTTTGTAAAATCTGACAGTCACCCTCTCAGGTTGAAATTTAAAGTTATGAGTCGAATCTAATAGTTGTATAATTATTACTCTGTGTATTATTTAAAAGTCAAACAATGAGATTTTTTTGGTTATGATGTATTATCTAGTTAACCATGTTGTATTATAGTTTAGGTAAAGTAAATTTGATTCTTTTATATGGACTATTACTAATTACTGGATGTGTGACATATGGTATCAGAGCTACTCAGGTTGCTAAACTGAGACATCTAGAATTAAGTAATAACAATACTTTGTGATATGCACATAGGAAGAAGAAAGCTGACAGTATGAGGAGAACTAGAAGTCTACAACATAGGTCTGTAATGGGAACCAGACCTGCATCATTTCAAGAGGGCAACCCTGAAGTGTGGGTGTAGCTAGGCGACGAGCCAAGAAATACCAATCCAGATATTATGGTGACAGTACAAGAATTAAAGGATGAAATGGCTCGATTGCAAGCAAACAATGAGAGATTGATGCAGAAACAAGAGAAACTTATGAAGAGTCTATCATACAGAAAGAATCATTAGTTGCTAGTTCCTTGCCTAAAACGTCAAAATATAATAGGGGAGCTAGAGTTTTAGACTGAGAATACGGAAACAAAGCGTGATGAAGTAAATCATGAAGAAGAATGAGATAATGTGTCAAATCATGAGACACAAAAAAGACAGAAAGTGGAACTTCAAGGAGAGTTCCGGAAAATTAAGCCTCCTCTCTTTGATGGGGAATAGGAAGAGGCGATGGAAGCATGGCATATCAACATGAATAGGGGAAAGCTATGTTATGGCAGGAGGTAGTAAAGATAGTACACATAGTTAGCGATCAAATTATAACCTGGGAAAAGTTTCAAAGATATTTTAAGGAAAAATATCTAACAGAAAGCTTCTATGATGAAAAGGAAAAGGATTTTTATGATCTCCGATTATGCCAAATGACCATAGACGAATTCATAACCAAATTCACATCATTACTATTGGAAATAATACTGAGAAAGGAGGGTGGGGGGGTGAATCAGTATTAGCAAATCAATTACTTTTTCATTTCCATACTCATATTCATATACGCTAGTTCAGTTAAGGGAACCCATGTGTACGCACAACTGTGTCTAATGCAACTAGCATATATCCAGTAAACTTATGATTCAGTTAATCCATTAGATGTTGATCTTTAGTTAGTGTATCAGAACTTCATTAACCATATGAACAGTAAAGAGGTATAGTAAAACATAATAGATCATCACACGTAAGAAGCACACATGAACACCATGATATAAGGTGGAAACCTAATGTGGGTGAAAACCACCTACTCCAATTCGTCTCTATCTTCTTTTAATAAGAAACTTCTTGTTACAATATTTTTGTACTGGTGCAGTCTTATACCAGTACACAGGATTTTATCTGCAGAAGGCTACAACCTTCTCTCATTCTCCAACTTCTCCTGGAAAGGAGCTACAACCCCTTTTAGCTCTTGTAATAGATGATGTACTATTACGTAGGTGCTGACCTACAGAAGGCTACAACCTTCTTCTTTCTTCCTCCAGGTACCACATTTCATAAATTTTCAGACTGGATACTCATGGAACACAACATCATAATCTGAAGGCCACGTTTGGACCCATCAATATCATTTAAGCAGAAAATCAATCACTACTTGCATCATCAATCTCTAAATCACCCAATACTGAATCATTGAAAACCTCTCAACAAAATGCAGTCACCAGAACATAGAGTAGAACACAGAACTTTGCAACAATATTCAGAGCCAACTATATCATCAGAAATCATGCATCATAGTGCATACACTACTTGGAAGAGCCAAAACAGCGTGTATACACAGCTTCACCAAGGCGAACAAACGTATATGTTATCAAAACCTTACTTATGACTTCATTTCACTTCTTAACTTCAGAGATACCCAGATCATTACATATACAAGGATAATACATGTGTTAGCAACTAGATCTAGTCCATCAGATCACATAAAGATAATTCATTATGATCTTGATCCATTATTAGATCTCATCCATCAACACTGAAGCTAAACACAATCAACCAATCTGAATATGTATAATATTAACACCAGTAAACAATCACCAAAACTCATCAACAACTAGAAAACATCATAGTCCATATGGTATACGCTACATAGATGTATCTAACCTGCATATGTACATGCTTTTACTATAGTCAACCAACGTACACATCTGTAAATATTCATTCATGATTTGCAGCTATTCCAAACTTGAGTTATACCTAGATTATAATATTTACAGAACATTACATGCGTCAGTATACAGATCTAGAACAAGCATGATCAACCATTGAGATTCCTCCTTGGCTCAGATCAAGCAAAGCATCATGAAACCACAACCTGCATACTAAAACTCATACTTCATTAGATATTCAAGACTTTCTGAGTGCCTTTGCCTAATGATATTCTCCTCCTTTTATAGTCTTAGGCGTTACTCAATACCATGGTCCAAAACCACTTAGAACCAATACCTTGGACCAAATACCTGGGGTCAACATGTCGGACAAGATACCTTGGACCAATACCATGGATCACAATTCCATGGTTCAAATACCAGGCACCAAAACCCAATGTACGCGCCTTCCCTTGCATGAAAGTGTGTGTATACATATATGCACCTTTTGGCCGGCTAACCCACGTGTATATGCGGCTTTATCAAAGGGAACTTGCGTATATCTCTTTTTCTTCATTCTTTGAGCCTGAACTGTGATCTGTCAACTTAGTAAGTTTCCATCAAGGACAACACATGTGTCATAATGCCAACAATCTCCCCCTTTGGACTTGATGGCAATGCTAACTTGTGAACTGTCATCTTAATGAGTTGTCATTGTACATTACATCTGAACTGATTCCTTTGAACTGCCCTACATCCCATCAACTGCCATGTATTCTGTCACATCTGATATATCTTCTGTAGATTCATCTAAGTGAGTTGTTCTGCTACAAGTGGGTTGCCATAAAGTACAACACATGCATCATAATGCCAACAATATCCCCCTTTGGACTTGATGGCAACAACCACACCAAGTCACACTCCCCCTTTGACATCAAGGGTAAAGGGCAGACCAAGATATTCTCTTTGATATACATTCTGTTGTCCATACTCCCCCAGAGTACCTGCTAAGCTCTCTGATTGAGCTCCCCCTTTGTATATGCCAAGATGTACCAATTTGTCGATGCTCCCTATGATTACATGCTGAAATCTCTGCTCTGAGCTTCCCCTTTTTCATGCTGAGATGTACTGTATCATCCATACTCCCCCTGAGTACATGCAGAGTCTGTAAATATTTTCAAGAAAATAACATGACTCTATAACTAAAATATGTGAGTTTGACCTTCCTATCACAAATGACTCATGTATACATTCATTCTCCTAGCCAAGTGGGGATAAACTTGACTCATCCACCCAATGAAGTGGGGATATGCCAGATACCAATTGTTTATACATGACTGAAATATTACATCATCCTTCCCATGCATAGTGGGGGTACAAATTACATCATATGACCAAAAAAGATTCATCAAATGACTACAATAGATAAAGACAAACTATTACATCATGAGTCTTGATATGACCTTTACATTGAATGATATACATGACATTTATAACAAAGACCAAATATCTAAACAAGACCATGATAGTCATCAGAAACTATCATACACACTATATGATCTGCTCCATTTTATCAACAGCATCTAGACCAACGACCTGTATGTGTCAATTAGTGTAGAAGTCATCAACCTGTAACAAGGTATGTCTGCATACAGATATCAACTCATCCTTTTGAACATTATCATAGCCTTCCATTAATGAACAAAATCATCCACATTATATCATATGTGAAAAAAACACCATGGTCATTATGTATGATCATAGCATTGCCATCAATAACAGTATGATCCTTCCACAAGAGCCTTCAATATATCAACCATGTATCATCACTAGGGAACATCCCACATCCGACAAGCATCAACCATGATAATCAACATAGGTGAGTATCAACCTATCATCATAAGGTAAGAACTCATCATCATCATGTCTTCAAATAGTTATGTCTTCATGTGATCTACAATAACTCCATTATCTTGGCCAACCAACAATGCAACTTCATGTATCTAGCAAACCTTGAGCTCAAGATCTTTTGTCAATACTTCTTGATATCATCAACAACAACAATCCTCAATCATGTGAGAGCCAAGAACTATAGGAATCCTGCATCATAACTGTATTATATGATCTTTATGCATATGACGACAACAACATATGAGTGACTCATCATCAAGTAATGAAGTTGTGTATTCAAGCTTTGTACTTCTCCTTATCCTTATGAAGATTACCATGTAAGCAACATATATGCATTATTAGAGAATCATCCTCAAATTTGATCTGAACACCAACTATGTAACCTCAAGAATCATATCAGATTTTGTCATGGACAACTGATAACCATATCATAGAAATATGTATCATTTAGCCATATAAGCATCATCACCAAGGACTACTAACCATAATGCCAACAATACATTATTAAAAGCATATGATCCCCCTGAACCTATGCCATCTATTTACTGTCAGATTTGATCATGCATATATCAGCAAGAAGTATCAAGGCATCATCATCATCATCAAGTTAGGATCAAAACACTTCTAAACATCATTTCTACACATCACCAGAAATTTGTAACCATTACCAAATAGAGAAAATAATGGACTGAATCATATCAGACCCTTTTTCCTGAGCCTGTCCCATTTCTTTTCCTCAAACTAATATGTACACGATTGTGCAGTGTCTAACTCGCATATATACGCAACTTATGTTCATGAAGCTTGCGTATGAGATTTAGAAACTGAAGTTTTACACTTTCAGCTCCCTCTAAGTCTATTATGTCTATATATTGTGATGTGCCACATCTTTCTGACTATACTTCCTTCTTATTCCATATCTTCAATTGTTCCTTCATTCTTTTGCTATATGTCCAAGCTTGTTACATGCATAACATCTCATATTTTTCATCTTCCTTCTGTAGAAGTCAATGGCTTTGTGACCAAACATATTCCAAGTAAAACAATATCCCTTAAAGTACCTGGAACATGATGATCTTTCTGTGTGGTGGTATTGAACCATTCTACTTCTGCATCTGGCTACAACATGTCCAAGACTATGACATACATAACATTCAACATTATTCATCAAAGAAAATAATAGTATATCACTTCCATAGTTAGGAGAAAAAGTTTGTCTTTGAGGAGTTTCTTTCCTTGGTTGTTGATGGGGTTGTCCTCTCATCGCTTTGTTGATCATTTCATATTTCTCATTAGAGTTCCTTGCCTCAGCTTGTGAGATAGATTCAACATATTCATAAAACCAAGACCCGTTTTGATAGCAGGAGACCTTTGACTACTAAGAATATTATCCAAGATCTTAGTACTATCTTGAAATCATAAGAGCTTATACTTTTCTTCTAATTTATCTTTTAGAATATTTACCTTAGCTTGATGTTGCTCCTCTTTTTCAAGACAATGCTTCTTCATGTTTCCTTCAGCTTTTTTTACTTCTTCCAACTGATGTCTTAAATCAAGAAGTTTGTTTTCTTGTTTTTCAAGAGCTTGGAGTAGTTCTTTATTCTTATTATTTGATTCTTCAAGATCTTCTTTTAGTGAGAGGATCTTAGCTTCAAGACTTTCATAGTAACTGGATAGTTCTCTGAGTTTCTTGATTGTTGTGTTCCTTTCATTTACTTCATATCTTAATGATTTTACTTCATCCTGCAACTTTTGACATTGATCTTCCTTTTCATTGAATAGCTTCCTTACCTTGTTTCCTTCCTCTAGTTGAGATTTTAGTTTGGTAGCTTCTTCTTTGAAGGCACATTCCCTTTTGTTCAATAGTTCTTGTTGATCTCTAATTTTTTCTGTAAGCCTTTTAAATTCTACCTCTATTTGATATCTTTCATCCTCACCCATAAGAGAAAGTTTAGTTGTTTCGCTATCACTTTCATCATCTTCAAATGGATGGAGAAATGTCTCACCAGAGAATAACAAACTCATACCTGATAGCTCTTTTGCTTGTTCATCTTAATTATAAGGTGATTCTAAATTTGAAGTGTTTCTTCCACATATTCCCCAATCGATTCTTCCACTGTCATAGTTCCTCTAAGATGTCTTCTTCTTCTTAGGCGCTTTCTTCTTCGATCAAGCTTCTACCAAAGTACCTGCTTTCACACCAATTGTTGGAAATATTATTGAGGGGGGGGGGGGGGGGTGAATCAGTATTAGCAAATCAATTACTTTTTCATTTCCATACTCAGATTCAGATACGCTACTTCAATTAAGGGAACCCGCGTGTACACTCAATTGTGTGTAATGCAACTAGTGTATATCCAGTAAACTTATGATTTAGTTAATCCATTAAATGTTGATCTTTAGTTAGTGCATCATAACTTCATTAACCATATGAACAATAAACATGTCAAATAAAATAGAATAGATCATTACACATAAGAATCACACATGAACACCATGATATAAGGTGGAAACCCAATGTGGGTGAAAACCACCTGCTGCAATTTGTCTCTATCTTCCTTTAATAAGAAACTTCTTGTTACAATATTTCTATACTGGTGCAATATTATACCAGTACGTAGGCTTCTATTTGCATAAGGATACAACCTTCTCTCATTCTCCAGCTTCTCCTGGAAGGGAGCTAAAACCCCCTTTAGCTCTTGTACTAGCTGATGTACTAGTACGTAGGTGCTGACCTACAAAAGGCTCAACCTTCTTCTTTGTTCCTCCAGGGACCACGTTTCATAAATTTTCATACTAGATACTCATGGAACACAACATCATAATATGAGGGCCATGTTTGGACCCATCAATATCGTTGAAGCACAAAATCAATCACTACTTTCATCATCAATCTCTGAATCACCCAATACTGAATCACTGAAAACCTATCAACAAAATGCAGTCACCAGAACACAGAGTAGAACACATAACTTTGCAACAATATTCAGAGCCAAGTGTATCATCAAAAATCATGCATCAGAGTGCATATGCTACTTGGAAGAACTGAAGCAACATGTATACGCAACTTCACCAAGGCGAACCAGTGTATACGTTATCAAACACTTACTTATGACTTCGTTGCACTTCCTGACTTCATACATACCTATATCATTACATATACAAGGATAATATGTGTGTTAGCAGCCAGATCTAGTCCATCAAATCACGTAAAGATAATTCATTATGATCCTGATCCATTATTAGATCTCATCCATCAACACTGAGGCTAAACACAATCAACCAATCTGAATATGCAGAATGTTGACACTAGTAAACAGTCACCAGAACTCATTAACAACTAGAAAACATCATAGTTCATATGGTATACGCTACCTAGATGTATCTAACACACGTATGTACGCACTTTTACTATAATCAACCAGCATATACATCTGTAAATATTCATTCATGATTTGCAGCTATTCCAAACTTGAGTTATACCTAGATCATAATATTTACAGAAGATTACATGTACCAGTATACAGATCTAGAACAAGCATAATCAAACCGTATATAGATGATTCATTCCAAGCCATTAAATCCCGATCTATCCTTATATCTTGTTCTCCATCAACTATTGAGATTCCTCCTTGGCTTAGATCAAGCAAAGCATCATGAATCCACAACTTGCATACTCGATCTCATACTTCATTAGATATTCAAGACATTCTGAGTGCCTTTGCCTAGTGATATTCTCCTCTTTTTATAGTCTTAGTCCTTACTCAATACCATGGTCCAAAACCACTTAGAACCATTACCTTGGACCAAATACCTAGGGTCAACATGTCAGACAAGATACCTTACACCAATACCAGGGATCACAATACCATGGTCCAAATACCATGGACCAAAACCCAATCTACGCGCCTTCCCTTGCATGAAAGTGTGTGTATACGTATACGCACCTTTTGGTCGGCTAACCTGCATGCATACACGGCTTTATTAAGGGGAACCTATGTATATCTCTTTTTCTTCATTCTGTGAGCTTGAACTGTGATCTGTCAACTTAGTAAGTTGCCATGAAGGACAACACTTGTATCATAATGCCAACAATTACTTCGATATGTGCCTTACATAAGCGAGGAAAATGGAAAGGTGCAGCAGTTTATCAGTGGTCTTCTGTTGTTCATGAATGAATGGTTTGAGTTTGACAATCCAAAAGCCATGGATGAGGTCATTCGTAAGGCACGAATTTGTTACCAGTGGAAGAAACCAAAGGGCGACCCAAACAAAAGGTGGACTGACAAAAAGGGTAGTAAATTTGTTTCCAATTACAAGGGAAATAAAGGTCCAAGCAACAGAGTATTTAAACGAAAAACTAATAGGAATGTGAATAAGAATCAACCTAGATTTAAAGTACTGGGTGAAACCAGAATGAATGAACAAGTTAGCAGAACTGAAGCAGAAATAGCTAACAGACCACCTGTACAATGTTGGGGATGTGGAGGCCCACATTACGTCAAATATTTACTACATCATAGAGGAGCCGATCAAATTTCATAGATACAAAAAGCATCTATTGTGGGGGAAGTATAAAGAAGCATTCCTAAGATTAACGCTGCCCTTGAAGACCATCAAGCAGAATTTCAGCCAACCATGGTTGAATTTGAAGGTAAAGTTTTTGACCGCCCTCTCTCGATTTTAATTGATCCTAGGGCTACCTTAAGTTATATCAGCCCCAAGATTGTGGAACAATGTAAATTATAAACTGCTAAATTTAAAAATCCCTGGTAAGTACAACTAGCCACAAGGGCCAAAAGAATAGTTTTGGCAAAAATAAATAATTTCCCTTTATTGATAGCTAATCAGTCTATTATGGAAGATATGAATATATTACCATTAGGGTCCTACAATATTCTTATAGGCATGGATTGTTTGGAAAAGCACTAGTCACTTATTACCTGTAAAACTAAAACCCTCAATTATCAGGATGAGAAAAGTGAAGGACAAGAAATGCAAGGTATTCAAAAACGTCTATAGATAAGATGTATAACAACATCCCAGTTATAAAAATGCATCAGAAAGGGCAACCAAATTTATGTAATACAAGTAGGATTTGCTGATCTAAGGATAAGTCTGAATATTTTGAAAACATACCAGTGGTACAAAATTTCCTAGATAAATTTCCTGAGGAGATCTCAGGTCTACCCCTGGAAAGAGACATCAAGTTCACCATTGAGTTAATTCAAAAAGCTGATCCAGTATCCCGAGCCTCATATCATATGAGTATTCCAGAGCTAACTGAACTAAAAATGCAGCTACAAGAGTTGCTAGATAAAAAATATATCCGACCAAGTGTCTCCCCTTGGTGAGCCCCAGTTCTCTTTATTGAGAAACAGGACAGAACCTTGCGTCTGTGCATGGATTACTGTCAGTTAAACAAGCTGACCATTAAGAATAAGTACCACCTACCTCATATTGATGAGTTGTGTGACTAAGTAAAGGGGGAAATTGTATTCTCAAAGACCGACCTCCGTTATGGGCATCATCAGATTCGAATAAAATAGGAGGATATAGAAAAAACAAATTTCAGGACACGTTATGGACATTACGAGTTCGTAGTTCTGCCTTTTGGATTGACTAATGCCCCAACAACATTCATGTGTCTTGTGAACAATAAATTCCATCAATACATAGACAAGTTTATATTAATCTTTATATATGACATATTGATCTACTCTCGGAGCTTAGAAGAACATAAGGAGAACCTCCATATTGTTCTACATGTCTTAAGAGAGCACCAGCTGTATGCCAAGTATAGCAAGTGCAATTACTTTACAGAGCAAATCCAGTACTTGGGACATGTCATCTCTAAGGATGGAATCGCGGTAGATCCAGAGAAAATTAGAACCATCATGGAATGGCTAGTACCTAAAGATGTAGCTGACATAAGACCCTTTATGGGTCTAGCCAGATTATAAACATTTTGTGGAAGGTTTCTCTAGAGTGGCTTATCCTATTACCTCTCCCCAAAAGAAAGGGAAAGCCTCTAAATGGACCCAAACTATCAGTAGAGCTTTGATCAAATCAAACATCTACTTACCACTGAGCATTTCTAATCCCAATAAAGAATACACAGTTTGTACGGATGCTAGCTAGGAGGGTGTAGGCAGTGTACTAATGCAAGAAGGTAGGGTGGTGGCTTATGAGTCAAGGAAGCATAAAGAGTACGAAAAAAAGTATTCAACATATGATTCGGAATTGACAATGGTGATTAACGCCTTAAAAATGTGGCGACATTATTTAATGGGTAAGAAATTCCTGCTAATGACTGACCATCATAATTTAATAAACTATTTTAGGCAACCCAACTTGAATGCAAGACAAGCTCATTGGGAAAACTTCCTAAGTGGATTTGATTTTGAAATAAAACATTTCAAGGGTAAAGAAAAACTGGTTGCGGACGCCTTGAGCTGTAAGGTGCATTTTTTATATGAAATTTCTTTCAGTGAATCTCGAACAAATTTTTATAAACAGATCTGTGAATGTGCTATGCAAGATTTAGCATACAAACAATTATGGAAACAAGAAAAAATTTCGAACATCCATGAACATCAATCAAGATATGAGGTAAATTCAAATGAATTGTTGATTTATAAGAAAAGGCTATATGTACCTAACCAAAAACCACTCAAGAATTTAACCTTAGATGAATTTCATAAGATTCCTTACGCATGCCACCCTTGATACCAGAAAATGATTTCTGATTTAAGAAAATAATTTTTCTAGCCTGGTATGAAGAAGGATGTTGCAGAATCTTTTTCCAGACACCTAGAGTGTCAGTAAATAAAAGTTGAACACCAACACCTAGCAGGATTACTTCATCCTCTACTGATTCCAGAATGGAAATGGGAAACGATATTCATCGATTTCATTACTGGACTACCAAAGTCTAGGAAGCAAAATGACTCCATCATGGTGATGGTAGACAAACTGAGCAAATCTACCCATTTCATACCAGTTCAATCAACTTATAAAGCAATGCAGATTGGTAACATTTTTATGCACAAGATATTTAAATTGCATGGGATCCCCAAGATGATCATCTTCGACCGTGATTTGAAATTCACATCTGCCTTTTGGAAAACTCTTTTTGAAGGATTGGGTACACAACTAAGCTTCAGCACCGCCTACCATCCTCAAATAAATGGATAAACTGAGCAAGTAAATTAGGTAGTTGAAGATATGTTGCAAACTTATGCGATGCAACAACCATCTAAATGGGAGGACTACCTAAACTAGGTAGAATTTGCCTATAACAATGGGTACCATACATCATTAAAGATGAGCCTTTCGAAGTGTTGTATGGACGAAAATGCAGGACACCCCTAATTTGGAGTGGACTGGAAGACAAGTTGATGTTAGGACTTGATATGTTGGATGAAATGGAGGGAATGGTCAAAAAGGTACCAGCTAATTTGAAAGCCACTCAAGACCGACAAAAGAACTTTTCTGATCATAATCGGAGCTTCCGGGAATTCCAAGTGGGAGACCATGTTTATATTAGAGTTCGAGCAAAGAAGAGCACCTTGCAATGGACCAGATGTGCTAAACTAGCAACCGGATTTTGCGAGCCTTAATAAATTTTAGCTCGAATCAGACTAGTAGCTCACCAGCTGGCCTCATCCAATCATATTCGTGTGCACAATGTCTTTCATGTTTCTTTACTTAAGAAATACATTTATTATCCTAAACATGTTATCAATTGGTAAGACATTTAGGTAATATATTTATGAAAATTTCTCTTATTAAGGGTTTATTAAACAAGCTAAATGATATATGGTATTATTTTGTTCATATGTGTAGGTCGAACCAGAAGGCGTGTTCTTGGTAGAACCTTAGGTTATACTCGATCAGAGAGAAGTAACGTTGCGGAAATGAGTTATCACCCAGGTTAAAGTGTAATGGCAACACTTCGGTCTAGACGAGGCCACCTGGTAGGACGAGCAAGTTATGAAGGAAACCTTTCTGGGATTGTTATAGAAGGAAAACATCAGGACGATGCCATTTCATAGGGGGGTAAGATGTGAAATCCCCAGATATTGTGAATATTTTATTTTACTGCAGAACAAACATATTATTTAATTTTATCTATACAAGTTATTGTTTTGGGTATTTGATTGTGTTGTAATAAAACAACAATTATTGATAAATGTTTTTTTTACTTATGAATCAGTTGAGAAACAGTTTCCTATTCCAAGTGATTTCTGAAAGGATTTATTCCAAGGATCAAGAGGATAAGGGTATCTGAGATCCAGAGGAAAGGGATTGTGCTGAAGAGTCAAGCAGTATTGGAATGATTATCTCTGGTTAAGACCAGATATCACTCATACTGGAATTTCTCATAGAAGGAGTTCGTGAATCATAGGAATAGCTCGGGGGGAGATTGTTGGATTAGTAGTTTCAAGGTTGGGAGGAAGAGCAAACTAGAAGCCAAAATTCTGGTGTGCAACATAGAAAAGGGGTGAATGTTCGCCCTTTGGCGAAATTAAGGGGTTTTAAATTTTTCGTGGGTGAATATTTTGTATCATAGTACATTTTTACAAATCACCTCAAATAGCCCACCTTATTTTAAGGGATAGGGTAAAAAAGGTAAATTTAACCCTTGAAATTAGGAGTTACAACCTTCCATTTGCCCATTTTCAAGAATAGATTTTATTTAAGTGAATCCATTCACCCATTTTCAAGAATAGGTTTTATTTAAGTGAATCCTATGGGCGAAATACCATATTTATAAAAGAGATATGGTAAATTAATAAAAATATAAATAAATGAGAGGTATGGTAAATAAATAAAACATTTTTTATATTTACTCCATAAGTCACCTTATATACATGTAAGGGTGTAAACAAATAAAAATATAAGTAAAGTGGAGGTATGGTAAGTAAATAAAACGTCTTTTTATACTTACTCAAAAGGTATGGTAAATAAATAAAAATATAAATAAACTAGACTTATGGTAAATAAATAAAACCTCTTTTTATATTTAGTCCATAACCCTCATTTTATATTAATGAAGGCTCAAGAAAGAGGTTTTATTTAAGTGAATCCTATGGGCCAAATACCATATTTGTAAAAGAGGTATGGTAAATTAATAAAAATATAAATAAACTAGAGGTATGGTAAACAAATAAAACATTTTTTTATATTTACTCCATTCACCTTATGTTTATGAACACTAAAAAATTGCGTTATATTTAGGTGAAACCTATGGGCAAAATACTATGGGACAAATACCATGGACTAGATTGTTATTAATACCATGCAAAAAAAACATTATTAACCCTAATATTAGTATTAATAAAAATAAAAATGGCACATGGTATTGACCCATGGTATTCACCAAAATGGCACATGGTATTGACCCATGGTATTCACCTAGAATGTAGCCTATTTAAATGGGGGAATTAAACTAGCAGAGATCCATCTTTACTCTGGATCTACTAACCCCGGAGAGGTATCAAATATCGTGATATGCAAACTAGCATAGAGTGAAAAATTATTTGATCCCTCTCGGGGGTGGATCAAGAGTAAAAATGGATGTTGTAATTTAATGTATGTTAAACATTTTAGCTTTGTTAAAATAAAAAATAAAATAAAAATCAACTATTAATTTTATTAATTTTTATAAATTACTAATAGTAATTTTTAAGCTCCATGTTTATGATAACCCATGGTATTGACCCATGGTAATACCAAGATCTTACAAGATTTTATAATTGAGTAAAATAAATAAAATAAAAATCAACTATTAATTTTATTAGTTTTTATAAATTACTAATAGTAATTTTTAAGCTCCAGGTTTATGATAACCCATGGTATTGACCCATGGTAATACCAAGATCTTACAAGATTTTATAATTGAGTAAAATATTCGCCATGCCTGGTGACAGATTCGCAAAAAAATTATATATACATATTATATTATTGATAAAATCGCCTTCCATTTTTCCTATATACCATGGAGATTCGCCCATTTATTATACATATAAATTTAGGGGGGGTTCCTAAAATTTTCCGTGGTGTGGAATAATCTGGAAACGATAGTCTAGATAAGTGGAAGAAATTTCTTTCTTTACTACATAATTCTTAGAGATTGATAGATAATTTTATATATTTGATGTAGGTCCTATTCTCTGTCACATAAGGTTTTTTTTACCAAAATCAGTATGAAGATGTGTTAATATGCTTACTTGCTAGATAATTCAATAAATAAACTATCTAGATAAATCTCGAAAACTTATCCAAGAAATAATGTTTATAAAACATTACAAAACAAAGATAAGAAAATCATTATGTAATCGAACTATAAGCATTGTATTAATATTTCCTTCTGGAGATACCTAGGACCAGAATGAAAGCATTATTAGTTATCAACAAGAAAAAAATAACCATCTCGACATTGATCAACCCTATGTATTTCATTAAACAAATATATAGGGTGTAATAGAAAGGGAAAATGAAGGAATGACAACATCAAGATAAGCCCTCACATCGTCATGCATATTATATAAATGTTAAGAAACAGACTTAAAGGGGCAAGCCAACCCGCAAACTACCAAATCCGAGAAATACTCTATAATTCTAGAAATGAAAATAACAGTCATATTTACCATTACGACAAGATATCTTCCTCAAAAATTATAATAAACTTAATTCATTACTAGATTAAACAAGTGCGAAAATCAATTTAGAAAGTTGAACAAGAAGAAAAAATATTTTCGTTGCTCTTAGAATTATCAACTCATGCAATGTATGACCGAAATTGGGGCTTCACATTAATAGTTAAGCTATACACAGTGGTAAACGCTAAATCTAGATAGTCCACAAAACAATACAGTGGAGGTCATGTCTCTTATAGCTTTAGAATAATGAAAGAACAAGAGTAGCTAACAATAAGATATTTTTCTTTTAATTTAGAACGATTATAACATGTTTCGCCAGACAGGAGGCTAGGGTTTGTAGAGTTGAAACCCTCGTTGAAAACCCTTCTAGATAAAACCTCCTTAAAGAAATAACTATAACGCTCTATCTAAAGCAATGTTATTCAAGCGGCCAAAGGCCATTAAAGCCTATTAAAAATTATAGACCAAGGGCCAAGAAGGCCATGAAAACAAATTACAGACCAAGAGCCGAGAAGGCCAAGAAAACATGAAAAGTAGTAATGTATATCGACTTCTTCCAACTAAAAGAAAAACAGGATGAACCCCTTAAATTTTCCTCATAGTAAGTTAAAGACACTTAAGGCATTATTACCCAGAGGCTGCCGTAAGATAAAATCCAGGTGAGAGCTCCATTCGACCATCACGACAATCGCCTCCTGAACGTGTCACTTCAATCATGGACAGGAACGAGAATTCCTTAAAAGCTTTACAAATAAACTCACATTTATATTATTGTAATAGACAAGTATGAAGGGTCCTTACCTGACTAGGCTGAAACTGAGGAGGCCTTTTGTTGTTGATGGCAGCCACATGAGGTCGTACCTATTAAAGAAATTCAAAAAAACGATTATGTTATCTCCCTGTGTACAATATAGCAGTTAAAGCTCGAATCCTGTAACCAAAAACAAGTAGGAATTTTGCCTAATACCTGTGTAAGCACTCTGCCATGCAACAAGCTCCAGAAATCCAGTTCGTATGGAGGAACAGAGGAGGAGGTTAACTCCCACAGCGAACACGTTAACCATGGTCAATAGAAGAGAAATGAGAAATAGTAAGCCACTATCAGAAGGCATAACGACTGAAGCATTCATCAACACCATTCGTTTCTAGATCTGCATCGAGACCGTCGATCTGGGAGGAAATCTCGAGAAGCAGATGTAGCAGTACCACAATAAAAGAAATTGCGAGGGAGTACTGAAACCTAGGTTGATACAACCATAGTCATTAAGGCGACAAGGACACACATAAGTAAATCTGCGTGACAACAAGAGACATTAACCCTCTCATCTTATAAAACTGTGTAAGGCTCAATATATGAACCTTATAGTGGTAGGAAAAATGCCACCTTAATAAATCGATAGAATATTGCTATAACCTTTGTAAGATCTGACAGTGACCCTCTTGGGTTGAAAATTAAAGTTATAATTTGAATCCAAGAGTTGTATAATTATTACTCTTTGTATTATTTACAAGTCAAATAACGAGATTTTTTGGTTATGATGTATTATCTCGTTAGCCACGTTTAACCATGTTGTATTATAGTTTGAGTAAAGTAAATTTTATTTTTTTATATTGACTATTACCAATTAGTGGATGTGTGACATAAAGTCATAATTTTTTTTATTTATGGGACCTTATAGGTGAATTTAATTAAATGTTTTCCTAATCATTTTGTTCATGCTAATAATTAAGCAATAATTTTAGGCAAATGTGTGTGGTAAAGACTACACTGTCTTGCATTACTTGTTTTACATGAATATAGAAATACTTGATAAAATAATTTTAACATATGTCGTTCTTATTGAGTTGTAATATTTAGAATAAGACTATGCTTTATAACCCATATATATTTGTTTTAATTTTAATTAATTTTTTTTAATTCATTTTTATTTGAAAAAAGACAGATATCAAATCTAAATAAATAAATAATATGCTTTTGAGAACAATACTACATAAATGACATCAAACTATAAATATAAACTTTATTACATACTTAATACACAAAGCAATGATACGCTAATATAGTATAGTGAGACCAAGAGAATATCAATAATAATACATACATATATGAAATTATAAATGTTAAATATGCTTTCCTCGTGAAGGATGGACTTTGCTAAATGCTGAAATCTATTATCCACGCAAAAAATGATAACCTTACAGCAGTGAAATGAAGACCATATTCATAGACGATATAAATTAATAAATATTAAATATATTTTCCTCGTTAATAATGGTCTTTGCTCCGTGCTGAAATCTACCACGCATAAGCTCAGCTCCTATACATAAGTTTATTTGAAAGAGATAGCCCCTAATATTGGGCACATCACCTAATACCAATTTATATTTGTTTCGGCCCCTTTGGACTATTTGATTTGGACTCCATGATTGTCTCTGCTACGTACACATTTTCCGACGGGACACATAAAAGCAAAGAATAATAAGTTAGTGCAGTGGGCCACAACAGTCCACAATAGTGCAATTATTATCAACACTATATATCATTTCCTCAGAAGAAGAACTCCTATGGAAAAAACCCAAGTCACCGCATTTAGTTACGGAAACAAATACTTAAAATATATTCAATTCAAATATGGTATTCATTGAATTTAAAATCGGAGTGGAGTATGCTTTAAAATTATTTATTTATCTTTAAGTAAGTATCTTCATGCCAGTTCTTACCATTTCCCAGTTCAAAAGATGGGTGTTCTTAATACCTTGGTTACTCGAGCCCTTAGGATCTCCGACAAAAAGAGCTTTGAGAATGAAAAATCTCATCTGCTTGATGTCTTTGTTGAAAATGGTTATAGTAGACAGTTGGGTCAGAGGGCTTTTCGTAAAGCTTCTAAGAACTCTCTCACTAAAAGGGAACCGAAGGAATGAATTCCACGTGTCCATCTTCCGTATGTTCAAGGGACCACCGATAGAATTGGAAGGATTCTCAGGAAGCATAGTATCCCTGTGACCTTTAGGCCCCTGAACACCATTCGTAGGTCCCTAAGATCTGTGAAGGATCCTATCGACCCTAAGGATATGAAATGTGTTTATTTGATCCCATGTTCCTGTGGGATCACCTATATTGGGGAGACTGGTCGCTCCATTAATCAAAGGATTAGCGAACACACAGCGGACCTTAAACATAGGCGAGCTAAGTCTTCCGGTTTAGCTTGCTGAAAAAGCCAATCATCATGTTTGTATTGAGGAGGCTAGTGTTATTGCTAAGGTTTCGCATTTCCATCATCGTAAATTTAGGGAAGCCCTTGAGATTGAAAAAAGGCCATGCAATCTCAATCGAGAAGATGGTTGGAAAATCAGTAGGTGTTGGGTCCCAACACTCTCTTCCTAGTTGGTTTTCTGCCCTCCTCTTTAGGTTTTTTACCTTACTATTTTATTTTTGTATTTTATTTCTATCGAATTCTTTTTGGTTAATTTTACTTATTTATTATTATTTATGTATTTACTAATTATTATTATTAACTAATTTAGTTTAACTAATTTATATTTATTTAATATTTATTCATTGATTTATTTATTTATTATTTTTTTTTTTTTTTCTATACATGTTATCTATTTTCTAACTAACCTAACCTCCTTTTGTTCTTCTATATAATTATCTTTCCATTTAATTTTTAATTTTTAATAATATTTTTAAATAAGATTAATTTATAGGCTTTTAATTTAGAATTTAAGTTCCTTTATTTATTATTATTTTATTTTATTGTTAATTTTATTTTATTTATTATTGTTTAACTGATTTATTTACTTTTATTTTTATTTTATTTATTTATTTATTATTATTATTATTATTATTATTATTATTATTATTATTTTTAACTAATCTAATCTCTTTTTGATTTTATTTATTTTTTCTAGTTATTTATTAATTAATTTTTAATTTTTAATAAGATTAATTTATATATTACTTAGGCTTTTAAGGTCCTTTATTCAAATAAATTTCCTTCTCTGTTTTAATTAGCTTATAATTTTTAATAATATTTTTGAAATTTTTTCCCTCATTAATATATATATATATATATAAAAGGTCTTTAATCTTACTAATTAAACTATTATAATAATTTTTTATCCCGGTCCTAGAGTCAAACTAGCCGTTGGTCTAGTTAGCCGTTGGAGGCTCCGCTCAAACTATTTAACATGCTAAGTTGGATCTGTTTCTTCATCTTGTCCTGACGATGAACCACACTAGTTGGTTCTAAACGCGTCGATAAATGGTTTTCCATGTGATTTTCGCCGAAGAATCTCTCTCTTACTTGATATGGATCACAAAAGCCTGAACTCTATTAAGGGTTAGTTTATCTAGAATTTAATAAAATAATTTAATGGCCAAAGATTTATAAGTATTTGGGAGTGAAAATTTGTCTTTTTATGAACTATTAATATGGTAATTCTAGATGATGTTATTTCTTTTGAATAACAGTGATGAGTCAATTTACGTTTGCAGTTACAAGTTATCATGGTTATCTCACTACTAATTTGACACTTGAGTTATAATAGATTTCCCCACTATATACAAAAATATTGGATCCCAAAAATTAAACTCTACATCAAATATTACTTTAAAAACTTAAAAAAAAGAAATAGTTTAACAAAAATTAGAAAGTCCAAAAAATAAAAATAATGTTGATAGATATATAATAAAGAATCAATGTGATTTAATGCCATATGACTTTATATATTATTAAATTAAATTAAGTTAATTTAAATGTCTTTTGGTACGATTATTAAATATATATATATTTTTATAAAGATAAATTTTAATATTAGTTATTAAATATTTATATTAATTTTAATAATGATATAGTGAAATAATAAGGTTTCTTGATCTTCGTGGTGATATAATTTAAAAAAAATGAATACATATTCCAATAATATTAGCAATAATCAAATACACAAAATAGATGTTATATTAGTTTCATTAAATTATAGTATCAAACAAGTGATTCTATTTATTTTAAAGAAGATATAATAATTTCAATATTGAAAGATAATAAAGTATGTTTATTTTAGTAATTATTTAATGAAAATAATTTAAAATAAATAGTTATATTGATTGTAACATTAGTAAATTGATTTTAGTTATAATATAATGGAAAATGATTTAGTACATTGATGGAAGAAAATATATTAAATGATTGAAGAAAATATATTAAAGGAATTGATTTAGTATGTTGATTTCAAAGTTTAAATAGTAAAAATTACCTAATTAAATTAATTTAATAATAATACACTATAAATAATTTTTTAAATAAATATTATATTATGAGTTGAAATTCAAGGTTTTGTTGAATTAGGTGTGATTTATTTATTAGTATATTTCCATTAAAATTATGATAATATTGAAATATGTAAAATACAATTTATATAAAAAAATATATAAAGTTGGAAAAAAAAATATTGAAAAGAAAGAAAGATATAATAAAACATCCAGTACAATGATGAAAGACCCATCAATTTAGATGCTTTTCAAAATCAATATATTTTCATCTTATCTTTATTTTCAAAAAAATAAATATTTTAAAATAATTATTTCATTTACCCTGTGATATATTTACGTCGCCTAACACAATATTTTAAAATATCAAAATATATACAAATATATATTAAATAATAAAATTAAAAATTCCAATTTTATGAAATTGGTAATTAAAAACTATATGTATAAGATTATTTAAAAGATAAACCGTGTTCTCATTGATTAAAGAATCTCCTTAGATAACCCAATCATTGGAGAGTTTAAAATAAATTCTCATTGATTAAAGAATCTCCTTAGATAACCCATTCATTGGAGAGTTTAAAATAAATATACGCTAGCCAACAAAATATTTTAAACTATAAAAGTATATATTAAATAATAAAATTCCAAATTCCAAATTTTATGAAATTTGTAATTAAAAAACATAGGTATAAGATTATTTAAAAAATAAATCAATTTCTTATTGATTAAAGAATCTCCATAGATAACCCAATCATTGGAGAGTCTTTTGTAATATCAATTCATACATACTTTACTAAAAGTCTGGTCATGATATGGTAATGTCAACTTATAATAATTATGGATAGGTTTTGATCACCTATAAGGTATATAAGGTATAATATTCGGTCAATGTATTATTTTTCCACTAGGTTATATTCAGTAACATCATCATGAAGATGTTATATTATTTTTACGACGTAAGGCGTTTCCCTCTGAGATCCATCCCCATTTTTGCTTACGTGTCCTCCTTTGATGCCGTACGATAAGATGTTAGACGATTACAAACACCAGAACCGTCGATCAAAAATGTCACTGAGGCGGTTCATCGGTCGAGGTAATGAAGAGCGCGGAGTGCCGATCGATCACAATCCTCCTCCTTGCGCTCTCTGCTCAACTCTCAGCTAATCATTTCTCAGCCCGCAGAGGTCATTCAAAGAAGCTCTCAGTTCAGAAATCCTCTGCCAGCCATATCATAGATTTAGCATGCCAGGCGTCACAGTACCCGGACCTCTGCAAGTCATCTCTCCGGGCCAATTCTAATATTAGTGAAAATGCAGGGCCAGAGGAAATCATTGGTGCCGCCATGGATCTCTCGTCCGCCGAAACCACAGAAAGTTATCTTCACTCTAAACAGCTGCTCACCACTTCAACTAACGCGAACTTCACGGGCGCCGTTAACGACTGTTTGGAATACCTGCAGGATGAATCCTCCAAGGATGAATCCTCCATGAGCATTCAACAAGCGGTGAACAGTGCACCTGATTTTTCTGATAGGAGATTCGTGATATATGTAAAGACTGGGGTCTATGAGGAGACTGTTAGGGTTCCTCCCAATAAGACTAATCTCATGTTTGTGGGCGATGGCATGGATAAGACTGTGATCAGGGGGTCTATGAGTGTGCCGTCCCTCCCTGGTGTTCCCTCTACATATGACTCTGCGACTGTTGGTAATACTCATCGTGCTTCCTTTTCTGTGTCTTCTTCATATCCAGTTGGAATTTTGTTTTCCAAAACTCTGGATTGTTATTGTATTTCATAATGGTGTGATTGCTCGTTGTTTTTAGATGCGTTGAATTCCATGCGTTAATACTTTTGAATTAAACGATTCCGAGTGGAGTAGTTATTTGGGACTGTGTGGTTTTCTTGCACGGTCTTTTTACTTTTTTTCATTGAAAGAGGTCAAATGGTTGCTGTCACTGACCGAGTTTGCTGTATAGGGTCCTTTATTTTTTGGTTATTTTCTTATAAAAATGGGGTTTTTTTTTCTGCATTCAAATTGCAGGAAGATTGTAATTTTGAAGACCACAATTAACATTCATACAGCAATCCATTAAGGTGCCTTCACGAAAATGGCATGTAGCTCCGTCATAGAGCAGCCCGCTGGACCCCCTAAAGAACCAAAGATAGCTCAAAACTCTTGTCCAATCTGTAGCCAAGGAATCCACTACCATTGCTTACAGGTCCTTCTGCAGTGACACATGGTTTGCCCTTTCGGTGATGTTGTTCAGGTTTATTACTAAAAAATGCCAAACAAAACGCTGATGGCCTGGATGTGGTAAGCTTCAATAACGGTCCAAAGAAAGGTGGAGATATGACGGACAAGGGCCTCTTCCAAACAATCAAATGGGAAAAGGATTATTGAATATCCAATTAACGAGTAAAAATTTTACCACTGAGGTTCAATTTATATTAATTGACTTGCTAGGAAATGCTGATCTAGAAGTATCGACAAGAATTCAGATGGGAGGAGAAGGGAACAGTCAAAATCCAAATTATGTTGTTTTAAGTAGATTTTTTTTAAATATTGTTGTACGTTTGTGTGACGGCCCTTGTAGCTAATCCCTCGTAAATGTTGTTATGGATTGTAATTCATGTAAATAATCTGGAAATGTAAACACATTGACTGAATGAGGAAGTGGACATGGATTCAGAGGGATTGAGGAGGAGGAATCGCTTGTAAACCCAAGCCTTGCATTTATTTCATCACCTAAATCCTCGCTGGTTTAATGTTGGAGAGGGGACAGACCTAAGCTTCTCTTTGATATTGTTTGCAGCTTGACAGATATGGAGTATGTTAAACCTGGTCTAAAGCAGATGCTTTCAAATAGAATTTGATAATAAACAACCGGCTCCTATTATCTTATGGTTTTCACATGCCGACCTGCAGCCTGATTTACATGGTTAATATGCCCGTGTGCGCGGTGGATTTGTGGCATATTCATACGAACAACTTTTTGGATGTTTTGATATTAGCAAAATCAGGTAATAAACTTCCGTTACAGGTTTCCTCTGCTCAATGTTTTTTTTCAGATCGAATGTGAGGTCACCTAACTAAGTGCAGAAAAATCCACTGTAGGTAGTATTTCTTGTTGCGTTTAAATACATTTTGGGAAAAATCAACATGTACTGCTGCTTTCACCAACCATTTTCTGTTCTTTGAAACACTCAACAATACGTTGAAGACACGAATTTGTCCGCCAGTTTTTGTTTAGATTGCAATGACTTGTTTATTTAAAAGAAGTACAACAATGTTTGCTGCAACCCAAAATCCCAACTTCTAATGCATGTTGCAACCCAAGTAACATATTTATTTAACAGAAGTCCATCAATGTATGCTGCAACCCAAAACCCCAACTTGTAATGTCTGCTACAACCCAAAACTCCAACTTCTAAAGCTGTAGCTAGCGCATGAATTCAAGCTATAGAATCCTTATAGAACAAATTTCCCGTTGATAGATAAACTGGTTTAAGGATAACCCTGTTCTATGACGCCATACACCTTTTTTTTTCAGATGAAAAAAGCGATATATTTATCAGTATAGAATTTACATATGATGCAAAATCTGCAGCACAAAGGTGCATATCAGAGTTTTAAATCCGAACAATTCAGCCAACATACTTCAAAATGAAGCTTTAAACCAGACCAGGATACATATAAATTTTGTGCTAATTCTGGTAATGTTTTGTTTGTTCTTAGATGTTCAGCCAGCATATTCTAGCCTGTGTCGACATACATCTGTATATTTAGACCATCAAGTAAAGCAAGAAGAAAAGTAGAATATTCAAACCGCTATCAAAATAGAGTATGTCCTGTTGAAGTTACACCG
Source organism: Pinus tabuliformis (assembly GCA_031772625.1). NCBI lineage: Eukaryota > Viridiplantae > Streptophyta > Pinopsida > Pinales > Pinaceae > Pinus > Pinus tabuliformis. The sequence goes on from CM062818.1 coordinate 691,810,383, forward strand.
TGCAGGGTAGAGAACTTTTGTAGGTTCATTTTGTGGTTTTCAATGTCTGAGCTAAATAATAATTCTTTTCAGTACTGCTTGTTTTTATTTTTACGCCGTAAGGCGTTTCCCTCTGAAATCCATCCCCATTTTTGCCTACGTGTCCTCCTTTGACGCCGTACGATTAGATGTTAGACGATTACAAACACTGGAACCGTCGATCAAAAATGTCACTGAGGCGGTCCAGGTAATGAAGAGCGCGGGGTGCCAATCGCCATTCTAGAGGTAGGGTTTCTCCAGTGGTGTTCTCCAGGCGGGCGTCAGGACTTGCCTCCCCTGGATCCCTCAGGACTTGCCTCCCCTGGATCCCTCCACGCCGCTCTGGATCCCTCTGAATCATCCATGCAATATCCCTCTGAATCATCCATGCGTTGTATTGCAGAGGTTGGCGACAAACCCTTGCGTAGTGCCTTTGTTTGGAAAACCAGTAGGTCTAGATGCAGCCGCTGAACATACGACAATTGAATTAACACAGAGAAGCTAAAACGGTGGTGTCAATGGGATTCACTCACACAGAAAGGCGGCTTTATCAATTGATGTTTGCTGACCATGACTATGATAAACTCGATGGAACTGGAGACAGGGAATCTCTTTCTCTCAAGGACAACGACAACGCCAAGCCTCTTGTGACTGTTGACAACTGTTTGGAGAGGGGGTATTCTGTGGTGACTATTCAGTGTAAAGACAGACCTAAGCTTCTCTTTGATATTGTTTGCAGCTTGACAGATATGGAGTATGTTGTCTTTCATGCCACTATAGACTCTCAAGGCCCACAAACTTTTCAGGTGTAGCTCCAGCAACTACAAGGGACATGATTTTTCATAGGATCTTTGTTTTTTTTCAAATGTTTATTTGCTAATTTGATTTTGTTAAACGAGGTATAGGTGGTTTCAGATCAAATCCCTAATGGGATTAATATTGAATCTAAATTAGGTTAAAGAAGAGTTGGGGTATTTATTTCCATTCTTCTCTTTTGTGATATAGGAGTACTACATTAGGCATACTGATGGTTGCCCTGTGTATTCAGAAGCAGAGAAGCAACGTGTGATTCAGTGTTTGGAGGCTGCCATTAGACGAAGAACATCAGAGGTATGAGTCCAAGGATCGAATCCATGGTGGAAATTTATTCAAAACCCTAAGACTTGGGATTCCCGGTGCATTCAAATTTGATCCTTTTTAAATTTTAGTCAGCTTAGTGTGAGTTTTGTTGATGATATTTTATGAATTCAGGGTATGCGACTGGAACTCTGCACCAACGACTGTGTTGGGCTTCTGTCAGAGGTGACTCACATATTTAGAGAAAATGGGATGTCAGTTACAAAAGCAGAGGTGTCAACGCGGGGTGATAAGGTAGCTGATGTGTTCTATGTGACTAATATAGTTGGAAACCCCCTTGATGCCAAGACAGTAGAAGTTGTTCGCCAAGAAATTGGACTAACAATCTTGCAAGTAAAAGACGACTGTATGCATACAAAATCTCCTATAAGGGAACCTGCCATCCGATTCTCCCTTGGTGATCTCTTCAAATCAAAGTCAGAGCGTTTTCTCTACAGTCTTGGATTGATAAAATCCTATTCTTAGATGTTGTATTTTGGGCCTCTTGCAATGGAATTAAGTAATTGCCTTTGAAGGTTGTATGTATGGACGATGGTTCTCTAAAAACCATCCTCGTTCATCTGTTTTACACTGTGACAATTACCTTGCTAAAGACAGAAATTGGGTACAACAATGCCAGGATCTAGAAAGCACAATACCACTGGGATTTGCCAAATATGATTTGTTGATCATCGAACAGAAGACCAGCAATGGAGAACTATTCACCACACTGGCCAAACATGGCCCTGTCATTTGATCACCCAGGAATTGCGAAATTGACCTCATCATAGAGAAGTGTGCAAAATTGGTAGATCTGAAAGAAGACAACACTAATTACAGTGGTGGTAGGAGAAAGGAACTAAATCCACCTAATCTAGAATTGCTTATACAAGTTGTACAAATTACAAGCTGATAAATAGTCTTTGTTCTACAAAATGACAACTCTTCAAACTACACAGGTAAAGACCATTGATGAATCACAGTGTTAACATAGATTCTAGTGCTTGACATAGATTCTTAGCACTTCTTGGCCTTGTAGGAAGTAAAATACTCCTTTTAGCCACTGCAGGTTTCCTTTGAAAAGTAGAAGTCACGATCCCAAGTCTATCTGCAAGAATTGGGCAGACTGAAGGAGAAGGCGTTGGATTCTGGACTTCTTGCTGAACATCTGAATTTGAAAGGTGTGTGATTTGGTAGGAGATTGGTACAGCACGAGGTGACAATTTGGGGCAATTGCTGGTATTTTTTGCTTTCCTTCATCGAATAGGAACTGCACCCCACCTTTCTGTTTAGAGATTCCTGGTCAGTGGTATGTTTTCGCTGGATCAGCTAATACAGTGCTTCCCCCTTCTTTCTTAAATCATTTGAATCCACTGGCACTTCTGATCACTTGCACTTCTTATACCGTTGTATTGATGATGTAAAATATGTAAATAATTATATAGCAAATTCAATGGAGTTGTCCTCTGGATGATCATAGTTCATTGTTTGTGATCGACTTGACTGGGGGTTGGCCTCTATATAGCTTTGTATCCTCTGTTTCTTTATCAACCCATAATAATAAAAGTTTATTACAAATGTGTGTGGTGCTTGTTTGTGCTATTGTTCTTTGTATTATGTTTGGCACTTTTTATGAAGTAACCATGATGATGATACTTCAGGTATTTCGTGGCAATGTTGATTTGCTCTTTCTGATTTATAAGATTTCTGTTGTTATTTCACGGGAGGTTGCTATGCGCTATATCATCTCCAAGTGCAGCCGAGGATAGTTAACAACAAATCGTGAACTCCTATGGAAAATGAGCTTTCAAAGGATCTAAAAAAAGTGAATTGTCAAGGAATTTATGTCTTATTTTTAAAATTAGGGTTTTAAGTATATCACAATGTCCTTTAAATGTCCTCAAGTCAATGGTAATGGTTGTTAGAGAGCCGTGGACTTACAGGAACGAAGAATAATGAATTTCAAGAAAATGTTGTGTTCAAATATATCTTTACAGTGTTGAAGTACAAGTAAGCATTGCCTGACATAAAATGGATAACTAAATAATTTTAATGATAAGACAATCGGTATGATTTATACATGGCTTAAAATTAAAAGTAACTCATCTAAAATAGGAAAACGATCAACGTTAATCACCTTAAATGCATTTGGATCTTCATCTCAGATACTTTGAATTGCGAAGCTTGGGGACCTATCTTAGATACTTTGACTTGCAAAGCTTGGGGACCTATCTTAGATACTTCGACAACGACAACGCCAAGCCTCTTGTGACTGTTGACAACTATTTGGAGAGGGGGTATTCTGTGGTGACTGTTCAGTGTAAAGACAGACCTACGCTTCTCTTTGATATTGTTTGCAGCTTGACAGATATGGAGTATGTTGTCTTTCATGCCACTATAGACTCTCAAGGCCCACAAACTTTTCAGGTATAGCTCCAACAACTACAAGGGACTTGATTTTTCATAGGATCTTTGTTTTTTTTCAAATGTTTATTTCCTAATTTGATTTTGTTAAACGAGGTATAGGTGGTTTCAGATCACATCCCTAATGGGATTAATATTGAATCTAAATTAGGTTAAAGAAGAGTTGGGGTATTTATTTCCATTCTTCTCTTTTGTGATACAGGAGTACTACATCAGGCATACTGATGGTTGCCCCGTGTATTCAGAAGCAGAGAAGCAGCGTGTGATTCAGTGTTTGGAGGTTGCCATTAGACGAAGAACATCAGAGGTATGAGTCCAAGGATCGAATCCATGGTGGAAATTTATTCAAAACCCTAAGACTTGGGATTCCCGGTGCATTCAAATTTGATCCTTTTTAAATTTTAGTCAGCTTAGTGTGAGTTTTGTTGATGATATTTTATGAATTCAGGGTATGTGACTGGAACTCTGCACCAACGACCGTGTTGGGCTTCTGTCAGAGGTGACTCACATATTTAGAGAAAATGGGATGTCAGTTACAAAAGCAGAGGTGTCAACGCGGGGTGATAAGGTAGCTGATGTGTTCTATGTGACTGATACAGCTGGAAACCCCGTTGATGCCAAGACAGTAGAAGCTGTTTGCCAAGAAATTGGACTAACAATCTTGCAAGTAAAAGATGACTGTATGCATACAAAATCTCCTCCAAGGGAACCTGCCATTTGATTCTCCCTTGGTGATCTCTTCAAATCAAAGTCAGAGCGTTTTCTCTACAGTCTTGGATTGATAAAATCCTATTCTTAGATGTTGTATTTTGGGCCTCTTGCAATGGAATTAAGTAATTGCCTTTGAAGGTTGTATGTATGGAGTCTGGACGATGGTTCTCTAAAAACCATCATCGTTCATCTGTTTTCCACTGTGAAAATTACCTTGCTAAAGACAGAAATTGGGTACAACAATGCCAGGATCTAGAAAGCACAATACCACTGGGATTTGCCAAATATGATTTGTTGATCATCGAATAGAAGACCAACAATGGAGAACTATTCACCACACTCGCCGAACATGGCCCTGTCATTTGATGACCCAGTAATTGCGAAATTGACCTCATCATAGAGAAGTGTGAAAAATTGGTAGATCTGAAAGAAGACAACACTAATTACAATGGTGGTAGGAGAAAGGAACTAAATCCACCTAATCTAGAATTGCTTATACAAGTTGTACAAATTACAAGCTGATAAATAGTCTTTGTTCTACAAAATGACAACTCTTCAAACTACACAGGTAAAGACCATTGATGAATCATAGTGTTAACATAGATTCTAGTGCTTGACATAGATTCTTAGCACTTCCTGGCCTTGTAGGAAGTAAAATACTCCTTTTATCCATTGGAGGTTTCCTTTGAAAAGTAGAAGGCACGATCCCAAGTCTATCTGCAAGAATTGGGCAGACTGATGGAGAAGGCGTTGGATTCTGGACTTCTTGTTGAACATCTGAATTTGAAAGGAGTGTGATTTGGTAGGAGATTGGTACAACACAAGGTGACAATTTGGGGAAATTTCTGGTATTTTTTTCTTTCCTTCATCGAATAGGAACTGCACCCCACCTTTCTGTTTAGAGATTACTAGTCAGTGGTATGTTTTCGCTGGATCAGCTAATACAGTGCTTCCCCCTTCTTTCTTAAATCATTTGAATCCACTGGAACTTCTGATCACTTGCACTTCTTATACCGTTGTATTGATGATGTAAAATATGTAAATAATTATACAACAAATTCAATGGAGTTGGCCTCTGGATGATCATAGTTCATTGTTTGTGATCGACTTGACTCGGGGTTGGCCTCTGTATAGCTCTGTATCCTCTGTTTCTTTATCAACCCATAATAATAAAAGTTTATTACAAATGTGTGTGGTTCTTGTTTGTGCTATTATTCTTTGTATTATGTTTGGCACTTTTTATGAAGTAACCGCGATGGTGATACTTCAGGTATTTCGTGGCAATGTTGATTTGCTCTGTCTGATTTATAAGATTTATGTTGTTATTTTCATGGGAGGTTGCTATGCGCTGTATCATCTCCAAGTGCAACCGAGGATAGTTAACAATAAATTGTGAACTCCTATGGTAAATTAGCTTTCAAAGGATCTAAAGAAAGTGAATTCTCAAGGGCCAAGGGTGCATGAGACACAGTGAAGCCATCATGAGAAGACTGGAGTCGATTCCAAAAATAACCTACGTCATATAGCAATACAACACCCATGGTTAGGCCCTAATGAATGAATATCATGAGCAGGTCAGACTTGTTTTGGTGGCCTAGGTTGTTAAAGAAAAACTAAAAATATATCACATGCCTTGTCAAACCGTTGTTCTTTCTTCATGTTGGCAATTCCTCCACAAAACATAGATGTGCCAAGCACAAAAAGTAAGTTGGAAAGCACAGAGCCTAGTAGAGAATACTTGACCACATTGGTCTTTCCATGGTAAAGTGCGAACACTGCAATGAGCATCTCTGTTGCATTTCCACATGTGGCGTTGAGCAGCCCGCCAACTATAGGAGAATTAATTAACAATATATTTGCATCAGTTATTTTGAAATGTCAAACACTTTCTCATATATATCAATTAGCTCATATTTTGTATCCACAAATATGAGTACATGGTCCATATACATATAAGAATCTCACTTGTTGGTCCAGTGTAGAATGCAATTTGTCTGCAACAATTTACAACAAAACATCAGATTGTAAAACCAACAAACATAATATTTTATGAAGTCACTGCACTACAGTGACCATTCCAAGTGTATAAACAATTGCAGTACAAGGTATAGATTACACATAACCTATGTACATATACCATGCAATTTTTCACTTACTCGGTGACAAAGTCTATACGTTCAGCAAGAGGTGCAAGGCCAAGCAAACTTATGATGAACACCCAAACCTGCAAACAAAAGAATGTGGAAAATGATGCCAGAAAAACTTACAGAAAATGTCAGAAATGATAAACTTTCAAGTAGCATGAACCCTCTGTCCTTTCTATTGATAAACTTACAGAAATGATGCTAATTTCAATAAAGAGCTTGAAAGACAACTTGTTATTGTTAGATTGCTTACAATAGATGGGCTGGAGCTTCCATTTCTAGTTGCTCTGTTTCTTCCACTCAAAGAGGATGAGTTGATTTCCATCACGTATTCCTCCAACATGGCTATCTGCAGCTTTCGCATCCATATTCAAATTAATGTTGTTCATAGGCCTGAGACATTGATACCTATTTCCAACATCTGCACTTAAGGTCCACAGAACAGACTTCTCTGCCTTGTCATGACTATAATCTGTCAAGTATATCTGTTCAACAACATTCAACAAAAACTATGGATTAGGGGACCACCGTTGTAAACAACTATGTTGCAGCCCATAATGCCCAAGACCCTGGCATTTCGAAACCCTGAGTTAAGGTGGTTTATAACATTGCAGTGAATAAGACTTCTCTACATATCCAGAGGAGAGGCTATATTAAACAATGAAACTAAAAGGAAAAGGGAAATAGAAAGTTTTACCTGGTCCCATTCTTTATCCCCATGTTTCAGAGCATGTCTGGCATAAAGAAACCCTGAGTTAAGGTGGTTTATAGCATTCCAATGAATAAGACTTCTCTACATATCCAGAGGAGAGGCTATATTAAACAATGAAACTAAAAGGAAAAGGGAGATAGAAAGTTTTACCTGGTCCCATTCTTTATCCCTGTGTTTCAAAGCATGTCTGGTGGCCTTGTATATCGATATGGATACCTAGTTGTTGTTCACGTGAATTCATTTGTTTAACTTCACCTTCAACTAGGCAATATTTAAGGTATCTAAACAAGTTCAATGGATATTTATGACTACTTTTATTCTATTTCATAGCCACTTTAACCCCCGAATAGGGTTTTCGGCATGGCTTCCTCAATTCAAACTCATTATCATCGACCCTTGCTTTCAAAAAAGCCCATTCACATTTCAATATTCTTCCACACACTATGCCTTACGGCGTTTCCTTTGCAACATTAGGTGCAAATGCTAGTAATTTCTATTTCATAGTGATGGTCAAAATCTGCGTCTAGCGGTAAGATTATCGATATTATAATATTACTTTTTATTTTAATTTCAAACCGAGTGTCAAATGTGGTGTCTAGTGCGTGACTCTTTTATCGTAATGACGGTGTATTTAATTTTTAATTTCCGCGGTATCAAAACTAGTGTCGAGTGGCTGGCTCTTTGATTTAATGACGGTGGGTTGAACGACCTTTTGGCAATGTTTTCTATGTTATTTAATGAAAATATATATCATAATATTTATTTAGAATGATTAATAATTCTAATTGTATACATTATTAAATTTTATGTGTGGTTATGTATAAGTTATTGGATATAATGTTGTATGTGGTCATTTATAAGTTATTAGATTTAAAGAAATTTGAATCCACAATATATGATTGATCCTAAGCAACATTTTATATTGTGTAAGAGGATAGTCGTTGATCACTTCCATACAAGGAATTTAAATGTGTGGCAATATACACACATTACGATGAATTAGTAATTTGGTGGAGTAATTTGGGTGAGGCCTAAGATCAAATCTAGTAGTTGCTATTATAATACTAAGAGAATATCTAACAACTGGTAATCTAGATATACTAGGAATTTATGACTTAGCAAGAGTAGTTCTAGATATGTTCTAAGGAACATCATACTTTAATGAGGTAAGGTAGGGTTTTTTGTTATAGGAATATTGGTATAAGAGTATTCAAATATATCATCAATAGGTTTGAGGTGAATGACTTTGATTGTGAAATTTTTCTACAAACTTGTATCTTCTACCAACTCTTTGTGAGATTTTGGTCATACATTCTATGGTAGTTAGTACCTATGTTTTAGTTTCCCAATGCAACATGTAATTCTTATAAAGTTTCAAATTTTTCACGTTCATTACTAAGTTCACATATATGGGGATACACTTAGAACATAAGAATTAGCACCCACCTTCTCTAATACTTATAAAAGAATCGTCAAGCCCCAATCTTCTTACAAGGAACTAGTAGAATTTATCTGTTCAATTGCAACCAAACTCTATCTCTCGCCCTAAAAGTTTTTGCACGTGTTAATCATGTATAGTCTTATACATTTTCAATAAGTTAGGGTGTTAATATTGAATGCTAGTAGTGGATCTAAGGTAGCAACCACATGCATTCCTTTGCATGCATGCATTATTTATGGTATCTATCCTGAAAATATCATTTCAGCTAACTCACCATCTAACCAAGTAGCTCAAGTAGATTGAATTTGTGACTATATCCAAGCTAGTGACCTGCTTGATCTTCCCTTACATTAGTTTCAAGGTTTTCATAATTTAGAATTGTTGGAGAATTTATCGATATCACTAGGCCTTTACCACCCTTTGAAACAAACCAATTTATGTATAATTTCTATACCTTTCATGTATTTTATGCTTGAAAATGGATATTCTTAATACTTAAAAAAAAAAATCTATTTGCAATGCATCCCCTAAGATATTTTCCATCACTCCTCCATTTTGTTCATATACAACACCCAAAGAGTATGTGGAAAATAACCAAAAGGAGTTTCAAAATGGGACGTACCCTTATGTATGTTGAATACTCTATTATAAGAATGTTGAAAATCAATTTCATCCAATTATATAAATTATTTTGTTTGCAACCCCTCAAAAGATAAAGTAAAGTCATTTTGACTACGTTTATCTGCCCATCTATATGCAGATAGAAAATTGTAGATATCTTCAACCTGGTGTAGAAAATTTCCAAAATTGTAATCCAAAAAGCATTAAGAAATATGATATCCCTATCTAAGATGATGTTCCTCGATATCCCAAAATGAATCTATACCTTTTCGAATAACATGTTTTCTACTTCTTATGCTTTAATGGTGTTTTTATAGGATATGTGTACCTCTTCTTGAACATGTCAAACACCACAAATATATAGTCATGTACCAAGTCTAATTGTTAACAAGGTACCATAAAATGTACAAAAATGTTATCCAAGGATCTAGCGAGTTTAAGGAATGGATGATATAAACCTTTCCTTTTGTTAATAGTCCATTAGAGTACAACATATTATGCATCCTTTAATAAAAAACGTTGTAGATATTATTTCATTCTAGACCAATGCACATACCTCTATATATTAGAAAATATCTTCCCAATACCAAAATAGGCTACAACCTTTGAGGAGTGAGGTTCTTTGATAAGTTTCATTCTTTCACCTATAAGAACACATATCTTATTTAACCTATAGGGTAACCGATTCTTGGAGGTGATCGTGAGCCTTACACTGAACACATCCATGTGATTTTTTGTTTGTAGTTACTAAAACCCCTCTTTAAATTCGTCATCCTCTATATATGCCTCTTTGCATTCATTATTGGTAGAAGGCTTCATGTGCATAAGAGTTGTCAAAGATATAATATTTGGTATGGTTGTCCTTGAAACAAAACTACCAACTTGGTGGGAACCCTCTAAAGCTATTTCTTTTAAAAAGGTCACACATAGTGGTTATTTTGATCCTGTTTCAGAAATTGGCATGACTACCTACACCCTTTGTAGGGAAAATTGTTAAAATTGTGAATTGTTTCAAATGATAACATTTATAAGTAGTACCAATGCAATGTGACCCTTGAATCAAAATAAGATACTTCCAATAATAACAATTTAATTTTGGAGTTAAGAGTATGACTTAGTTGAAACTATGATCTCCATAATTAGTACCATTGCAAATAAAATAGGTTAAAAGTCAATTTCTAAATCTAAAATTAATATTATCTGAAAACTTACTTATTAATTAATTATTTTTCTTTATATATATATATATATATATATATATATATATATATATATATATATATATATATATATATATATATATATATTAATTACAAATAATTAAAAACGAAAATAAAAGTAGTCTGAGGGGTAGTATAATTGGTGATCGAAGAAATATGAGTCTGTGGTAATTAAGAGATCCAAGATTCAAATTCTCCTCATTCTGACCCAATTTACCAAGAGAACGGTAAGTCATAGACTGACCAAAGATTTATTGGTAACCTCGTGTAACACAAACTACCAAGTTCCTCTAGGCTACCAAAAACACAAATTTATAAATCACAATATTGAAAACTATTATATACATCTATAGTACTAAAAATAATAAACTACAATATAAAATTTAACATCAAATTGTAAATAAAAACAAATAATAGACCAATAAAAAATCTTAAAAACAAAAAATAAAAAGGAAATTTAAAATTAAAAAAAAAAAGAAAATTAGAATCCCTCTCAACAATTTTCTTTTTTAACTATTTTTCCTTTGGTGTGTTTTTGGGTATTATTTTAGCTTTTCTAAAAATAAAAATAATACTTTTTTATTTAATTTATTTCTAAATTAGATATATTTTTAATTTTTAAAAATATTTGTTTTAATTTATTTTTTCAATTAAAAAAAATATTTATGCAAAAATTTTAATATAAATATATTATAATTATATATATATATATATATATATATATATATATATATATATATATATATATATACATATATATATATAGATATATATATATATATATATAGTATTTAATGTACTACTGCTTTTAGATTTAGAAGTCGATTTTAAGTTTTTTATTTGTGATTGTATGAGTTGTCAAGGCCATAATTTCAGTTAAGTTGTAATTTTAACTCCGAGAAAAAAATAGTAATACTAGAAGCATCACTTTCTAATTCAAGTGTCATTTTTTCAAGATGTTCTTGGTTATCAAAGCTATGTTTCAAGATACTCATAATTTTAGCCAACATCCCTCCCCCAAAACTAAAAAAAATGGTGCCATTGGTAGTGCCACTTTTTGATTAAAGGGTTGATTTTGGTATTTTTAACTTAAAAATATAGGCTTTTAAGCCAATGTTCTTGTCTTGAGGTCACAATTCTCACTATGTTGGTAAATATATTTTAGATAGAATGTATCACAACTTATTACTGATGTTGTTCATGTATATTATGGTTGGATGAAATTAATACAAAACTCCATCCACTTTTTGTCCTTGGTCTAATGAGGCTTACTCTGGGCTTTTAAATACTATAATTTCTAGTTATCATTGGAGATAATATTTTCCTTAAGGATCAAATAGGACTTTCACTTCTTAACTACTTAAACAAGAGTGTATATTTCCATATTGTACATAGGTCAAGTTAAGACTCAATGCTAAAACAATTTATAATGGTAGCATATTGGATTACCTCCCTATATTAAAAAAATTACCATATCATGTCAAAATGCATCTATTTACACTTCAAAAGTATTTTGTAAATTAGGAAATGTAGGAAGTAGTGATAGATTTATCTTCCATTTCAACTCATTAAAAGATTTATATTGATCCCCCCCCCCCACATTAGAAACTATCACCATAGGTTTTTATGACATGAAGTGGCATAACCATCACTGAAAAGGATGTTATAAGCATCCATATATACTATGCTACCCTATAAAATCCCCTAGTTTCAATGATATTAGTGGAAACTACACACGTAAGTATGACCTCCATATTCATGAGATGTAACTTCACTTCCTCTCCACCAACCAAATAAGCTAATTACACTAATGGCTACTAACTCATATTTTTTAAAATTATCTAGAATCTATTAGTTTTTCAAGCCTTTGAAACTCACATGAGATATTAGATATGCTTTTATTAGGTAGATATATAGAGCAATATAGCATCTGTGTACACTATCATAAATGAATTTGGAAATGGACGCAATTCATCATTCATCAAACACAATTTTTTTTGGTGTATTACATAAACCAAAAGGAATTAGAAATTATTCATATATCTTGACTTGTGTCAAACGTAGTCTTCTATGTGTATTTTTATTTAACTTGTACATAATGTTACCATTATTTGAGATCTACCTTGGTGAGTTACTTGGCACACTACTATTGATCTAGCAAAAAAAATTATCATAGGTAAAGGGTAATAACTAATTCGTGAGGTTGATCTTGCTCAAAGCTCTATAATTGATACATATTTTCCAATTTCCATCCTTGTAAGGGACTATCATGAAAAATGACCTATAATGTGCTGTGTTTGGTACAATTACTCCCTTCTCTAGCAGTTGCTTCATCTATTTCTTCACTTCATATGCTTCTAGGAAAACCTATTTATATATCTCAATATTTGGCAATGGAGAGTTCGACAATGCCTATTTCTCATGCTTAAATTATCTCTTAGATGGTGATTATTTAGAATCATTAAATTATTATCTGTATTCCTAAAAAAACTCCTCCAACTAACATATATAGTTATTAATACATTCCTCCAAGTATACCTTGATTTTTACTAATTCATTGTGAAGATAGTTCTCTATTAAGAAAGGTAATACAAACTCCTTACTAGGGCTGATTAATTTATTGGCTTGATTAGCACTTACGATATAAATATTTGATTTATATTTCCATACATTTATGATGAAATAACACCCATCCTTGATGAGGAAAATATTTTTTTCTCCCCTCAGGCACACTAGATCCATCATATATATGTGGTGGCTTCCAAACAGTATGTCACACATATAAAGTGGTACTATATCTACCTCCACCTGATCAATATATTCTACACTGATAGAAAATTTGATATTTCTTTGTTTAATTACCTTTATCGCTACATCCTTATTTACCCATCCAAATGGATATGGGTTAGGATAATCATTAAATTAAAATCCAAGCTTGCTGGGAAAATATTGTACTATGAGGTGGTCTTGTACTTAAACATCAACGGGTTGTTATGGATATAAATACTACACCTACAAGAATTTTGATAGAAGACTATACAAGGTTGGAATCACAAGGAAAAGAGAACAATCTTGTTGTGTCTGTCAAATTTAGTATTACTGATTTTTTCAAGGGAAGCTACATTCAATGCTTTGCATTAGTCTAAGTCCAAAGCAATAATTTTTTCTTATTGAAGAAGCTAAACAACCCAAGGATGAGTGATAGAGATTCAGTGACAAAGAATATGAATGCCTTCAATACTATGATAAATTAGTTATTCTCTTTTGATATTAAGATTCAAAATGAATATAAGATTAGAGTTTATTGTTCTTTCTACTAGAATCATGGGATAGGTAAATTGTAGAAATATAATGTAATTTAACCACTTTAAGTTTGGATGATGTGGTCTATTCCTTGTTATAAGAGGAAATAAGTTGGAAAAACATGGATAATGAAAGCATATATTCCTTTCCTATAAGATGAAATTCCCTTGATAGAGATAAAAATAAGTCCTCAAGTGGGAGATATAAATCTAGAGGTATATCTAAATCTTGAGAAGATTTCATAAAGAATATGTTCAAAATGTGGTAAAGATGGGAATTAGAAGAATTATAGATCAAAAAATGTTGAGAGAGGGAAGGGATCTAATGATGGTTCCTCCAAGGAAGAGAATAATTCCTCAGATGAAGGAGGAGAAGTGTACCTATCTTTCTAAACTACATAAGACGATCATGATATATGGTTAATTGTCTTGGTGAATATTTTCATATGACTCCCCATAGGGAGTTTTTTTTATGAATATGGAAGGTTTTATTGAATTTTCCTTTACATATAATATGACTTGACAACTGGAATAATAGGACAAGGAAAATTCAAGTTGATGCTTAGCGGTGGAAGCATTAGAACAATCCCTAGGGTTCTACACATTCCATAGTGCACTAGAAACTTTAAATCCATTAGAAATATGAGAATTGAATGTGTAAATATTATTTTTGAAAAGGAAACCCGTAGATGGTTTATGGAGCAATGGTATTGATAAGGCAAGGTCAAACTATAACTCTATAAAATGTATTGGGAAGCACCTTCATTAATGGGTGTAAATATTTTATTATTTGTGAGGGTCAAAATTAAGAAGATAAAACCCCTAATTTTTATGGGTATAATAAAATTTTGTGGCATAAAATACTATGAGATATTAGACAGAAAGGCCTTTGTGCATTACTAAGTAAATGTATTATTGAAGGTATGTCTAGTTGCATATGGATCTTGATTTCATTTCATATATGGTTAAAAAATCATCTAATATCTCATCAGATGCTACAAGAGATAGGACTTTTGAAGTTAATATAAAATAGAATTATTACACCTATGATTATTCTATCATTAGCTAAATATATGTACTATTTTTTATTCATAGATAATTTCTTGAAGAAAAATGGATTTATTTCCTCAATAAGATATATGATGTCTTTCAAAAACTTAAATAATTTAAGGACATTTTGGAGAGTTGGATAGAGAATAAATTTAAGGTTTTGAGAATAAATAATGGTGTATAATTATATGGGAATAAACTAGAGGAATTCTATAAGAAGTGAAATATTTGCAAGGTAGAAGACTATTCCATACACACATTGCAAAAACGATGATCACATCGATAGAAAAATGGAGGACAATTCTACATGGTATTTTCAATGGCATGTGATCCTCTACAAATTGACCTAGTCCCCCTTTCTATAGTACCATGATTCCTATTTCTTGAACCCCATATTATGTTCCTTGTGCAATATGAAAATACAATCCCCAATACAACTTAACTCAATGTTCATGACTCTCGCTTTTCCCTTAATAGAATAGGTGGTGAAAGTAAGGCTCCAATGGTAAACTGTGACATAAACAAAGCCAAATATGGCATCAAGAGGCTAGGAAGCAAACTCCTGAGTGGATTTATACTCTTACCTATGAATCATTTTTTGTATTAAGCCAATTCAACTAACATTGGAATTTACATCTAGTACATGAGAGACCATGTTGTTATTGGTAAATGTTTTAGATTTTAACCTTTTAAAAAGGTCCTCGTGGCTTGGGTTAGCTCAATATGGAAGACTACATGCCATATTATTATTAAACTTTGATCTAAGAGTTTATTTACAATATTTTCACTTGTACTAGAGATTGAGATAAGGTATTTTAGGAAGGCACCTATTTTTTTCAACCTAACAAGCTTTCACCTTAGATATTGGATATATATATTTGGTTCAACACTAGTTTGTATTTACCTCTACTTCTTGGCTCAAGAATTATGCAACTTGGAAATGATCAAAGGCATTGAAAACACTATATGTTCATTACTCAAGGTTTTAGAGGAAAGAAAAAACAATTTCTACACCCCTTATTCATGAATTTGAATTTACATGGATGTTATAAGAATAATTCATGTAACATACCTCTAATTTGACTTATAATTATGATTTTTTATCAATGAAAAAAAATATAATATTATTTATATTAAACAAAAGTTGTTTACGTAGTCCATAGTTCTATAATCCTGAAAACTGTAACAACATATGATCTGATGAGAGATAACCTATTATCACTCATATAAACAACTTAAAAAAAATGTTCAGAAAAGACACCATATGAAGCATAAAATTAAACAAAAAGATACAACCCAACCCATATTCAGCGCACAACAAAGTCATTACCAAGTGGTTCACACTGATACAAGGGAACATATATCCAAATGAAAAACTACAACAAATTTGAAATGAGACCATAACAAGGTCACTAACAAAAAATGCATTTTAGTAGATCATATAGCTACTTCATGATAAACAAAATATCCTATTATTCCAGACAAAATAGTGATAGTAAGTAGATAATGATAGCCCATATATGTTATTTTGGGAAAAAATACTATGTGAGTGGAGTTTATCAACACGAATTCAATTGAGGTCTAGCCATCCAACTAGGTAGTATATGTTTCATTAGAACCTTTTTAGGCCTTATCCAAACCACCTATGCGACTAGCACAATTTCCACTTAGTTTTCAAAAAGTACACAACACCCCAAGCACCATCTACCCATATGGCATCATTATGTAAAGTAAATTTTTCCAAACCTTTGGAGAATGTTGTTTTAAAAGTAGGTGTAAATAGTATCACCAAATTGATGATTATGTATGTCCTTTGAAAAGTTTTTAGCAATATCATTCAACTATGTATGGATATGTGTGAAAGGTACCTTTTGAAATTGTTCAATAATTAACCTAATTCTTTGTATCTAGTTAATCAATAACGGAGGATTGAAAGATGTACACTTGGAGGCCCACTCCACTACCACCATAGAATCACCTAACACATCCATCGACTCAATAGAAATCCATCGTGCACAAAATAAGACACCCCAAAAGAAAATAATTTTCATGAGTATTTTTTCTAGCTCCCACATTCCAATTGAAGTGATAATGATATCTAGGATTTATAATAATATATCCACTGTAATCACAAACATTGTTTATAGTAGAAAAACTAGAAAAACCTTTAGGTAAATCTCTTGAAGAAGATAATGGAAGAATTTTATTGACCAAGTTCTTGTGGAAAGTAGTCCCAGATTCACTGAAACAAACTAGCGATCTGAATACAAGAAGATGAGATATTTGGTAAGCATCTCGTAAGGATATCAAACTTGTGACATCTCCAAATGAACCAAAATAATATAAAATGGAAGAAACTGATAATACTAATGGATTCAAATTCAATTAATTAGACAAGTTTCCATAGAGATGGAAATCCAATCTGCATGGTTGATTTAATATGTTCATCACTTCAAACCAAATAGATTTCACAAATTCAGACTTAAAAAAAAATGGACCAGGTCCTCCTAATCAATGCCACATAAAATACATTGGTCCCGACCACTCAAACCCCTATGAAATAGATTGTCCCACATCAACACCTTGTTATTCTAAACCAATCAGACTAAACATTTGAGCATTATTAGGATATTCCACTCCAGAATTCTCCTGAACCATCGACAAGAATCTGAAGTGGTGGAGAAGGAGTAATATAGTTTACCAATTATATATATATATATCATAACATGATTTGCTTCAATTATCAAAACCTTGTGAAGTTTCATTTATAATGCATTATTCTAGTTTCCATATCTCTCCTTCTCAAAACAATGAGAGTTCTCTACCATTGTTTTTGTCTAGAATGATATGCGGCATGATATTCCTCTTTAGTAACCTAACATGGATTAGTGTTATCACTTCACTTATTAGAATGTGTTTATTTGAAGTGTTGGTCTATCCAACCTTTTCAAATAGTTAAATGTTCATGTTATGATGGAACCATAATATGCCATCACCATAACCATATATGTATTTTAATATTGAAGTGAATCATTATATTTACATAGTTCTATACAAAATGGAACTTTGTACAAAACATGATTCCATTATGTAGCATAATATTAATATTACAACATCATCTAAATGTTTAACCTATATAATATATATATCCTCGTGTATCAGCGCATACATACGTACATACATGCATACATACATACATACATACATACATCTATATATATATATATATATATATATATATATATATATATATATATATATATATAGATATATATATATATATATATATATATATATATTGATGTGTGGAAAATGGTTCAGTGTGATCAAAATTATTTGGCTTGAGTTAATTTTTCGCTTATCCTTCCAAGAGTTCTAGACTTTTTTGAGTCCTTTGTGGATAATTGAGCTTTCATGGAGGCCTCTTATCACCTTTCCTATGTGAATTCAATATAGGTGGTGGTATGGTCCAGCTCCCACTTAGCTCAATGAGGTGTGTAATCTTGACAATCCATATTGCTTAGGGTTTAGATCACTGGGGAATTTATTTTTTAGTAACTTCCCCTTTATGACATCACCGAATCCTTGGTCTCATTTTCTTTGGCATTTTTTGTCAAATGAGCTCCGCAATTTGGTGGTTGTTAATCTAGTAAGCAGGTTTTATATCTCTAAAATCGAAGGTTTGCACTATAATTCCTTATTGGCTCTAATTTGAATGCTTCCAATGGAGGCTTTTCTTATGGTTCAAGATGGGGTTGCACTTTCAAGTAAAAAGTTTGGCCTTGCGATCCCCCACTTTGCTTCCTTCGATATTTAAATTAATTTCATATAAATAATACTTAGAATTTGTTTATTTTTCGTTGGTTAAGTATTGGAATCTCTATTAATTATCATTCGTTAAAATGGTGCGTAAAACCCTAGACTTCATGTGCCTTCTAGGTCATGATATTCAAATGTGATAAATGTCTGATCTATTGCTCTTTTGCTGCATGATTTTCGCGCCAACTTGATTGCAAATCCCTGATCTCAGGCAGATTTCATAGCGAACATTTTTGAATAAACCCTGCATACCAAAGATTTTCATTCACATTTTCTATCATATTGTTTTTTGTTTCACTTGCACTAGAAACTGTCCTTTCAACCTATTTTACCTGGATTTCCCAATCAGTAAAGAGAATGTCCTTATGAGATTCTTTGATCTTTGGCAATTTTATTGTTTTACCCTTTGAATTTTCATGCCAAGTGATCAAATTTGAAATCTTTTCATCTATTTCCTCAATGTTGATTTTAGCATCTTTGAATTGATTCACTAATGCATCAGCTTCTCAGCACAATGGGCTAATATCTACTAATTGCCTACAAAAGATTGATTGTTGCTTTGATAGCAACGAATTGACTTCTAAAGCCTCTTTGATGAATTCATCAACTTTTGGGTAATCCTTCATTTGATCTACAACAAATCATAGTTGTGCAATTTCAGCGTATTTGGCATTTAATTTTGCTTGACTTTGAAGTTTTAGGCTCTCATTTAACTTGTTCATGTGCATTCACTTTTCCTCTTGTGAGTTGATCCTACAACTGCCTTATTCTTTCCTCTTTTTCTATGATAAAATTTCTCACTTCTTCTTCTTTGTCAATCATTGCAGAAGCAATAAGCTCCTACAAATTGAGATAACTTGGTTAGGTTTTTAGATGGATCTATAGGTGTACCTTTCGATAAAATGTCCACTGGCTCATTTCCTTCCAATATAATAGCAGTATGATCAATCTTTATCATTTTCATTCATCTCTTCACGACTGTCTGATGTTTGGGACTACAGAAAATATCTAAAGGAGGAATTTCCTCTTCTTTAAAAACAATCTCTGAAGCAGGAAAAGTAGGAATGAATTCGATTTCTTCTGGAGTAGTGAGAGGATTCTTCATAGATTTCTCAGGAGGCTTTGGTGTTTCGAGAAAAGTATGTCTTTGATTCGTACCTCCATGTGGTTCATTTATTATTTGTTCAAATTGTCCCCATTATTTCTGCATTTTCTCCTAATCAAGTCCCTTCTTGGTATTTTTTTTATTGGAAGGTTCTTCCACCTTCTTCCGTGTAGAAAACTCCTTTGATGGTTAAGCATATTTGGATGTTTTCTTTGCATCCTTTCTTGAGACATTAGTAGAAACCCTTTCCTCCTGAGATTTCTACAAGACTATTTGAAGTATATTTAAAGGCACTTGCATTAACCATTGAATTTTGTACTCCTTGAATTGTGCTAGTTTAGTTGGATTCAATCTGATGGAAGCTAAGATTTGTACCTATGAAAATTGTTCATCCACTTCAAAAAGATTGTCAAACGATCATCCTCATGAATAAACGATTTGACCTTAACAGATGAGGTGAAATTATGTGCAACCTAATTAGGGTCATTCTGTCTTTCACAAAATACAACAAGATTTAAACTGTGAATGTGCTTGACTTCAACCTATGCATGTTTGAAGTCTTGTAAACAATAAAAACCACATCGTAGTGGAAAAATAGTCTGGAGATATTTTTTCAATTCCTTGAGAGACCTAGTTACACCTTTGCTAATTGTCTCATATGAAATTTTTCTGGCTAATAATTTACGAAGGAAATATCACAGAAGTACATGTGGTGGAGATGTACTTCTAAAAACTCTAATATATGTGAATAATTCCTCTCCAAACCATTTCGCCACACATTGAATATCGAACTTGGCCTCTTCCGATAATCTTGGGGATTTCTTGTCAAAAAAACCTGATGGATAGGGAGCATAACCCCCTGACATATCTGATAAAAGTATTCATTGAAACAAGAATTCCAAAGAGCTTTATGATATACATGAATTGGTGTGGGATCTTGAGGCATCCACTTCCATCCCATAATGGGAGAGGGAAATATGAAACACACAATGTCCATGATGTAGGCACACATAAAAAATGCAGGAATGGTTCTTGTGGTGACAAAATGGTTCTTTCTATATTCTATGATTTGGTGGGAAAAATTATTTGACAATATTGTGGCCCAATTCATTATTATATAATTAGAAGCAACATCAATCAAAGGAACCCATTCAACTGAAAACTTGGTAGCATCTGCATATCCAAATAATCTACATAGCATTGTGGCAGTTTATAAATAAGGAGATGAAATAGAGGCTACCATATACATACCAGTCCTTTCCATCTTGTGCTTGTGAGGGTTTGACCTACATTTCTTTATAACTTCGGATGCTTCTTCATTTTCAACAACAAGTTTCTCAACAAATGCTTTATCAAAAACCTTGTGTGGCCATGGTAAATGATACATCTTCCTAATATCCTCAAGTTTAAAAGAGTCGATGACCACTTGTCTTGAGGTTACAAATTATTTTTCTTCGATGTTCACACTTTCAATAACCCATTTCACCATATCAGTGTAGGGTAATATATTTGGTCTGGCTGCTATCTTATGTAGAAAAAACCTTGTGACCTCAGAATAAGAAGTGTCTCAGGATTCAATATCATCTATCATTGATTCTTTCTGTCTACTCTTCTCGAATATATCATAAACATTCTCCTAGGAGCCGGTGTCACACTATACTGAACAAGTTGCATCAGAAAATAGAGGTGATGATTCTAGAACATCTTCAGCTGGGGACTGTGTAGCCTTTACTTTATTCATCTTGATCATTAAACCAAGTAGTTGAGTCTCTGTGATAGTCCTGTAAGCACAATGAAGACAAGAGTGACAGTGCGAAGAATGAAAAATGGAAATCTAACGACATGCAGATATGAAAGCCTTTTTCAAATTAATGAAAACAAAAAATTTAAATTCACTTGTAATGGTGAGAAGACATCAAATTTTTTTATCCGTGGAGTCATAAATATCCATCACTTGAAATGATAACTACATAAGATTCAGATTAACTCTTATTAATGCAGTCTATCAAAAAAAATCTTTTCAGAGTAGATCATTAAAAACTTGTTTAAAGTACCATCCTTAGAACGTGAAATGTGATTTTACGATTTAATGACGTGACACATTGCTTGTACCAGATTCTATCACAAATCAACAATTTACAATGTGACATAAATAGGTTGATTTCCAATTTTCCGATTTTATGATTTGTGAGATTGTGATCTGATGGATGTGGAAATGTTTTGATATTACAATTAATTTGTTTGTCGGGTATGTCATTATATTGCAATAGATAAAGTAAGGTTTAACATGTTCTATTTTTTTTTGCAATGTGAAAATGATGGGATTTGACCGAAAAGGAATATTATGGATTCTTCGCATCTTGCAAATAAACGATATCCATATGGTAACGTTAGGTGTTTCACATGAGACTTTGTGAAATGTGAAATGTTATTTCACTTTGGAGCAGGGTAAATGAATTTTTATTTGGATTTTAATGAATTTAAACCAAATTGTTTTCTAAAGGGTCCCCATTTATTATCTAAAGGATTCTCACCATAAATGGGGGTTGTTGTACAACACAAAAATTGGCGACTCACTAGAAGAACCAGTTATCTATGACAATTTTGAAGTTTCTAAAACCTTAAAAGTAAAGATAATTTAGGAAATAGGAATTGCATGAAATTTTAGATAAGTAAATTTTCTTTGAATAATAAAAACAAACTCACATAATTATAATTCATTTGATATCCTCTTAAATATGAAAATTCCTTTGCCTATATCAGTCCTTACTTAACTTAAAAGAGAAAGTAGGGGGCTTTTGCATATCAACTTTTTTATATACTCATTTTCACATGTAGAGCCTTTGCTATCAGTAGGATTCCATAGCCTCGATAGGGTTACCTTTTAACCAACAACAATTTAGTGTCCCATGCAGATAAGAGTGTATTTTTTAGAGATAAATCATATACTTATTTTCTTTTTTTTCTTTTTTAAACAATTTATTTTTTTGCAAAATTTTCTTTTTATTACTCAAAATTCATAGTCTTGGTTTGGTGTCCAAATAGTGACAATGCCATTCATCGATTGTAATTCAATTGAACAAGTTGGCTCGTGATGAGACCCCTTGTCTTAATATTAAAATAATCTCAAGCCATTACCTTGTTTTGGTATGCAATATTGGTAATGTCAGTCTATTATTTCCCTATGAACATGGTATGAAAGCTCTTGATGAGACCTCTTAACTTTTATGTTTTAGTGTATTTTAGAATTACACTCTAAAAAGAGAAAAGTTTACTGGATGGGGAGAACCATTGACTCCTTAAGAGTTTTTAGGGACAATTATAGAGTTGAAGATGCTTATCTACAAATTAGTCTTTACTTTGTCAAAGATAACTTTTCTTGACTGTTAATGGAACATTTTTTGTTTGTTTGTTTGTTTATTATAAAGTTGGGGGTTTCTCAAAGAAAAAATAATTTTGGTGGAAAAGAAAATTTCAGAGTTTCATGGAACTTAGCTAATTTTCAAATGTTATAACTATTTCCTTAACAATCTCCACTCTAATAGAGAAAAATCAAAATATTTCTAAAATATTTATTGTGAAGCCAAACATAAGTACTATTTAACATTATTTTCCTAGAAAGCATAAAAATGCAAGAAGGTATATGTGATAATGTTACAATTAGGAGAGGTTATCTCCTAAGAAAAACATTTCTTCAAGATAAGCCCATTAACAGGAAGATAATCTCTTCTTCGTGATAAATCTTGTAGTATGAAGGTCTATGGGCCTACTTTCTCAACAATCTGAAATGGTCCAAGCCACAATCTTTGGAATTTGGTGTGTTTTCCTTTTTCCTCATGTGCTTTGTCCCATTTGAAGGCAAGATCTCTGATTTGAAATGACTTGGTGGAAAATAAACTTGGATCAAAAGAAGTTTTAAATAACTATTGATGATGGACATGTGTGATATTTTCTTTCTCTTTCCTCTTCTAATTTGAGAATTTGATCTTGCCTTAATTGTAATGAATAAGAAGGAGTTTCTTTAATGAATTGCACTAGGGCTAAAGAGGGAATAGATATATTTGATGGAATTCCAACTTCGTTACCATAAACCAAATTAAATAGAGAAGTGCCTATTGAGGCCTTCTTAGTGATTATCTCTGCCCACACAGCAGATGTCAAATATTTGTGCCAACTCTTTTTGATTTGGTCAACAGTCCATTTAATGATTCTAATGACATTTTTTTTAGTTGGTTCTGCTAACTGGTTCCCTTGAGGATATTAATTGGTAGAATACTTCATTTTAAAACCTCTTTTTAGTGCAAATTCAATCATACTGTTTCCAGAAAAATAAGATGCATTATTGAACATGAGTGCATTGGGTAGGCCAAATCTCGTTATGGTAAATTGATCAACGAATTTAATAATTGTATCAAAATTGAATAATATGTAGAAGTAAGAATGTATTTTTGTTGTTTTGAAGAGTTAGGAATGATCTCACCTATGACATCCAATCCCCATTGTTCAAAAGGTTATTCAATGTTGACTGGCTGTAAGGGAAGTGTCGGTTTCCTTTGTCTTCCAGCAGTTGTTTAGCATACTTTGAATTTTCGCACATACTCATGAGTGTCCTTGAACAGTGTTGGCTAATAATAACCAGTATGAAGTATTTTGTGTGTTGTTGTATCTCCTCCAAAATTTCCAACAATTGGGCTATCATGGAGTTCCTACAAAACTTTTTCTGCTTCAGATTTTTTGAGGTACCTTAGAAAAATGGAATCATAATATTTTCAAAATAATGCATTATCAATGATTTGATGTTGATTAGATTTTAGCCTTCAAGCTATTTTCCCTTTATAATTGAGTTTAGGAGGAGGAAATCCATTCATTAAATAGAAAATCAAATCAACATATTGAGATTCAGACTTGTTTAGATTTACCTCAGATATTTGTGCAGTATTACCTGAATCTTCTTCTGTTGCTATGTTGGAACCTCCTGCTAACATCCTACAAAATCCTTGTCCATTGACGATTTTAGCTGGTTTAATTTCAATGTCATATTCCTACAACGTTGTCACCCAATTTTCCCTTTTCTCTCCTAATTCTTTTTGCACTAGTATATTTCTCACAGATGAGAATCGGATTATTACTTTAGTGTGTGTTTTAAGAAGAAAAGATATGAAATACTTTATAGATTTGAAAACAACAAAAGCCTATTTTTCAACGTCTGAGTAATTCAATACAACGCCTTGCAAATTGGAGCTAAAGAAAGAGATTAGTGCTTCAATTTTCTCATCATTGATTTGTGTCAAAATGGATGCATATGATCTTTCTAAGGCAAATGTATATAAAATAAAATGATTAGAAAATTTTGGGGTTGCTAAAGAGGGAGAATTTATAATTTCTTGTTTGATAAGATCGAAAGTTTCTCGCTCACTATGTTCCTATTTAAAAACTGAATTTTTCTTGATCATGGATTGCAAGGGTAAAACAATTGTGAAAAGCCGAGGACAAATCTTTTAACAAAATTTATATGTCCTAGGAAGGACTGCGTGGATTTTTTGTTGTGAGGCAAAGAGATTTCAAAAATTTCTTTTATTTTATTAGGATCTATGTGAATACCATCTTTGGATAAAATAAATCCGAGATGTTTACCTTCGCTTAAATAAAAATAAGACTTCTTTGGGTTTATAGAGATTTCGTACCTTTTACAACGTTCAAAGATCTGTGTTAAGTCTTTTTAATGATTACTGTGTTTCTTTGAACATATTGTTATATCATCTAAATAAATGACCACAATATTATTTACTAGACCTTTGAAAGCTATATCCATGGCTCTTTGAAAAGTCACTCCAGCATTTATTAATCCAAATGACATCTTTTGATAGGCGTATGTTCCCCATTTGGTTTTGAATGTGGTTTTCAGTCCATCATATGGATGTACACGAATTTGGTTATAACCTAAAAATCCATCCAGAAAAGAAATTAATTTTGAACTTGTGACTAACTGCAGTATATGTTCCATAGGAGGTAGTGGAAAGTTGTCCTTCTGATAAGCCTTGTTGAGATTATGGAAGTCTATGTAAATATGAATATCTTCATTCTTTTTCCTAACTAGTACTAGATTATGAACCCATCTTGAATGTCTAATAGGAAAAATGATTTTGGCTTTAAGAAGTTTGTTTCATTCAAATTTGATTTGATTCTCCAAATTTGGATGAACCTTTCTCAACTTTTGTTGTACAAGTTCTTCATCGAATATCATAGGAATAGTGATTTATATGATAGAAGTATTATACGTTTTAAGATCATCACAATTCCACGCAAAAACACTTTTATATCTTCTCAATAAATGAATGAAGGCTAACCTTTCATCAGGTGCAAGACCAAGACCTAGATTATTATTGTGTGGTTTTACATCAATTCTAATATTTACTAATTCAAACCTCAATGTTAAACTTTGAAGCTTTGAATTAGTTGGTTTCTTGAATCTATCCTTAAGATTGTACAGATCCTCCATCTTTACTACATATTTGGGTATGTGATTTTCATTTTTATTTTGTTTAAGATGAATATCATGTTGGTCCTCCTCTATTATTTGGTCATCATATGAGCCCTCATATGTCAAAAAGTTTATTATATCCTGATCGTCATTAAAAACTTGCCAATTGGTGATATTATCGAGAATAGAGGGTCTAAAAATTAACTCTATAGAAAATAGGTCATGAGTATAATCCTATGATGGTATGAGTTTGGAAGAAATTTAGCCAAGGGATCAACACTTGCATTTTGAAGTCTTGGTGTTTGAGAGATATTAAATGCCAGGAAATGCGTGGTAAGGTCTCGGATTAATGATTAATAATGCTTTAAATGTCCAGAAAGGCAGTGGATAGTGTTCCTTACCTATTTGATCACAATTTAAGAGTCTCTAAAGACTTGGATGTATTTTATATTAAGGCCTACGCCTTTGTACAATACTTGAATCAATGCCTTGTACTCAATAGTGTTTTTCGTGCATTCAAATTTGAGTCTACATGCCAAAATAGTTTTCTTTACTTCAGGGCTAACTAATATGCAACCTGCCCCTACTCCATCATTAGATTTAGGTCCATCAAAAAATAATTTCCAAAACAAAGAACTAACTACTGGTTTATCTACAAAATTGATACATTTGGAAGAATCTATTTGCAAATAATTTTCATTCTGTGAGGTAACAAAGTTCTCCAGAAAAGGTGAAGTTTATGCACTAAAATTGCCCAAAAATGATTCAATAGAATAGTTTCCAATGATATTATTATTATATGAAATGGGCTCATTTTATCCCTCTAGTTCAGTCACAGTGTACTTCAAATGCTTCTCACAGTCGACCTTTATTTGATTTGCTTTCCATTGTAAGGAGGCCACATATGAGACTAGTCTATTGCGAAATAACCATGAAGTTTTTCGGACCATTCTCTGCTGAGGATTAAACCATAAAACTCAGGAATATCGGTGACTAATATGTCAATTACTTGAAATACCTTCCGATTTGAAGAGATTCTAATGGTGATCAAATTAATTTCTCCTCAGACTTCGAATTTTGTCTGCTCTAAATCTAGAATATGAACAATAGACTTCCGGGGTAAAATATTTAATTTCACACAAACCGTTTTTGACATAATGTTGAATGAAGACCCTGAATCAATTAGACAATTGTGCATATTCTTATTAAGGATTTCAAATATCAAAAGAAAAGGAGGAGTATGAGAATTAGATCTACCACCAATTAAAACAACATCAATTGGTTTAACTTTATCCGATGAATTATTGAGAAGCTTGAGAAATTAGAGCAGAAGGAAGAGGACAAGTGGGAACTGTATATAATCCCTTGAGCAATAGCTTTTGCTGATGTTTGAGCTTTTTAATCGCATATAGTGTAATATTATCTCTAGTCTTATTCATGTCTTCAAATATGTTGTATTCCGTATCATCAGAAATTACCAAGGTTTTGGCTGCAAGCGAAGGATTATATTGGGGTGGGGATGTTTGAGTAGACTTGGGAGATGATTTCTTACTAATTACTTTTTATTTGACAACAAGAGTTGATGGTTTCATTTTTTTACTTGACTACACTGCATCAATAACGCTCTTTCTTCTGGTGGCAATAGGTAAAGTTTCTTCTTCCTCATTGTTTGACAGAGGTAGAATGAAATCCCACATTCCATGTACTTCAACCAACTCTTCACCATTAGTTTTTGATACTTCTTCTTCTTCCAAATCTGATTCGGTGTTTGATATTGTATTTGGAGGTTTAGGATCAAAGGTTGGATTTGGTTTAAAAGGTCTAAAATGCTTTCTAGAAGAATATTCAACTACTTTCTTCTTTATGTGAACCATTTCATTGGACATGGCTTTAAGTACTTTTTGCAGACCTTCAAGATTGAAAGGGTCTTTAGGCATTTTCCTCTTAGATTCATCTATGAAGGTGACCTTTTTTGGAATTTCTTTCTTGTATTCTGTTTTTCTTGTCCAAGGCTAAAATTTGTTTCTCTACAACTATAGCCTCTTTCATGTTTTTAGCCAAGCTTATCTTAGAAACTCGGTCTACAAAACTAGTTGTATTTGAAGGGAGAGCAAAAATTCAACATTCATTTTGTACTTTAGCACTTGGTCTGGATGCAGCTCGGATTTTATTTAATAATTTGTTAAAACATGAATTGAAATCCTTAATGGGCTCTTTGGATTCAACTTTTAAGTTGGCGACATCATTAATAAGAGTAGTTGTTGAGCGGTCATCTCCAAATTTAGTTAGGAATTGTTCTTGGAACACGTTCCAACTATCAATGGAAAGAGATGGTAATGAAAAGTACCAAGATCCTGCTGATCCTTCGAATGTATAAGGAAATAAACGTACAACAACATCTTCTTCTACAACTCCATTAATATTTATAGATAACATGAAGGTTTTTATGTGGTCCTCGACATGAAGACCATCATCAAGGTTAAGTTTTGGCAATCATTTTTCCGGATGGGTAGGTAATGGATGTAATGGTCCTACCATTTGACTAGCTCCCGAGTTTTTCCATGGTCTTTGAGACATCGTGGGTATTTGTGTGGAATAAAATGCATCAGTAGTAGAAGGTGATTGGGTGGAGGAATATTGTGTTCCTGTACCGGTGTAAATGACTATTTGAGATGATGAAGTGTATGATTGGATAGAGTGATTTTGCGATTAATATGATTGAATAAATGAAGAATTTTGTGGTGGTGGTGAGAAAATATCACTATAAGTTTCAGACTCAGATTCCAAACTTTTCACTCTGCGATCTGGTTAATCTTCAAGAGGAAGTAAAAGATGATGAAATGTTGGCTTTAGATGACTCAGATACCTCTTGAGACAGAGAAATACCTTCTAATTTCTGAATTAAATATTGTACTTCAGGAGTTTCTGTAGAAGAAGGTTGATTTGATTTCTTTGGGGAAACACTAGTGGAATTTGGAGATTTTTTCACAACTTCACGTCTGGGATTTGGAGATCTAGAATGTGACAAGAAAGTTGGAGGTGACAACGAGGGAGCTTGACTCTTAGAATGTCTTTCCAATTTAGATTTACTTGCCATTCATAGTCTGGCCCTCCTTCTAGCGCCAAAATGATGAAGCCTCAAATTCACTACAATAGCATGGGGGATAACCACCAGGTCGGGGACTTGAATATCGTCCCTTATCTATTTGGATTGGTGGCTTCGACTAGATTTATGGGATGACTTTCCGAATTTGAAAGATGGTAGGATGGGGTATGCGTTTGATTATCAAAGTTGATTTGGTAGATGAGGGTGGTTTCAATATAAAAATAAAACTATCTATATATATTAATATTACCCACGTTTTAATCAGTATTTGTGCGATATAAATAAATGAATATCTTGAACGATAATGAGTATTATTCATACAAGAAGTATAAAACTTTCATAAAAACAACTATTTCGATTAATTAGTTAATCGAAATGGTTGATTGTAAAACATATCGCATCAAATACTTAACAGAATTTTGTTTATCAGAAATAAAGAGGATGACATCTCAGGTATATTTCAAAAGTGAAGGAATAATAGGCTATATTAAAACACAATTGACAAACAATGTATATATAGAAGAAACAACTTAACAGTTCATAAAATAATCACTAAGCAATGATAAAAGTACCTGATGCGATATGATTGATCCATAGATAATAAAGTTGTAATCCATGTGTTTTATCCAAGATCGATCACAAAAAAATAAAAGTGCAATTCATAGCAAACTTTCTTAAATAAACTTCATGGACTAGATCTTCAAAATTTAAAGAAAGCCTTTAAAATTACAGAAGTGTATGTTTTTAAAGAGTCTCAAATAAAATTGTTAGACCCCTTTCTAAATACATGAAAGGGGTTTAAATAAAAAAAAGAATTACAAAAATAGCTAAGCGCCAAATTTGGAGGAGTGAAACGACTCTCCTTAGAATCGGTGCCAGAAATGCAAAAATAAAATTGATTTAAAATTCAAAAAATCTGATTTTGACTTGTGTTTTCTTCTGATATGTTTCTTTCTATCGTAGATATCTAACATTGCCTCAACTCCTGGAGGCTGCCTAAGGCTTATCTACATTTGTCCCGCATAAACTCCATCTGATAATAATGACATCATATGGATGAAAGATTTGGTTAGGCATCGTAGGGCCATCAATTGGCTGTGTGGTTTCATGAGGTATGAACAATAAGTTTCCCAATTCAAATGTCACAGTTCCCTTATCTATTTTTCTTTTGCTGTATGATTTTCATGCCCACTTGATTGAAAATCCTCGATCTCAGGAAGATTTCCTGGTGAACATTTTTTAATAAACCCTCTATACCAAAGATTATCATTATTATTTTCTATCATATTGTTTGTTGTTTCACTTGCACTAGAAACTATCTTTTCAGCCAGTTTTATATGGATTTCCCAATCAGTGAAGAGAATGTCCTTATGAGATTCTTTGATCTTTGGCAATTCTGTTGTTTTTCCATTTGCATTGTCCTGCCAAGTGATCAAATTTGAAATCTTTTCATCTATTTCCTCAAACTTGATTTTAGCATCTTTGAATTGATTCAGTAACGCGTCAGCTTCTCGACATAGTGGGCTAATCTCTACTAATTGCTTACAAAAGATTGATTGTTTCTTTGATAGACATGAATTGATTTCTAAAGCCTCTTTGATGAATTCATCAACTTTTTGGTAATCCTTCATTTGATCTATAGTAAATCACAGTTGTGCAATTTCAACATCTTTGGCATTTAATTATGTTTGACTTTGAAGTTTTAGGCTCTTGAAACTCTATTGCAATTGATCAAGCTGTGATTTAACCTAATCCTGTGCATTCACTTTTCTCTTGTGAGTTGATCCTCCAGCTGCCTTATTATTTCCTCTTTCTCTCTGGTCAAATTTCTCACTTCATCTACTATTTCAATCATTGCAGAAGCATAAGCCTCTACAAACTGAGATAACTTGGCCAGGTTTTCGAATGGATCTATAGGTGTATCTTTCCAGAGAACATCCAATGGCTCGTTTCCTGGCAAGATAATAGGAGTATGATCAATTTTTCTCTTTTTCCTTTGTCTCTTTACAAGTGCCGAATATTTGGGACTATAGAAATATCTAAAGGAGGAATTTCCTCTTCTTTCAAAACAATCTCTAAAGAAGGAAAAATAGTAATAGCTTTGATTTCTTCTGGAGTAGTGAGAGGCTTTTACGTAGATTTCTCCAGATGCTTTGGAATTTCGATAAAATTCTTTGTTTGATTCTTACTACCATGTGGTGCATTGATTATCTATTTAAATTGTGCCAATTCTTTCTACATTTGCTCCTGATCAAGTCCCTTCTTGGTATTATTTTTATTGGAAGCTTCTTCCACCTTCTTCTATGTAGTAGACTCCTCTAATGGTTCAACATCTTTGGATGCTTTCTTTGAATCCTTTCCTAAGACATTAGTAGAAACCCTTTACTCCTAAGATTCCTGCGGGACTATTTTAAGTAGATTTAAAGGCACTTGCATTAACCTTTGATTTATGTACTCCTTGAATTGTGCTAGTTCAGCTAGATTCAATCTGATGGAAGCTAATCTTTGTACCTATGAAATTTTTTCAACCCCTTCAAAAAGATCATCAAAATGATCATCCTCATGAATAAATGGTTTGACCTTAACAGACGAGGTGAAAGTATACATGACTTGATTATGGCCATACTCTCTTTCACGAAAGTAAACAAAATTTAAACTCTGAATGTGCTTGACTTCAACATGTGCATGTTTGAAGTCCTGTAAACAATAAACACCACACCATAGTGGAAAAGGAGGCTAGAGAGATTTTTTAAATTCTTTCAGACACCTGGTTACACCCTTGCTAACTGTCTGGTATGCAATTTCTCTAGCTAATAATTTATCACAGACATACTAGGGAAGTACATGTGGTGGAGTTGTTCTACCAAAGACTCTAAGATATGTGAATAATTCCTCTCCAAACCATTTGCCACAGTTTGAATATCGACCTTGGCCTCTTTAGATAATCTTGGGGTTTTCTTGTCAAAAAACAGCCTGATGGATATGAAGCATAACCCCCTGACAAATCTGATAAAAGTATTCATTAAAACAAGAATTCCAAAGAGATTTATGATATACATGAATTGGTGTGGGATCTTGAGGCATCCACTTCCATCCCATAATGGGAAATGGAAATATGAAACACATAGTGTCCATGATGTAGGCACACATAAAAAATGGAGGAATGGTTCTTGTGGTGAAAAAATAGTTCTTTTTATATTCTATGATGTGGTGGGCTAAATTATTTGACAATATTGTGGCCCAAACTTATTACAGAATTATAAGCAACATCAATCAAAGGCACCCATTCAATTAAAAACTTGGTAGTGTCTGCATATCCAAATAATCTACATAGCATTGCGACGATGTATAAATAAGGAGCGGAAAGAGAGGCTACTATATACATACCAGTTCTTTCCATCTTGTGCTTTCTAGGATTTGACCTCCATTTCTTTATAACTTCATATGGTTCTTAATTTTCAGCATCAAATTGCTCAACAAATGCTTTATCATAAACCTTGTGTTGTTGTGGTAAATGATACATCTTCCTAATATCCTCGGGTTTAAACGAGTCGATGACCACTTGTCTCGAGGTTACAAATTCTCTGTCTTCAATGTTCAAATTTTCAATAACCTGTTTCGCCATATTAGTGTAGGGTAATATCTTTGGTCTGGCTGCTACCTTATGCAAAAAAGAGCTTACGACATCAGAATAAGAAGCGTCTGAGGATTTAATATCATTGATCATTTCTTCTTTTTTTCTTCCCTTCTCGAATATATCATAAACATTCTCCGAGGAGTTGGCGCCACAATCTGTTGAACAAGTTGTATCAGAAAATAAAGGTGATGATTCTAGCACATCTTCGGTTGGGGATTGTCTAGCCTTTCCTTTATTCATATCGACCATTAATCTGAGTATTTGAGTCTCTGCGATAGTCCTGTAAGCACAAAGAAGACTAAAGTGACAGTGCAAAGAATGAAAAACAGAAATATAATGACATGCACATATGAAAGCCTTTTTCAAATTAATGAAACCAAAAAAATTAAATGCACCTGTAATGGTGAGAAGACATCGACTTTTTTGAGCCATGGAGTCATAAATATCCATAACTTGAAATGAGAACTGCGTAAGGTTCGAATTAAATCTCATTAAAGTAGTCTATCGTAAACAATATTTTTGGAGTAGATCATTAAAAACTTGTTTAGAGTACCATCCTTAGAACGTGAAATGTGATTTTACAATTTAATGATGTGTCATGTTGGTGGTCCTATATTCTATCTTAAATCAACGATTTACAATGTGACATAAATAGTTTGATTGACAGTTTTCCAATTTTGCGATTTGTAAGATTGTAATCTCATAGATGCGGAAATGTTTTGATATTACAATTAATTTGTTTGCCGGGTCTATCGTTATATTACAATACTTAAAGGAATGTTTAACATGTTCTATTGCCTTTCTGCGATGTGAAAATTCTGACAGGATTTGACTGAAAAGGAATATTCCTGGATTCTTTGCATATCACAAATCGACAATGTTCATATGGTAACATTAGGTGTTTCACACAAGAATTTGTGAAATGCGAAATCATATTTTACTTTGGAGCGGGGTAAATGAATTTTTATTTGGATTTTAATGAATTTAAACCAAATTATTTTCTAAAGGGTCCCCATTTATTATCTAAAGGATTCTCACCATAAATGGGGGTTGTTGTACAACACACTAGGTTATTAACCTCTCTTCACATAAGAAGAGGGAAACACTTTAGTATATATATATATATATATATATATTCTCATAAATACAACACATAATTAACCTCTCTTCACATAAACACTTTATATATATATATATATATATATATATATCATAACTACTACTATTTCCTTCACAATAACACATTCCTTTCGAAAGTAAAACCACTACAACTATCCAGACTATTTTAAAGGAATACAGTACATTAGATATGATCTTTTGTGTTTATAATCATATAAAAATTATTCAAAATAAAATAGCCACTTAACTATCTTCTTTGTGCATGTAACTATGTATTCTTCTCTAGTAAAACTAGCTCAATAGATATTATTCTTATTCATGCAAATGCATGTCACTTTCCAGGGAAAACTAACATAATAGATAATATTCTCGTGTATGAAAATTCATGTTCTTCTTCCAAAAGCATCGTTTCCAAAAGAGAGGTATTCACAATAGATATTATACTTTGAAATACATGCTCTATTCCAAAGGAGAGTTAACATAATAGTTATTATTTCTTGCATGCAGACACATGTTCTTTTCCAAAAGAAGGTTAACATATTTATTGAATTGAAATACATAATATTTTCCAAGAAAAAAGCTAACACAACCTTTCTTGCTAATGCACAATCTTTTCTAAAAGATATTTCTCACAATCAACTATTATTTTGTGCATGTAAATGCACATTTCTATTTCAATAGATCTAGAAAAATAGATATTCTTTTGTTGTGCAAGGTTCACATGTGACCCTTTTCAGGAAAATAAACTTAGATAATTAATTTTTCTTCCAGAAATAAGACATGAAAACTTTACAAGAAATGAAAAAAAATGCTTTCAAGAAAACAAATATATTAAGCCTATGTTCATGCAGACAAGAACCATGGAAATTTTCCAAGAATTCTAACGCATAAGAGCATGGAGTTAAATGCTTCTTTTCTAAGTTATAACAATAATTATTATTTTCTACATGCAAATTCATATTTCTCTTCCGAATGTCCAACACAATATTTATATTCTATTTTGCATTAACATATCTATATATATATATATATATATATATTTATATATATATATATGTATGTATGTATGTATGTATGTATGTATGTATGTATGTATAGATATATATATATATATATATATATATTTGTATGTATATATATATATATATCTATATATATATATATATATATATATATATATATATATATCCTTCTTTCCAAGAAATCTATCATAATGGCTTATTATTTTCATGCAAGAGAAACATATATAACCAAGTACAAAAAAACATGTTCTTTTTGAAGAACACTAACAAATTAGCTAATCATTTTATGTAGATAAACAACTATTCTCTTCGAGAGAACTAACATCATTTTTATTGTTTTGTGCACCTCTACAGGTATTATTTTCCAAAAGAAACCATAATATTTATTCTATCAATGCATGCAAGAACACATATTTCTTTACAATTAAATAAATGCATACCACCTATTGTTTCATGCTTGGAAGAATATTTTTTTTCATGCATATACCATGCATGCAATACATATTTTTTTCTCAAGAAATCTATCCCAAATAGATGTTCTTTTTCTTCATGACGGTAAGCCCTGGTATTGCACTAACAGTGTTGGAACTCCGAAGGGCTCCTCAACTCTATTTATCAACCTAGATTTCGTAAAAACTTTGAGGTGACAATGTTATATACATAATAGGTCAGATTATACTCATGTTACCCTCAACTAGGACATTTGATGAATAGTGCTCCAAGACCATTCTTTCACCTAAATTAGAAGGAAATTAACTACTGGAGTTCCAATTTATAAGCTAGCTTTAATGGAAAAAAGGAAAACGATTTTTAAACCTCAACTTGTAGATGTTATTAACTTGTGAATACTATAACTGAATCAATTCATGAAAAAATGAGAGATACACTACTTGCAGAAAGGGAACTACACTATCTTGCAATCAACCACTGAGCTACCAAATGCACCTGCAAACAAGAAACTACACTACCAAATCTTAACTCAATATTTCATGCATCATCTATCTAGCTCACACTTGCATATAAATCAATATTCTATTTGTGCTAAATTTGTAATAAAGAAACTAATGTTATTTTATCTTGCTGTGAATGAAAAGGATGGTTGGAATGGCCTAGGTGCTTCCCTTGATCATAGAGTCATAGCTGGAGATCAAACTAATCCTAAAGTATGTCAAACTCGAATCACAGGTCAAAACATAGGGTGAAACGGGCTACTATTGACATGCTATAGGAACCTTCTACAGGTGCATTGTATTACTATAGGAAGGCCTGTATTACTACAAGAAGGTTGTCTAGAAGGTTTAGGAGATATGAATGATGAGATAAAGGGATGGTAAGGTGGGTGGATGTTGTGGTATATAGATGAAAGGTGGAAAACACCCCTAGATAAGCTCAACACCTTGTGAAGGCCTATTTTGAACTAGGAGAGTTGCTCATGGTGACCTAAGGGAATGAGGTCAAGAACGTAATTTTGGGATTCATCAAAGAGGGTGAAGAAGTGCTCGATAGAGATGGTGAAAGGCCCCTTGCCTACATATCCAAAAATCCCTACAACATGACATGTAGATACTCTTTTATCATTCACAACATAAAATAACCAATGGTGGAAAATATGAGTTGAATTTAAATACCATCTAATCTATGCCAAAAAAATTGATCTAGTCAATCAATAAAATCCTAAGCTACAGTAAACATATGCAAAACAAGATGACTAATATAGACCTTCCAAGAAATCATAAACATAGCATTTTTAGACTATGATTGTAGACTCCTCCATTCATGCTCCCATGAGAGAGATGAGATAGAGGTTGCAATCATAGGATTTTTGAGGGGTTATGTTCTAATGAAATGCAGAAAAATAATAAACATTTAAGCTAAAAATAAATACTAATACATAAGAGGGACCTAAGGAATTGGGGTTGGGCCCAAACCCAAGAACCTCGTCCTTCTGGAACTAACTCAGTGATTGATCAATAACAAACTTCTCATTATCATTGCATCAATGTGAAATACATCACATAACCAATCAAAAATAATAGTATCAAGTGCTTGAGCTCAATAGCTTGCTAGCTGGAAAAAAAGTTCAAATCCTAATGATATCTTTGGCATGTTTATTTATAAAAGAGGGTAGCTACTAATAGATCCCTAGAAAATAGGAATGTGTGTCTCCCAAAACTCGAGAAGGGTGGATCTAGATCTTCTTGAACTGCACTTGCTTGGTTTCCAATGACCTCAAGCTAATGAGAGAGAGAGTGATGATTTTGGTTGATTGAGGGAGATAACGAGGGGGGCAACCTTCTAGAAACTTTTCCTGCTTTATATGCAAATATCATGCATTGAAATCATCTAAAAAATGCTCCATTTCTTGCATTCAAACCATTTTAGGCCGCATGACATAATAAAACATCTTTTACCCCTATCATTGAACATAATATAACAAAAATTGTAAATAAATGTGAGAGAGAGATAGTTCTAAATCTGGAGGATGGAATTATGACCCTTATGATGTACCTATTCATGAGCCTCATTATCACCCCTCTACTGAAATTTTTGTTCATCCTATGAGCAACTCCTTCATCTATTTCCATGTCCTTCATGGCCCTGGTAGCCTCCTTGACATCCCAAGGCTCCTCAGATGGTGTGCCTTCTTGGGGATAGAAGCTTGCATTAATTTCTCTCTTTTTCCACTACTTCTTCTCCCCTCCATTTCTTCCTTCTTGTAGGCCTAGAGACAAGGGTGGATTGAGTTTGAGTCCAATCCAATTGACTTTTAATATTTGCATGATTCTTTTGTACAAGGGCATCTTTTCCAATGAATTCCTCAACCATTCAGGAGAGTGATACTCCCTAATATAGAGACTGTGGGCTAAGGCATTCCATGTCCTCTGGCAGCCATGTTGTCTTTTTCCCCTAACAACATAATCATGTCTTCAAAACATGAGATGGCTTGTTTATAGGTAGAAAGGTGTTTGGGTGCTAGGTTAGCATCGTTGGAGATGATGCTATGATTGCTAATGAAAACAATTGGACTTATTAGCTCAACCGTGATATATAGTGGTTCAGTTTCTTCCTTTTCCATGACTCTCTTTACATTCTCATTTCTTGCCTCCTCGTGAGCCATCCAAGATGCTAGGGCCATCAGTTGTGTATCCCCTAATTTTCCATTGGGATCCCAAATATTCATATTATTCAAGGTGAGGTTATGAATGTAGAACTCAGCCAATTTTTCTCTATCCTCCAAGCTAAATTGGCTGCAAAATTAATTGAATTGTTTGTAATATTGAAATGGCATAGACCCATGTTGTTCTAAGGTCTTGATTTGGAATTTCATCCACTGCTCTTTGAGAAAGAGAGAATATGACTTGGATGGTTTTCTGCACTGTAATACCTCCATGGAGAGGTTTTCTATTGTGGCCAATTAAGTTTCCTTCTCATGGAACTTCTCCCTCAACTGTATATTCTCCGCCTTTAGCTTCTCCCTCATTGTGGAATCCCTATCTCTTAGCTCACTTAATTATTTACCCATTTCAAGGACCTTTTATTCCATGAGTCCACATCTTCCACATTTTTAGACTTATCAATTTGCATCCATGTGTGGGTTCTTCCTCTTTCTTATTTTAGCTCAAAGAAAAGTGGGACTACAAACTTTTGGCAAATAATTCTCCCTCCAATGAATTTATAATATGATATTAGGCTAGGTTGTGGAGTAAGATCCTGGAGCTATGGGAAGTCCTTCTCAAATTTTTTTGGGGAAGATGTTACCTCTTGTAGCTATTGTGTCACATTCCTCCCCTCCTGTATCATCCTTTGTTCCTCCTACAACACAGTCTATTTTTCTGTAGCACACTATGTTGTTGTTGTAGCATGCTCTGATCTTATTGTAGCTTCCCATTTTCTTCTTGTTGGAGGGTGGTAGGTTTCTTAGGTTGTTCAAAGGAGTTTAATCTAGTGGTGGGCCTCCTTACATATGATACAAGTGTCTTTGTTACGGATTTTGGAGAGGTGACCTCTTCAATTTTTCCTTCAATGTGCCCCACCTCCTCTTTCTTACTTAGGGACTCTTAAATTGTGATAGGGACCTTTGTGGGAGTTTGAGTAATTTCTTGCTTGATCCTGGTGCTTTTCCTGGTCTTAAAGTATATGGGGCTTGCCTTTGTTTCTTCCTCTTTGGTTTGACTAGGGTGCTCGAGGTAGCTAAAGTTGCAGCTACCTCTTTTTCAGTGGGTCCTAGAGACAAACTTTCTTTCTCTAGGGATATCTATGTTTCTTTTGGCTCAGTAGTTTTCTCAAGAGTTGATTTTTCCTATTTTTCCCCATCTTCCTCTTCATATTCCTCTTTTCCTACCTCTGACTCTGGTTCTTCCTATTCTTTTGGTCCTACTGCTTCTTCCTCTCCTACCATTACCGCTTCTTCTTCTTCCTCTCCTACCATTACCACTTTTCTTCTTCCTCTGCTTTCCCCTCTCTTACCCAAACACTCTAGGATAGGGTATCACCTGGTGAGGGTCTCTGTGTCAATGAATACCTCTCTATCCATGTCTATGAATTTGGACCAAAGGAGATGGATTCTCAAAATTTTCAAGGCATCCATCACTATCATTTTAATGAGGCCATGGTGTCCTAGGTGTTGGTGTTTTCCCTCTCTCACTTTTTGACTCATGTCCCTGATGGACTGTAGTAGGAAGTATGGCACACTAAGTCTTTGAGGCAGAGGCAATTCTTCTTGAAATCTAAGTTGATGAAGTAATCCAAAGTGGTAGGCATAGACCACACTTAGCCTTCCCTTACAATAGATGTCTTTCAAGATATGGTAGGCCACCTAATCCCAAGCATAAGGTTGGCTTTCCCTCGTAACTCCATTCTTGTCCTCCACATGCTTTTTATTGGCAGTCAAAAAGTTATTTTTACTAGTGGCAATTGTGGTTTTGTCTTCTTTGCCCCATTTGATCCATAGGGGTAGCGTTGTCACTCTCTTAATTAGCTCAGGGCTGAATAAGATAACTAATCCGCTCACCATAGTGGTGGTAATATCTTTTGTTTGTGAGTTCATGGCCATAGAAAATTGAAAGGCAATGTCATCATCATATCCTTTCAACAAATAAAATAATCCTAGCCACTAGTGTCTTCTAAAAATGCCTACCAGAGGAGGGTGTAGATGGATTCTCTTGTTATTTGGGGGCTCCCTTCTATTAAATCCTCCCCCCATCTCCTCTCTATGTTTTTAGCTATGCGAAGGATAGATACTTCCTATAATAGCTTTGGAGTATAAATCAGTGGCAATAGTGAGCCAAAATCCCTTCTTGATGATAATTTCCTACATTAACTCTACTCTACAGCCTGAAAAAGATCTTTCAATTTCACAATTTCACTGTTATTGCCTGTAGAATTTGAAGTTCACCTTTCATACAATTTATGGATGGATGAAGGAGATGGTGGCACTTGCTTTTTATCAAGTGGTATGGGATTAAGATAATAAATTATAGAACAATTTGACCCTTTCAGTGTTCTTGTACAATCTCTCGGCCTTCTTGTAGCAGTTGCATGCTTTCTTGTAGCTCCTGTTAGTGTCAATCTTTGAATTCTTCCACCAGTGATCAAATATGCTCTTATAAAGTGGTCTTGGGGTGTCGAAATCAAATTTTTGTCATTTCAGTGAGTCTTCAAGTAAAATTTGGTCACTAGGTATTAGGTCTAGGATTATTTTCACCCCTTCCAAAGTTTTCCAAGTATTGGTCCATGTCACCATTCAGCTAAGTGTACTATCATTCAAATATTTTTCATCATTATTTCAGGTTCCAATGGTTCATTTTACACCTTGTTTGTGCTTCAGTTGTGCTTAAGTAAGGCTCATTTCCCTCTTCTAGGGTTTTGAAGGTAATTTTCCTTGGATGGTCAAATCATCATCAAAAATTGTATCATGATGCTCATACACCTTCCCCTACCCTTAAAATACCTTCTTAAACATTTTCCATCACTGATATCCCTTAAATTCATCATTTTCCCACAAACCCTAGCCAATTGCTACAATTTAACACTTTTCCAAGTTAGGCCTGTGTTTTTCCCTTTTAGACCCCTTCCCCTAACTCAATATTTAAATTCCACTTTCCCTTATTTCCTAACATCCCTCCCTACTTCCAAAAATTTTCTCAAGAAATTAGAATCCCCTCATCTTGTTAATTTCCCTTCATTTCTACAAATCCCCTGTTCCACACATTGGGATAGGTTTTATTCAAATGATGTTTCTGACCAATAAAATATGATTTTGATAAAAGTAAGAGAGGATTTTGTCTGTAATAGACACGAGAACAAAAACCTCCTTCAGTTTTTACACAGGTCTCATGGTTTGGCAGAAATTTCCAAAACATCATTTTCCTGAGGAGAGTTGCTACACTTCTAGAGTGATTTTGAGAAAATCAAGATTTATCCTAGCTGGAGTGACAAAATGACTTTCTTGACGAGTCAAATCATAACTAGACATAGAAATATTTCCAATGAGCTATCATGAGCTCAATTTGGAGTTGAGGAAGACCTTCAAATGTTGATTGCAACATCACTCTACATTTTGGCAGCCTCATTCTGCACATTTTGACGAGTCTTGGGACATTGAGCTTTTTATAGGTTAAATGAACACCAAATTGAAAACTTCAAGATGTTCTGGAAAGAAAACTTGACAAGATTTCTAACGAGCTATCCCATGCCCAATTTGGACATTGGGAAGGCACTCAAAATTTGATTTGAAGATGGCATTGCATGTTCCCTTAAGGCGTTGCACGTTTGTCTAGGAGAGGTGCTACGTGTT
The DNA here is from genome assembly GCA_031772625.1 of Pinus tabuliformis. Taxonomy (NCBI): domain Eukaryota; kingdom Viridiplantae; phylum Streptophyta; class Pinopsida; order Pinales; family Pinaceae; genus Pinus; species Pinus tabuliformis. Next base: position 691,852,227 of record CM062818.1, read on the forward strand.
TCCTTAAGGCACTACGCACTTGACAGGTAGCCCAATTTTTCATTATTTCTCTGGTTTTTCACTTTCCACCTCAGGGATTTCTCCCAATTTGGACATTAGGAAGGAACTCAAAATTTGATTTGAAGATGGCATTGCATGTTCCCTTAAGGCGTTGCACGTTTGTCCAGGAGAGGTGTTGCGCGTTTCCTTAAGGCACTGCGCACTCTAGAGGTAGCCCAATTTTTCATTGTTTCTCTGGTTTTTCACTTTCCACCTCAGGGATTTTAGTTTCATTGATGTAATGTAGAATCATGATGTAATTAAAGTGTATTATGTTACCTAGGGTACATACATTAGATGAAAAGCTTAAGTGAGATGAATGAATCAGTTTGCTTCATACTAGGAATGTTTCAGTTTCAGCATCCTAGTCTTCAACTTTCAACTCAACTTTTTGTGCAACTAATTCCTCCTCTCATGGATTCGACCCCTGAGGCTACGATTAGTTTTTTGGAGGTCTATATCATGTATTTTATCAGTCATTGTGTGGGTTGGACTCACTTGGATGCTCAGAGCTTAATTGTACATCATTGTAAGCAGTTTGGCAAGGAGATTAATAAGATTTGCAACTATTTTTATGGGATCCCTGTGATATGGATTTTTAGCACAGTTTTTTCCTTTTTAATCATTTGTTTACATGTTTTATGTATGCCATCATTCATTTCGTTGCCTCTTATTGAATTTTATCAAGTTTGATAGGTAGAATCCATTATAACAGTGCTCTACCTTGGGAAATCATACAATATTTCATGTTTTGTACTATTTGAGAAGGATCCATGATTGTCACATGCCCTTCTTAGTTCCTCATCAGTCTTAAATACCTCACACCATTAAGCCTAAAGTGTTAAAGCCTATGCCTACCTTGCCCCATAGAACACCCTGCATTTTTGAACTAATTTCCCAGACCTAAACTGCCCAGCTCCATCTGATCCAACGAAACCCCAACAAAACTCAATCAAAACCTTTCAAGCTACTATACCTAGCCTAAAATCCTTTACCTGATCCAATCATCTTGATTGAGATCCTTAAGGAGAGAGCCCTCTCCCGGCTAGTAGGGCTAGCTACTTGGCTAAGCTTGGTTTGTGGTTACCCTGTCATTTCCTCCATTCAGCATGAGGTTAATCTAGGTGATAAACGTAGTGGCGACCATACTGGGGACGTTATTTTGTGTTCCTCAGCAAAATTTATCAATTTTAGATCTGATTGTTGATGGTGGACAACAATCAGACACCGGAAGGCTGAAATCATTCACTTGGCGACTCCAGTGTCGAAAAATCCCAAGCTTCAGAATTGTTATGGAAACTCTACTCTTTCAAGAACCAGTAGCCTGAAGGATTTCTTGGTGAATTCATTGTTATCAAAATGGATTTTTTTGCTCGAAGGTATGCTCCCATGAGCCGAGATCACATTCCAGGTTTCCCAAATAAAATTCCTAAGGTAGATTGGCAAAGGAATTTGCCTATGTTTAAAGATGATGATAGGAATGATGCTGCTTTACATCTGGTTAGATTTCACATGCATACTCGCAAGTTGAAGGTTGATTTTCCTAAAGACTGCTTGATGAAGATATTCAGGGCCACTATGGAATGTGAAGCCCGATCTTGGTATGAAAGTTTGCTTCCTGCTTGTATTTACCGTTTAAAGGAATTTCATACCATGTTCTTTGAAAGGTATAAAGAATCTTGTCCATCCTTAATATTAGTTAAGAACTGTTGTCAGCATGTTTATAGTTTTATTGAAAATCTTGAGAAAGTTTATGAAGATGATGACTTCATGGACGATGAGATAATGGAAACCCTATACGAAAATCCATTTCTACCGCATAAAGAGAACTTAGAGGATACTTATCAAGATGCTGAGGAAAATTTGCAGCAGGTTCAAGATCTTAGTATAATGGAAAATGATGGAAGACAATGTCTAGATTCATATCTAGATTCAGATCGTGATGATGAAGAAATCATTGAAGCCTTCTTTCATTTTTCCCTTCAACAATAGTCTCAAAATGCCAGTTACTTCGTTACACAAGATCATAATCACCATAGAGTAGCTTCTTCTTTGCTCAAATATGAATGGATTTTGCATCTTGATAGTCAACCGGAATCACATGAAATGAATCAACAGTCTGAGGAAAAATAATATACTCCTTTTCTTGAAATTAATGAAGATATTAAACATCCTTGTCAGACTTTAGGAGGGAAAGAAGAAAATTATTGTTTTAGCAAAAGAAAACAAAAATTATTATCTCCTCTATCTGAAGATGACATAGATCAACTCCTGAAAAGTCATGTTACAGCGCAGGCTAATGCAGGTTTGCAGTGTTCACATCATCAAGAAGGTGTTAGTGAAGCTTCTTCCACTTTTTGAAAATGAGGACAATCTTGAAATTAGATTTGTAGATCAGCGAACAAATATTGTTTTCCTTCATGAAGATGATAGGGTTGTCATGTTTGATAATCTTGAAGAATTTTTTATGTTTAAGAATGACTTAGACTATGAAATTAAGAAGTATGAGCCTAAGAGAGACAATATGCCAGAAATCGAGTCGCAATTTCTCATCCTCGAGGAATTTACAGCTAACACTTAGATAACAGAAGCTTATAGCTCTCTATGCCTTCCTATCAATTAGCAACCAACTATTCTTTCAGATCAGAATGAAGGAAGTACTTGTATTTTTGTTGCTGGATCTCAAGACAAGCTAGTGCTTTAGGATTTTCAAGATCCCTTCGCCATTATTTTGCAAGCATTGGAGAAGATGAATGTTGTTTGGTTTGTTAGCATAAGCCTTGGTTTCAATTTTTATTATGAGTTTCCTACATGTACATTGTTCTGCCTGCACAGGCAAAGTGAGAGAAGAATTTGAGTGAGTAGCCATCTGCTGGATTGGTTACATTAGAAGGTTCACTTCACATCATTGTACCTATTTCTTCAATAGGCAGGTGGTTGTCATCAATATTTGAAGCCCTCTAATATCGATGGTCTACTGCCATTAATAAGTTTTGTAAGTTCTTGTTTCAATTAAGTAAGTCTTGAGTCATTTTTCTAGTTAATTTCAAGTCAGTTTCAAAGTCAATTTGTGTCATCAAGTGGTCAGTTTTCAGTCGTGCATTTCAGTTTGTGTTTTTGACCGTATTAGCCACATGGTTAGGCACTTGGTCTATGGTGTTCTTGACACCTCCAAGGAGCTGACATCCCCAATAAGGCCAATGTTAGTGTTAGTCTTTGCATTCTTCCACCAGTGATCAGATATGCTCTTATAAAGTTGTCTTGGTGTGTCGAAATCAATTTTTTGTCATTTCAGTGAGTCTTCAAGTAAAATTTGGTCATTAGGTATTAGGTCTAGGATTGTTTTCACTCCTTCCAAAGTTTTCCAAGTATTGGTCCATGTCACCATTCGGCTGAGTGTACTATCATTCAAAGATTTTTCATCATTATTTCAGGTTCCAATGGTTCATTTTACACCTTGTTTGTGCTTCAGTTGTGCTAAGGTAAGGCTTATTTCCCTCTTCTAGGGTTTTGAACGTAATTTTCCTTGGATGGTCAAATCATCAAAAAAACTTGTATCATAATGCTCATACACCCTTCCCTACCCTTAAAATACCGTCTTAAACATTTTCCATCATTGATATCCCTTAAACTCATCATTTTCCCACAAACCCTATCATATTGCTACAATTTAACACTTTTCTAGGTTAGGCATGTGTTTTGCCCATTTAGACCCCTTCCCCTCACTCAATATTTGAAATTCCACTTTCCCCTATTACCTAACATTCCTCCCTACTTCCAAATATTTTCTCAATAAATTACAAGCCCCTCATCCCCTTCATTTCCCTTCATTTCTACAAATCACCTCTTCCACACATTGGGATAGGTTTTATTCAAATGATGTTTTTGAGCAAGAAAATATGATTTTGACAAAAGTGAGAGAGGTTTTTGTCCATAGTAGGCACCAGAAAGAAACCTCCTTCACTTTTTACATAGGTTGCATGGTTTGGCAGAAATGTCTAAAACATTATTTTCATGAGGAAAGTTGTTGCACTTCTGGAGTGACTGTGGGAAAATCGGATTTATCCTAGCTGGAGTGACCAAATTACCTATGTGTTGAGTCAAATGATAACTAGACACCGAAGTACTTAAAATGAGCTATCATGAGCTCAATTTGGAGTTGGGGAAGACATTCAAAAGTTAACTACAACATCACTCTGCACTTTGGGAGCTTCATTCTGTACATTTTGACCAGCCTTGGGAGATCGAGCTTTTGATAGGGCAAACGAACCCGAAATTGAAAAATTCAAGATGTGCTCGAAAGTATACCTGACAGGATTTCTAATGTGCTATCCCACACCCAAATTGGACATCGCGAAGGAACACAAAAGTTTATTTGAAGTAGACACTACGAATTTCCTTAAGGTGCTCCGTAATTGACAGGCAACCCAATTTTCCACTGTTTCTTTGGTTTTTCATTTTTCACCTCAGGGATTTTGTTTTTTCACTGATGTGATGTAAAATCATGATGTAATAAAGTGTATTTATGTTACCTAGGGTAGATACGTTAGATGAAAAGCTTAAATGAGATGAATGAATCAGTTTGCTCCATACTAGGAATGTTTCAATTTTAGCATCCTAGTCTTCAATTGTCAGCTCAACTTTTTGTGCAATTGATTCCTCCTCTCATGGATTCGACCCCTGATGCTAGGATTAGTTGTTTGGAGGTCTATGTCATGTATTTTATCAGTCATTGTGTAGGTTGGACTCACTTGGATGCTCAGAGCTTGATTGTACATCATTGTAAGCAGTTTGGCAAGGAGATTAATAAGATTTGCAACTATTTTGATGGGATCCTTGTGGTATGGAGTTTTACCACAGGCACTTCCTTTGTAATCATTTGTTTACTTTTTTTATGTATGTCATCATTGATTTCATTGCTTCTTATTGAATGTTATCAAGTTTGAGATTCAAATTGGTCCTTTGCTTTGTAAGGTAACCCCTAGAATAGGTTACTTTGAGCGGCGTTGGATTGGATTAGAGCTGGAAGACGGCTCCTGCGATGGCCAAGGTCCAGGAAACCTCTGTGTGCACGTCGGTAGCAACTAGCTTCATGGATTCCTTGCTAGTGAAGGGCTTCCTCAACTAGGGGTACAACGTTCATGCCTCAGTGAGCGATCCAGAGAATGAGACGAAGATACGCCATCTCTTGGGCACACCGGGCGCTGTAGAAAGGCTCGAGCCCTTCCGAGTGGAACTGTTGGGAGAAGGCAGTTTAGACGCCGCCGTCACTGGGTGCGGCGATGTTTTTCATGCGGTGAATCTTTCCGAGTCCGCACCCAAAGATCTAGAGGGCCAGGCCATTTTATTAGCAGCTCCAGGCATTCCCCAAACCCTTTTTCAACATTTGTTAGACAAGCTTTCCACGGAAACTTTCGTTGGAAGCAACTTCTTCCAGATCGATCTCGGTGAAGAGGGTAAGCAGAGGCGCCTGGTGCTATCCTGCAATGCCACGGCCAAGGACTCCAACGTCTTCCTCATTGATCACGGGGGGCCTTCAGGCTCCCGGACACTTGCAATCAAAAAAACGGGGTTTGCATCGCCGTCAGTGAAGGACTGGCAACCCCACTTCACGGATCTTCTACCTCCGCCCCTAGAAGAAAAATGCAAGGGGCCGAGATATGAAAAGGAAGAGCTAAATTTGGGTCCCTAAGTATGGGCGCAGTGGTTAATTTCTCTTTCAAATTCTCAAGGGCCTCCTGGCAGTTATTTGTCGAGAAAAATTATGTTTCCTTGGCCAGAAATACAAATAATGGTGAAGCCACTTTACTAAAATCCTTGATAAACCTCCTATAATATCCAACTATGCCCAAGAAACTCCTAAAATCCATCTGCTTTTGAGGAGTAGGGACCCTTTTGATGATGGACATCTTGTTTTGGTCCACTTATATTCCCTCATGAGATATTGAATGGCCAAGGATAGTCCCTACATTCATTAGGAATTCACATTTATCAGGACTAAGCGAGAGGCTTGTTTCAATGCATTTCCTTGCGACTTTTCCCAAGTTAGAGAGACCCTCCAGAAATTCACATCCGTAGGGAGTGAAATCATCCATGTAGATCTCTACAGAGTCATGGAACAACTCAACAAAGATGCTCAGGACTTCCCTTTGAAAAGTGGTAGGGGCATTGCATAGACTAAAACGGAGGACCCTATAAGCAAAGGTACCCCAATGACATGTGAATGTAGTTTTGTCATGATCCATAGGTCTAATTTTGATCTTATTGTAACCATTGAATCCATCTATGAAAGAGAAGAACTTTGTGCTTGAAAGACAATCTAAAACTTGATCAATGAAAGGCAAAGGGAAATGGTATTTCTTGGTGGATTTGTTGAATTATTTGTAATCCACATAGATCCCCAATTTCCCATTCTTATTTGGGACAAAAGCTAGAGGGTAGACCCACTGACTATTTGAGATGGGGTATATGAACCCTACATCCAACAAATTTTGCAATTCTTCCTTTACCATGTCCTTGACAGTTGGGTTCATTCTCCTCTGAGGTTGGTGCATAGGTTTGTTTCCCTCCTTTATGTAGATGTGATGAGTACAAACCAAGTGATGGATCCCCCTTTATTTATTTATGGTTCTAAGAAAAAACATCTAAGTGTTCTCTCAGCATATTGCACAACTTATATTCTTGTTTGGCTGAGAGAGAGTGGTTAATATTTAATGTTTTATATGGACCAAATTATAAAACTTTTACATGGGAAATACTTCGGCCAACTAAGCATAATTTAATCCAAGGATCAGTCTCAGACTCTTTCACAAGATCTTCAAGAGGCATGGTATTGCAGGTTAGTTCTGGAGGATATGTTCAATGAGGTCATCTTCATCAGGTTTCCCCCCTCCTATAACAACATCTAGGGTACAAATGGCATGGGATGTCCTATGATACACTTCATCTTCCTCCTCCTCTTCTAGCCATAGGGATAAGTCATGATCAATTGATGACATAGCAGGAGGGTACAATATAAATTTTTTCGACAAATGCCCATTATTAATGGTGACCACGTTCTCAGCCCTGCAACTAATGTAAGCATCAGAAATGGCTAACCATGACCTTCCCAATATGAGAGGTTAACCATTGAATTTCGTTTTGGCCTGGAGAACCAAGAATTCAATACGATACTTGCAGGAGTGAATGGAGACCATGGATCTATCTACAAGAGGTAAAATTGTAGTGGTCTTTCTTAAAGATCCTTGGAGTTTTAGTTTTCACATGGTTTCCTTAGTCATCACATTGATGGTAGTCCCAAGATCAATCAGGCTATGACGGACAATGTTTCCATCAAAGTGCACATCTACTACTGGACTTCCAAGGTCTAAATATTTTGGACAAATCACTCTCCCCAATATCAAATCAGATAATTGGCCAATAACAATGATGGTGGGGGTGTCTCCTTTTCTCCTCCCAGGGTATTTGAAACATTTCTCTTTGATGAGATTATTAAGAATGTGAACATACTTATTATCTTGGAGAAGGATTATTTTAACACACATATTCTTCAATTTTCCTAGAAGTTCAGTCTCTTTTGGGGCTTTCTAGTTATGATGGATCAATCTCTTAGGAGAAGGAGGTGGATTTACTTGAGGGGTACTCTCTTACTTTTCCTCTTCAAGATCCTCAAGTGGATATGGAGGTTGGTTACCTAAAGAACTCTTCCAGACCTGAGGTTGATTTCTTGAATCTCTACAACATAACTAGGGTAAGATGTCTCTCCACTATAGACATTTTTTTTATTTCTTTTTATTCCAGTTCAGATTGGGTTGAGTAGGAATCTGATATTGGTTTTGTGGAGCAGGATGAGTGAGTTATGGTTGATATGGAGGTGAAGGTAGTAAATCAATAAGTTGGTTGAGTTGAGGCCTCCTCCCTTGTGATGGGTTATTTCATTAAGGATTTTAACAATCATATGGATGAAATGTTTGATTGATACGTTGGGGAGGATATTAAGGAGGCTAAGGCAAAGAAGGAGGTGTTGACCATGATCTATGAGTGGAAGAGTAACATGGCGGAAAGGGTGCATTCTGGTTGCGGTGGTAATACGAGTAATATGAACTTAGCATGCCCTATTGGTATGGACGAGGTCCTTGAGGCCTCCTTTGATTTATAAAGAAGGGTTACTCAGCCCCACCTTCTACCTCTTGGTATACAACTTTTAAACCAGACAAAGAAGGAAATTTATCT